>JAOTON010002235.1:0-318439 GCA_034440635.1 Lepas anatifera
ATATTGACAATCGATACACAGTTGTGATAGGATCTGCATATAGAGTACCTAATACTAATGTTCGACAAATATCCGAGGACATTGATGATTTAGAGGAACAAATCCAGTCCATGTTTGTACGTTTCCCACGTTCGACTTTTGTCATTGCAGGAGACCTTAACCGGTGCTTGTTGAAGGCTGAGCGTGAAGAGCGTCAAGAACTTCGACACCTGCTTAGCATGTATGGTTTTTACGTTACTAACAGCTCCCGGCCAACCTATAGACCAGCGCAAAGCCTGCTTGACATTTTAGCAGCCAACAGACCTGATTTAGTGCGTCGCGCAGGTGTAACAAGATGTCATTATGGTGGTCCTCATGACTTTACTAGAGTTGCTCTGGCTAACGACAGTCGCACAACTGCTATAAACGCATCGCGTGTGTTCAAACGAGCACTTGGTAGAGTTGACCGAACCGATTTTAATTTGCAACTGTCTTGTTCTGACTGGTCCCGCGTTTATGATGCCGTTTTTCCCGATGATAAGTGGCGGAGTTTAAACTGATTTTTATCCATGAGCTTGACATTGTTGCTCCTTATCGGCGTGTACGCGCCCGTGATCATAAAACGCCTCCATTATCGGCTGGCACCCGGGACCTGCTGCAGCGCCGCGCGGCTCTATCTGTAAACGACCGAGATGAATACGCGCGTGTTAACCGACTGTGTAGATCTGCCATCCGCCGTGACAATGTTAGGCTTTACAGTAGGGAGATTGCCTAGGGACGCCGTGGTGGACTCTGGCGGGTCCTTCGGCCTGTAGTTGGCCAAAAGAAGCAGTCGTGCTCCATACCCGACATCACACCAGACGCACTGAATGATTATTATGCCTCATTAGGACCCAATACGGCGCGGAGTGTACCCCTTCCTTCGGCTGAAGTAACCACACTCTTGCCTCGGGTCTCAACAACCTCCTTTAAAGTACATCCAATTGATATCAACACTCTTTGCATCACTTTAGGTACCATGCGATCTTCAAAATCAACAGGCTTAGATGGAATTAGTGTTGAAATGTTGCAAAAATTTTCTTTGGTGTACGCTTCGCGCTGTTGGATATTATTAATTCCAGTCTTGTTAGTGGCCGTGTACCTAGCACCTGGAAGCATGCTTTAGTTACGCCCATCCCAAAGAGCAAGGGTAGTTGCGGAACCAGCTGATACCCGCCCTATCTCTATTCTTCCGGCCATAACTAAAATCGTCGAACGTGTTGTGCAAAAACAGCTCACTCAGTACTTGGAAGACAATTTCTTATTTTCGGACGCGCAACACGGATATAGAAAACTTCATTCTACTGAAACAGCGCTTCATGTCATTACCGATACAGCTTTGCGGGCCATGGACCTGGGCGAAATTGCGATTCTAGTACTTTTGGATCTTTCAAAGTGTTTTGACGTGGTCCCGCATACCAAATTACTTGAAAAACTGGCACTCTATGGAATTGACACTGCCTGGTTCCGCAGCTACCTTGAGGGTCATACACAGCAGGTGCAGCTGCGTGGAAACGTGACCGGCGCCGATCGCGGAGCGGGAGGCAGCTGCCGAATAGGGGGTGCCTGTCCAACCAGCTGCGTCTGCAGAACTGGGGGTCAAAATTTGTCTAAAACACGGGATATTAAAACTGGTATTTTTCAAGGAGGTGCGCTTAGTTGTATTTTGTACGCGCTTTTTGCGAACGACCTGAGCTTGTGTATAGGTGAAGGAGTAACGACGGTCTGTTATGCAGACGACACGAGTATCATGGTTTGTGGTAAAAAACAAGATTTACATTTGGCTATAACCCGCTTGGAATCTGCCCTCAGTTCTGCCTTCAATTGGTTCTGCCAGAATGGCATGAAAGTCAACACTCAGAAGACGCAGATGGTTGTGATAGGTACCCAGGCCATGCTCCGCGGTCTGCCTCCGGTCACCCTAAATTTTTGTGGGAATACCATTCATGACTCACGTGTTGTTAAAAGTCTCGGAATCATTATTGATAGGCACCTTTCTTATCAGTCTCATGTTGATTCAATCACAAAAAAAGTGCACAGGCATTCTCATGGCTCTAAATCATGCGCGACATGTGATCCCTACCTCGGCTTTAAAATTAGTTGTTGAATCTTTAGCCATTTCAATCGTCCGGTACTGCATCTCTGTGTATGGTTCCTGTGGTGCAACTCAGGTGCACCGTATTCAAAAATTCTAAATTTCTGTGCGCGTGTGGTGTCGGGCCGACGTCGATATGACCACATATCAGACGTTATGGAGCTGCTGCATGGCCTTCTGCCCGCCAGCTGATCACATATCACTCTGTGAGCGCTGTTGAAAGGATTCTTAGCTCGGGACGACCCTCTTGTGTTGCGGCAACTATAGGAGAGCCAGCCCATCGTGTTCACAACCACGACACTCGGAACGCAGGCAGCGCACACTCCTCGGATCCGCACAGAGGCAGGCCGGCGCCGACTCTGTTACCCGCGGTGTTAGCGCGCTCAACAGCCTCCAGCTGGTACCTGGCACCTCTAATTTTAAGGCCATCTTAAAATCTCTTTTATCACGGGCGCCGGATGTAACTTAGATATCTAGTCATTGTGTTATGCTTTTACGTGTTACGTTTGTGTGTGCCAGAGTGTGTGTCTCTTATCTTTGATTCTTTTATTCCTTTTAGTCACCCTACTGTTTTATATTCTTGACGTGATTGTGCGAAAATCCCCCTCGCTGCCGTGGACCACAATTGAATATATTTGATTGATTGATTGAATGGCTGCCGGGGATAGCACGTCAGCCTCGTGAATGGCTGCCGGGAGGATAGCACGTCAGCATCGTGAATGGCTGCCGGGGGGATTGAGCACGTCAGCATCGTGAATGGCTGCCGGGGGATAGCATGTCAGCATCGTGAATGGCTGCCAGGGGATAGCACGTCAGCATCGTGAATGACTGCCGGGAGGGCACATGTCAGCTTCGTGAACGGCTGCCGGGAGGTAGCGCGCCAGCATCGTGGATGGCTGTCAGGTGGTTGCTCGTCGCAGCATCACGAATAGCTGTCGGGAGAGCGCACGTCAGCATCATGACTGACTGTCGGGAGGGTCCATCGTGAATAATTACCGAGATGGAGGACGCCGACGCATTCCCTCCTCCAGATTTACACTTTTCCACATGTGACTTTTTATTTTTATTTTTGTTCCAAATACTTTTAACAAACAAAAACTAATATCAAAGCTGTGTAATTTGCACCCAAACTGCAAGATCCGGAGTCGGTCAGAGACGGCAGTTTTGGCAATAGTCGGGCGGAGTTAGAACCTGTGGCCAGGCACAGGCCCAGTTTTCGCAATACTAATTCGGTAACGCATTGTCTTTTAAAAAATTTAATCAACACACAAATACACAGCCAGGTGTGCCTGAAAAACATATCCTTGACTTAAGGTCAAGATTACCAGCATTGCGAATGTACGTAGGTGATCTAGGGGCCAAACCGAGTGTTGACTAAGTTCTTTAGTTCATTTTCCACAAAAATATCTGCGGTACATGCTCATAAGTTCTTGTGGTATTTATGCTTATAACAAATGCAATGTAAAGAGATTTAGGAAACACGTCTGTACCTATAACTTCACAAGTTTTGATCGGATCCAGCCAAAACTTTCACACTAGTCTTCACTGCTCACGACGAGTCTATACACTAAGGAAAATCGAAGAGATACGGTGTAGATTACTCTTTTGCCTGGCTGATCCCTGTAGGAATTACCGATATATGACAGTCACTTTGAGGTATTCCATTTATATCACCTGCGAGCTTAAAACCAGTACCGCCTGTCGCGAAGTTATCAGCAGCGAGAGGGGCGCGGCGTACCGATCATCAGCTTGGCCTGTCTGGTGATGTACTGGCAGCGTTTCTCCTCGTGGCAGACGGCGATGCCCAGTCGGCGGCTGAGGTCGTGGTAGCAGCTCACCACCGAGTTGTTGGCCTTGGCCTGTCGCAGCAGCGGCGCGTCAGAGGTGGCTCCCAGTTACCACGCACGCACACACACGTAGCCGCTGCGAGGATTAAGTACGTTCCTTTTTCAATTACCACTGTCGACGAAGCGTAATATTTCATGTTTTGGCTACTTGGTCCAAAGCATGAGCAGGGTGTTCATCACAGATGTGTGCTAATCATCATCTTGTTTCATTTTTCTCACTTAAACATGAACTTTGAAATACGAGACCACCAGCGTAACGAAAAAGAAAGAGAACCTAAAAGTTAAATTAGTCAAGTAATTATGTTATTGGCTATTCCCGACAGCGGGTGGATTGTCGCTGCGCCATATTTCCAACTCCACGCCGATTATTCTAAGTATAGTCTTGCAATCCTAATAATAGCAGCCTTCAGCACATATGCACTGTGCAAAAAGGGAAAAAAACCGCAAGCACTGGGATGCCTAACGAAGCGCTGACAGACTAATAAATTACGGATTAGATGATGAACCTTTTGAGCCTAGGCAGCATACAATATTACATGTCGGCACGCTAACACCCCAACAATGACAATGGACACTCACTGCGCCGAAAAAGAAGGGCCCACTAACCCACAGAGCAAAGACGATGTGGAAGAGGTGTATGGTGGACTTGTTTTCTTCGTTGGAGGTTCGCCGGTGCTCGGCTTGGATTGAGATCGGGTGGCCCACGAAGCGGACGTCGTTCACCTTGACCTCGAACTTCTGACCCACCAGGCGGGACTGGACCGCGCACAGGTTGGAGAGCACCTACAAGCACGAGTGGCCCCCTCAGGCTCAGGGCTGCAGACTACCTGACCACAGTAGGCCCGTCCAGGCCGAACTGCTCCCACTGGCCATCACGGGTCAGAAGCGACGACATAATTCATTAATTTAAACTGATCAACCAAAAGGTTTTCAACCCACTGTTAGATGAAGTGACGGGTTAACAAATAAAGTAGGATTTAAGTCATTTTTCAGCACAAACAAGGCAAAATATATTATTATCAATACACATAAGCGTTAAATCACTCCAATATGAAATTGCACCAAGGTGCTTCACATTGCTTCGAATTGCTTCCACACTATCCCATCCGCCATTTCTCTTGGCTGGTACACATTTACACACAGTTTGTACTCAAAGCTTAGGGGTCAGGTTCGCACTGGCTCCGGATAAGTGGAAACCAAAGTGCGCAATAGAGCCAGAAATATGTAGGCTGGTCCAGGCCAAGAGGCCTGTGACACCATCGCACAGCAGTTTCCAGTGGTTCAATCGTTAAGAAACCCACACACTTCCTATGCCTCGCCCAGCAGACCGACTTTCTCTGCTGGTCCTGGCCCACCATGTAACGGTGAGAGGACAGCGCACGCTTGCCTTGTCGGTGAAGCCCACCAGCCGGTGGTTGCTGATGTTGGAGGAGTGGCGGGAGCGGTTGGTGAACAAGTCCTCAGTGACGTCCAAGGCATATGGATTGGTGCGATAGCCTGCCAGACACAGACGATCGCAGTAGAACAACCGTTATCAATCCCAACTGTTCGGAATTTACAGTCCGTTGGGTTTTCGGCTTGCTGCCAATTAAATGGACGTTGGAATCCAAAGAGCAGAGGGCCCCGGAACTAGACACGACATCAAGCACAGGTACAGACATGGGCAGATACAAAGCGACATCAAGCACAGGTACATGTCTGGGCACATACCAAACGTTTATATGGATCGCCGCGGAAGTACTCACTTTTTGCCACATACGTGGTTGGCTCGTCTGCGTAAGGGTAGCGAAATAGCAGGCGATCTCCCTTGCTTCCATTTTCAACAAGTATGATGCTGAGAGGATTCAGTTCCGACATGTTTGGCTGAACCTGTATGGTTCACCCGCCCAGTTTCCGCTTGAACTCAAGCTACCTCAGCCTGTGGGCATAAATCACGTGCTCACCAAACGCCCAGCTCCGCAACGATGGCAAGTAGGGAACAATGGGATGAACTATGCCTAACATAGGGATACAAAATAGCAGCGACATTGCGTCATCGATAAAACACAGTCCAAGTACATGGTGATTGAGTCAATCAAACCATTCCAAAGAACGACCAATTTACGAAGCACGTTTGTGTGGTTTACTTTTCCATCTCTCTACGCAATACCGTCATCACCTGCTGTCGCCCGCTGGGTATCAATGATCATGGCCACCAAGAGGACTCTGCTACCCATCGGCGGGAACAATAGCTCTTTCAAGGCAACCAAAGAAGTACCATCACAGCCGTCCACTTAACTGTGCGCCACACAAGCGCGGCTTTATCGCACCAGCATGTTTACAATTCATGTTGATGCGAGAGACCTTGAAACTCAAACACCATTTATGGAATCTGTGTGACGTCATGGAGCCGGTGTGACGCCCCGGGAATTTTGTTTCTGGTTGATCAGTTGGAACGAAACATGCTGAAGGATTAGGGAAGCCATACAAGCATGAGCCAAGAGCAGGGCAACAGACATTCATTAATAACAAAACATATTCAAATTATTCATGCTACTACGCTGCCCAGGTCATAGTAGTCTCTTATTATAAGCTAAGCTAAGCTGCCTTTGAAACGCTATGTGCGATAGGTGTACATACTTTTTCAGTTATCTGAAAAGTGTAGTGTCCTAGGCTTAAGTTCGGACGAGCCTGCTGAAAAAGGCGTCACGCGGAACCGGTAAAACCTTACACAGGGAACGATTTGGCGCCGTAGTATAACCCTAAAAGTTAAGCTCGTTCATCCCTCCTCGCCTCCCCCCACTTGCACAACGATCTCTTGTTTACGGGGAGTTCGGGGGGGTTCAATAAATCTGATCAAGTACCAGGTTCAGACATTGACACATAACATACTTTGATCTAATTTACCACCTTTTGTCTCTAATTTCTTGACGCGAAAGCATGAAAGGCCTTAACGCGGAATTGTTTTTCGGATGCATTACGATTACATGAAAATTAAGACTGCTATGTGATGATCACCCCCCCTGCACCGCACAAAACGCCCCTGGAGACCAGCACAGCATTGCCGTGCAAAGGAAAGAAGGGTAACTCACGGCGACTCTGCATTTCAAAAGCATTGAATCCTTGCGCGGCGGAGCAGGACTCCGCAGCCCACCTGTACCGTCCGCAGTAGTGAATGCAGGACACGCGGGTCCGTGCCAGCCACGTTTCACCGGGCTGCTCGTCTCGGTCGAAAGTGCATCTCAGGCGGGGAGTCTCCTAACCATACACCTCGCCGCCGTTTGCCTCGGGTACATGAGCAGCTTCAGTACACCCTATTTACGTACCGGTCGCTGGAACTGACTTACCAACTCATGTGACCGAGACTTCCGAGGCAGGCTCCCGGTTACATGAATAGATAAGTCCGTTCCTCTGCTTAGCACTTAAACGACCGTGCTGAAGTTGCCCATGTATCCGGGGTAGTTGACGGAGGGCCGAAAACCACCAGTCTGCCATACCCCCTGACGCACGCTCCACGGAGCCTCACGACGCACCAGGGGAATCAATTCCTGGCTGATTTGTGGGAATTCTATGTTAGCAGCAGTCACACTTTATACAACTGCGGCATGGTTCAGGAAGGTACGGCGGTCGAGCTCCATCATAGGTACGGGTGCTGACGAGGCTAATCGTCACGGAGTCTCCAGTGAGCATTACAGCTGGGGACAAGCACATTAGAATCGGTTATCCGCCCACGCATTGCACTGGTGGGACAACGGTGAGGCACACAGCGCAGATAGTTTCTGAACGTTTCCAACTTGCTAAATTCGAGATGGAAAACTGAGGGTAAAATGCACCGGTCGGGCAGGGAGCGGAACCCGTTCACCAGAGAGCAGAGCTCGTTTACTTGGCAGTCATCAGGGAGCGGAGCCCGTCCACTGGGGAGCGGAGCCCGTTTACTGGGGAGAGGAGCCCGTTTGCTCGGCAACAGAGCCCCGTCCACTGGGGAACAGAGCCCGTCCACTGGGGAACAGAGCCCGTACACCGAGAACGGAGCCCGTTCACCGGGAGCGCAGCCCGTTCACCGGGAGCGCAGCCCGTTCACCGGGAGCGGAGCCCGTTCACCGGGAGCGGAGCCCGTTCACCGGGAGCGGAGCCCGTTCACCGGGAGCGGAGCCCGTTCACCGGGAGCGGAGCCCGTTCATCAAGGAGCCGGGAAGCCACGCTACCGCCGATCGGGTCGATCGTCGTCCGGGAGCGCTGTCTGAAGCTACATCGCCTTGAGGAGTTGTGCTGCCCCTGCCTGAGCTTCGCGTCGTGGGGTCGCCTCCGTGTTTCAGTAGCTTTTAACCATAACTGTAGGTATTTTCTGTGATACTTTAGCATTCACCAAGACACTGGTATTAGTATGTATGTATTTTTTACGCACCCAACCGGAGGATGTCTTTTGAGCTCACCGACTGTGTCCGTCTGGGCGTAATTTAGAGCGTTTGCGTCATCGGCAGTCATAGGTGAGGGGCCCCTCACGCTCCATGTGAGCAGCTTTACCCATTCCAGTCAGCTGGTGCTGGTTTAAGGGTTTTGCATGCTTTCTGTACCGTGAGTCATTAGCGGATCTAGGCGAAACATTTCAAGGGGAGGGGGACAGCTCGGGATAACACGCAAAAACCGTAGTTTGAAAAAATGATAATTTGGTCACCCTGGGGGTGGGAAATGGCCCCCATCCCTTAGATCTGCTAGTGCAGCCAGTGGTGAAGATATACATATATGGTCTCAAATGGAACATATACATTATTTTTCTTTGGTCCTGCATTCCCATTCTTTCAATCAGTGGAGTTGCAAGACCAAAGAATTGGGTATCATTGTCATTAATGACTTCCAGCAGTTGTCAAGTGAGTGCTCAGGTTGAAGGCCAAATTGGTCTTCAGAGAAGAACTGACAATAAGGCAGCTGCTCAGTCATCTTGTCTCAAATCAGTGAGCCATAATCTACCACAAGTATAGGCATACACACCAACTTGTGGAGAAGAATTAGCAAGGGCTTCTTAGAGTCAACATCATGTTTAAGAAGCAATTTTGGGATAATGATCTATAACACTTTTTCCAGCCTTGTTTAGAATTTCATTTCAGGATTTGCTGCCACAACAGGTGACAGCATTTTTCAGCTGCCAAAGACACTCAGTGTCATGAAGAGCAAGCTCAACTGGAATGTGTGTGTACACACATTGGGTATTGGAAGTGGAGGCGTCTCAGAATTGCCAGGTGAAAATGAGACGCTTGGGATATTCGGGAATTGGGCAAAAAAACAAGGAATTTCAGCTGACGCCCCAGGACCCCAGGGAAATCTCGAGCAATTTAGGAAAAGGCGTACTCAGGTTAGGGAATGGAGAGGAAGGAAAGAGGGAAGCAGAGGGGGGTACAGAGGCGTACCCAGGGAAAGGGGAGAGTGGTGTTCTGAGGCAGCGGGGAGAAGTGTAGTAAGTGCAGAGGCATAGCGGGGGATGTGGAGGAAAGTGCAGAGGCGTACCCGGGCAGTGGAGGGAAGGGGAGGAAAGTACAGTGGCGTACTCAGGCAGCAGAGGGAAGGAGAGGAAAGCGCAGAGGCGTATCCAGGGAGCAGAGGGAATGAAGGGAAGTGCAGAGGCGTACTCATGCAGCGGATGTAAGGGGAGGAAAGTGCAGAGGCGTGTCCAGGGGAAGAGGTAAATGGTGTATTTTGCAGGCGCGAGAAGTGGAGGAAAGTGCAGAGGCGTACCCAGGCAGCAGAAAGGGCAGAGGCGTACCCCGTATTGGAGGGAAGGAGAGGAAAGTATAGTGGCGTACTCAGGCAGCGGAGGGATGGAGAGGGAAGCGCAGAGGCCTACTCGAGCGGAGAGGGGGAGGGAAGTGCAAGGGCGTACACAGGGAGCGGAGGGAAAGAGAAGCATCTGCAGAGGCGCACCTAGGCAACGGAAGGAAGGGAAGTAAAGTGCAGAGGCGCACCCAGGGGAAGGGGAAAGTAGTGTGCTTTTGCAGCCGGAGGAAATGGGGAAAGCGCAGAGGCGAACTTAGGCAGCGGAGTGAAAGGGAGAAAATTGCAGAGGCGTACCCAGGTAAGGGAAGGAAGGGGGAGGAAAGTGCTGAGGCTCTGCCAGATAGCGGAGGGAAGGAGAGGAAAGTGAAGAGGCTTACCCAGAGAGCAGAGGGAAGGGGAGGAAAGTGCAGAGGCGTACCCAGGCAGCGGAGGGAAGGGGATGAAAGTGCCGTGGCGTACTCAGGCAGCGGAGGGAGAGGAGGAAAGTGCAGTGGCGTTTTCAGTCAGCAGAGGGAAGGGGAGGAAAGTTTAAGGCGGACCCAGGCAGCGGAGGAGAGGAAGGTGCAGAGGCGTACCCATGGAGCGGAGGGAAGTGCAAGGGCGTACTCAGGGAGCGGAGGTAGGAGAGGAAACTGCAGAGGCGCATCCAGGAAATTGAGGCCATGGGAGAGTCGCTTAGGATATCCTGGAATTGGGGAAAACCCAAGGAGAGGCGTACGCAGGCAGCGGAGGGGAAGGAGAGGAACACGCAGAGGCGTACCCAGACACCGGAGGAAACAGAAGGGAGGTGCAGGGACATATCCAGGAAGCGAAAGGAAAGAGAGGAAACTGCAGAGGCTTACCCAGGCAGTTGAGGCCAGGAGAGAGTCGCTAAGATATCCTGGAATGGGGGAAAACCCAAGGAGAGGCGCACTCAGGCAGCAGGGGGAAAGGAAAGGCACAGAGGCGTCGTCAGGCATCTAGGAAAAGGAGAGCAAGATGCAAAGGCACGCTCAGGTGACAGGCTGGGGAAGAAGGTACAGAAGCGTGCCCAGGCTGCCGGGAAAGAGGGAAAGACAAAGAGGCGTCCTCAGGCATCTAGAGAAAGAAAGCAAGGTGCAGAGGCGTGCTCAGGCAGCCAGGGAAAAGGAAGTGAAGTGCATTGGTGTACTCAGGCAATCAATAAGGGTGAGTAAGGCACAGAGGCGTACTCAGGGAGTTAAGGATCGGGAGTATGTGCTGGGTCGTACTCAGACAGTTGGGGAAGGGGAGAAGAGTATAGAGACATACTCGGGCATTCTGGGAAGGCGCAGCAAAGTGCAGAGGCGTACTCAGGCAGAGATGGAAGGGAGAGGAAAGCCCAGAGGCGTGCTCAGGCGGCCGGAGAACGGAGAAGAGAGTGCAGAGGCGTACTCAGACAGCTGGGGAAGGGGGACGTGCCGTGGGGAGGAAGCCACATAAACATGCGAAAAAAGTTAGGGAACGGGGTTAGCTGCAGAGGCGTACTCAGGCAGCTGGGGAAGGGGAGAAAGGCGCATTTAGGCAGTAAGGAAAGAGATAAATATTCAGAACCATGTTCAGGCATCCAGGGAAAGCGAAAAAAGCAGAGAGGTACTGAGACAGGTGGGGAAGAGAGATGAAGGCATATATGCGTACTAAGGGAGTTGGGAAACGGGGGTAAATACCGAGTCGTTCTCAGACAGCTAGGAAAGGGGAGAAGAGTGCAAAAGACGTACTCAGGCAGCGAGGGGAAGGGGAGAGGAAAGCGGAGAGGCGTGCCAAGGCAGACGGAGAACGGGAAGGAAAGCGCAGAGGCCTGCCTACTCAGGGAGTTAGGGAACCGGGGTATGTTCCGAATCGTGCTCGAAGGGGAAGTGCAGGGGCGTGCTCAGGCACCCGGGAAGATAGTGGAAGACACGTAAGTATGCTTTAGGGAGTTGGGAAACATGGCTAAATGCTGACTCGTGCTCAGACAGCTAATGAAGAAAGTACAACCCTGCAGAGGCGTGCTAAAGCAAATGGGAAAAATGGAAAGGCACAGAAGTGTTATCAAGCATCTAAGGAAGGAAGCATGGTGCAGGGATGCACTGAAGTAGCTGGGGTTAGGGGGAAGAAAAACTGGCTATGCCTCTGCACTTTCCTCTCCTTCCCTCCGATGTCCGGCTGCACCTCTGCACTTTCCTCCCCTTCCCTCCGCTGCCTGGATACGCCTCTGTACTTTCCTTCCCTTCCCTCTGGCTGCATAAGCACACCACTTTCCCTTCCCCTGGGTGCGCCTGTGCACTTTCCTCCTCTTTCTTCCATTACCTGGGTACACCTCTACACCTTTCTCCCTTTCCCTCCGCTGCCTTGGTATGACTGACTTTCCTCTCCTTCCCTCTGCTCTCTGAGTATGTCACTGCACTTTCCTACCCTTCCCTCCGCTTCCTGGGGACGCCCTGCGCTTTCCTCTACTTCCCTGGCTGCATAAGCACACCACTTTCCCCTTTCATTGGGTGTGCCTCTGCACTTTTCTCCCCTTCCTTCACTTACCTGGGTACGCCTCTGCGCTGTTCTCCCTTTCCCTCCTCTGCCTGAGTACGCCTCTGCGCTTTCCTCTCCTTCCCTCCACTGCCTGGGTACGCCACTGCAGTTTCCTCCCCTTCCCTCCGCTGTCTGGCTGAGCCTCTCCACTTTCCTCCCCCTCCTTCCGCTGCCTGGGTACGCCTCTGCACTTTCCCCACTTCCTCCGGCAGCAAAAAGCTCACCACTTTCCCTTCCCCTGGGTGCACCTCTGCACTTTCCTCCCCTTCCTTCCGTTGCCTGGGTGCGCCTCTGCAGATGTTTTTTCCCTCCGCTCCCTGTGAACGCCTTTGCACTTCCCTCCCCTTCTCTCCGCTCGAGTACGCCTCTGCGCTTCCTCTCCTTCCGTCCGCTGCCTGAGTACGCCACTAAACTTTCCTCCCTTTCCCTCCAATACTTGGGTACGCCCCTGCCCTCTCTTCCCCCTTCCCTCCGCTGCCTGGCTGAGCCTCTCCACTTTCCTCCACTTCTCGCGGCTGCAAAGACACCATTTACCTCTTCCTCTGGACACGCCTCTGCACTTTCCTCCCCTTACATCCGCTGCATGAGTACGCCTCTGCACTTCCCTTCATTCCCTCTGCTCCCTGGATACGCCTCTACGCTTTTCTCTCCTTCCCTCCGTTGCCTGAGTACGCCACTGTACTTCCCTTTCCTTCCCTCCACTGCCCGGGTACGCCTCTGCACTTTCCTCCACATCCCTCCGCTACGCCCCTGCACTTACTACACTTCTCCCCCTGCCTCAGAACACCACTCTCCCCTTTCCCTGGGTATGCCTCTGTACCCCCTCTCCTTCCTCTCCATTCCCTAACCTGAGTACGCCTTTTCCTAAATTGCTCGAGATTTCCCTGGTTTCCTAGGGCGTCTGCTCAAATTCCTTGGTTTTTTTGCCCAATTCCCGAATATCCCAAGCGTCTCATTTTCACCTGGCAATGCTGAGATGCCACCACTTCCAATACCCACACATTGGCTTACAAAAGATTGACAGGCACAGCCAGTATGCACTATTTGTAGCTCTTGCACATGTAGCATCAATATCAAGAAGGTAGTTGTAAAGTGACTTGTCCAGTTTAGACACCAACTTGACCTTAATACTTCTAATCATTTTCAGATTACATGATCTGGAAGACTGAGTCCATACATATATTCACCACGATGAAGACAAGCAGCAAAAATGCGCGCCGGTACATGTCAAAAACAACGTTAAAAGCCAGCCACCAAAGCTGGTAGGGAATGACGAGAAGTGCACAGTAAAACCGTAATAGATGCCACCACCCCACAAGCCAGCCCGGGCCAGGCAACCACAAGGGGCGCCACCAATCCACAGTGAGTGAGTGAGCGGCGCCACCAATCTACATCGATATGTGAGATCCGCTCCCCGCATAAATGCGCCTAGTGGGGGCAAGCAGCCGCCCCACAGGTGGCAGAGCCGAGAGGTCCCGGGAGCCAATCGTCAGTGCCACCACCGGCACGGCCGCCGCCCGAGCCAGACGCAACAGAGGACGGATCCCACAGAAATTCCGCCGAGGCAACGAGCGCCACACCGCCGGGCCGACGCGCAGAGGCCCCGCCAGCGGGCCCCCGCGGAACAACCGCCACACCAAAGCCGAAACACCCAGCAGCGACACGACGTCGCCGGCGGCTCGCGGGACCCCCAGCCAAACCCCACGCATGTATCCAAGACATCCACATAGGGAGCCAGCCCCCTCAAACGAGACCAAGGAGTCACTCCAGCGTTCTCCCAGTATAGCCAGGCCGATCGGATTTGTGGCCTGGATTGATCGTCTACGATGGGGGCAAGCGTTGAAATATTAATTACAGTACTATAGTAAATAACTCATTACGTCGAGGCAGCTCCAGGCGGACAAAGGCGGCGCCAGCGGCGCTCGAGGCCGCGGGGGATAAGCAGGTACCCAGCGTAGTATAAAGGAAAGTACCACCTCTTAACACGTCTGCACAGGGGCTCACATGGTGCCCGTCCAGAGAAACCTCTCAAACAAAAACCAGGTCTTCAAGATTCCAGAATAGGGAGCCGCATGCCGATAACTGGACATTTGTTCACTATCATTAACCATGAGCAAACAGGATCGGCATAGGCTAGTAATGATCACTCATCATCAGAATGACACCTGACCTCAGTCGAGAAAACAGAGATCCATCACGGATAGACACGAGATCGCTCCCCTCCCCCGCCCATCGTCCTCGTCAGGCCTCCAGAGAAGAACGAGGTCGCTCCCTCCATCGCTCGCCGCCGACGCCCCCGTCAGGCCATTAGAGAAGAAGCAGCACAGGCGCGGCACCGCCACCCGGCCCCGTCGCACCAGCTCCCACGCCCGAAGAGCACGCGGAGGACCCATCAGACGATCGAGACGCCGAGACCAGCCGACCTCCCCAGCCATCCGTTGCCGGAGCAGCAGAACTCAGCTGCCTAGTTGAGACCGATATCCCGAGATCAGGACGCCGCGACCAACCGCCCTCCTCAGTCATCCGACGCCGGAACAGCAGAATCCAGTCCTTGAGTCGAGATCGAGTTCGGCTTCTCAAGATCGAGACGCCGTGGTTGGTTGTCCCCCTCAGACATCGGTCGCCGGAGCAGCAGAGCTCAGCTCTCGAGTCGGTTCAGCGCCTCCCCGTCCGGGCCCTCACCTCCAGGTGAGAGGAGTGCGCTCACTCACATCGCGCGCAGCACCAAACAGGCAAGTCCGAATCCGCCGCCGGCTCACCGGACGCGCGGCCCCAGCATCCCCGAATTCCAGCATCCCCGAGACTATTCCAGAGAGCAGTGCAATTGCATTAAATGCCTACCTACTTAATGACCATTTAGCAAGTCTGTATGCACATGGGAGTGAATCTTATCTCAATATTGAGGCATTTGGAGATCAGATCTTCACATGGGCCTGCTCTAGCACTTCTTCCAACAACATGTGGCCCATGGCCAAACTGTTGTATCATGACCAGGAGTCCAAAAATCAGGTGTCCAAAAACAGATGGCCAAAAATCATTGGGGGTGCCCAAATTTGAGCAAATACCACAAACCATCACACAAAAACAGATAAAATATTATTTTTGTTTTGGTCCTCACACAGGTCTGCTTAAGCAAATAAGGGCAGTTTTATGTTCTGAAAATGATAAATCAATTAAATTCAAAGGCACTTTTAACACGAACACAATGTTTCATTGTGGGTGCCCAGGCACCCCTAGAGATATAAATCCACACCACTGATCATCGATAAATCATCGAAGCAGAACTCGTACTAATGAAACCAGAAACTATAGTCCATAATGCATTAATTTGTGCTCCTTCACTAGTACCGAAGTAAGCTGGTGCCTATTCCATCCCTTTGCCTTGGCTGAACCCTTGGTATGTATTTAGGTAGGTACCTACGGTCCTGGTCTGAACCATGGAATAGATACCTGGAATGGAGACCTCAATGCAAACCCGCCCGCTTTTGGGTGCCAATCTATGACATGAAAAAATCCTTCGGTAAGTAAAGCTCGGTAAGGACCAATGTAAAGTCTATGGGAGATGTGGTGGCCGATGACTTTGATGCGTCATAACTTATAAACCGTGGCTTGCACAGGAAAAGCGACCATGCATTTCGGAAAGCCCAATCTGTGGTGCGTCCGCTTAAAATACATTTTAGGCATGAAATACCTAAAATCTTAGAGCAAAGCGCAGGAGAAATCAGAATCTGCTACTGCAGCTCAACTTGTATTATAACATGTTTTAAGCGCGCGGCCCAGCGCTGTAATAGCGCAGTGTGTTAAGCCTCGTCTAGTAAGCGGAAGATCCTGGGTTCGAATCCCACGCGTGGAACTTTTCATCTTCATAATGGTAATTTCGTTGCTCAATAGCGCAGTTGGCAGCATGCTTGTCTAGCAATCGTAGTGTTCCGGGTTTGAATCCGGGCTCACGCTGATTTTGCATTCATATTTTATGGCTCTTATGCTATTATTTAGGTTTATATCGGATAAATAATACCTCAGTAGTAGCTGTTTCCTCTGGGTTGAAGTAAGGCACGCGCAAAGGCCTTTTTTTGTTGAATATTTTACTGCCGTCTATATTTTAATGTTCTTGGCTATTTACCCAATTCTTCTTAATGAGCCCCACAAAAGCATCCCAGAAATCAACGAGCCTTCCGTTCCAGGTATATGTATTCCATGGTCTGAACGGTTGTTATCGGAAGGAGCTACCGATCATACCTACCAAAGCCCTCAATGAGACACCTAACCCCGACACACAACACACCTTACCTTACCTTAGATTCCTAGGCACTCTTGGGTGCCTGTCCTGCTATACACACAACAACAAAAAACAATAATGTAAAAAAACAATAAGAACAACAACAACAATACGGTATTATCGCAGTAGGTGGATCACATCTCGCGGTTCAAAAGATGATATCAGAAGGTCCACAGTTCATATGTTCTACCGCTCAAAATGTCTAACTTAAAAAAGTCAAACATTCAAAAGGTCCAAAGAGGCGTGCTCAGATGCATGAGAGTGGGGTGCATGATAACGCAGAGGCGTGCTAAGGCACCTGATAATAGGAGGCTATGAGGGTTAGGTTAGGTTAGATTAGGTTTAGGTTTAGGTTTAGGTTTAGGTTTAGGTTTAGGTTTAGGTTTAGGTTTAGGTTAGGTTAGGTTAGGTTAGGTTAGGTTAGGTTAGGTTAGGTTAGGTTAGGTTAGGTTAGGTTAGGTTAGGTTAGGTCAGGTCAGGTCAGGTCAGGTCCAGGTCAGGTCAGGTCAGGTCAGGTCAGGTGTGTATGCTTTAAGTCCCTATTTCCTAGTCTGGGGATAACAACCCTCTTTCCAGAATCTGAGTGCACGTCTGGTCTAGGTACCACTTTTCGAAATGTCATAGAAATATCCCGAAATTCTGCAAGAAAATCCCTAGAGATGAAACAGACGGAAGGAGGGGAAGTTTGAGTAGTGTGAAGTGGTACCCAGACCAGAGGTGCACTCAGATTCAGGAAAGAGGGGTGATATCCCCAGACTAGGAAATAGGGACAAAGGGCATACACAATTGAACTGACCTGACCTGACCTAAACCTGACCTGATCTGACCTGACCTGTACCAACTTAACTTAACCTAACTTAACCTAACCAAACCTAACCTAACCTAACCTAACCTAACCTAACCTAACCTAACCTAGCCTAGCCTAACCTAACCTAACCTAACCTAACCTAACCTAAACCTAACCTAACCTAACCCTCATAGCCTCCTATTATCAGGTGCCTTAGCACGCCTCTGCGTTATCATGCACCCCACTCTCATGCATCTGAGCACGCCTCTTTGGACCTTTTGAATGTTTGACTTTTTTAAGTTAGACATTTTGAGCGGTAGAACATATGAACTGTGGACCTTCTGATGTCATCCTTTTGAACCGGGAGATGTGATCCGCATATTTTTTTCATACAATGACTTTTACATACACGGAGTAGAATAGTGACGATTTCTGACACATTTGGAACCTTCGATGGTTGTGTATCCTAAAAAGCCTATATCTGCCGTTTTGAATTAAGTTGTAACAATTGAATATTTTTAATTTTCTCAAAACATAGTTTCAAGACAATTTTTAAGGAAATATTGCGTTTTTTTTTAATATCCAGAGAAGTTCAGTTTCTTCGATCCAATATTTTCATCTCTTTTACGATTCATAAGCGGTGCAGCTGAAACATTTTCAGCGCATGCTTGATGTTCTGTAAAAAAAAGAAGGCTGGGCAGCGGAAGGAAATTGATTATTTATTGGTTGCTGATATATGTGGCGGTGGGTGCTGCCTTTTTTCATAATTGTGATCGAAATGCGTATGTTTTTCTTTTCGGGATATACGTGTTATCCTTCTCTTTTGTACAGGACAGAGCCGTGAAAATTGTGTATCCGAATTTTGGCATTATGGTCGTATTTTTAAGAGCTTTCACAGAATTGCATAGTAATTGCAGGTAAAAATCTTCTTCCTTATATTATACCTTGCCAATATATTTAGGGAATAAAATGTTTAGATTTCCATACATTGACACAGAATGTGAAAATCACACAGGCTTCAGCAGTTCTTATAAATATGGTTGAAACGTGCCATATGTTCCATACTAGTACTTCCACCTGCAAATGTAAATTGAAATAAGGAATTCCAAACCAATAATTTTTCTGGAATGCTGACATAACAAAATTAGATCAAACCCTCAGCACTGTGTTGATTGACCTATGTATTAATCTCTCTTAATTCACACTTTGCAGGGATAGTTTGTTTATTACTTTGGGGCTGGTGCTCGTTATTCTGGCTTTAGAACTATACAGAACTTTCATGGTCTAGTCAGAATTTTGATTAACTTTGTAATTTGCTGCTCTGCCATGCAAAGGAAAAAGGGTAGTACCAATGTATTAGCAATGAGAATTGCCCTTTCACAACAGCACTGGAGCATATATTTAGCTTCCTACTTTGAAATTTGTATACATTTAGTAGAATAGTGATGGCCTCTGACTCATTCAGAACCTTGAATAGTTGTCGGTCTTAAATAAGCATGTATTTGCTGTTGTAAATTAATCAACAGAATTATTTTACCTTTGTTCATTTTGAAACATGGTCCGAAGACAAGCTTGTGCTAAATTTTGCATTAAGTCTACACACACATATATATATATATATATATATATATATATATATATATATATAATCTACCTTATGTGGGCCCCTAACTTTGACCCTCTCATTAAAGTCTACTTCCTCTTAAAGTCTTTACTTAGTTAACTTAAACTAATAAACTACATACTTAATATTAGGCTAAAAAAAGTGTCACTGCCTTTCTTTCATTTCTAGGTGTATTTCAATGCATGCTTATGTTCTCTCCATATTTTTGCCTGTATTTTCTGTTTTGACCACCATTTTATTCGTCTGTTCACTTAAAGGGAGAAACGAAAATTTTTTAATGGCTAGATCAAAAGGTCATTAAAATTTATTTCAGTAGTCCTTTTCTCATTTTCGTGAATTTGGCCTGCAAACGCCTTAAATCACTCTCAAAGTCAACGTTTCTAGACAACTTTACCGGTACACCTCTTATCTGCTTAAATTATGTACCCCTGGGTAAGGCTATCAATTTCTCTAAAAACCGGTCCTATTTATCGTAAGCAGTAACTATCTCCCTTTAAGTTGGGTGCTGCCAATACCAACTGCGTTGATGTCTTATTTCATTGTTTATTTTGGATTTGATCTGTTCATTTGTCTTTTGTTTTATGTCTTCCTTGATTTTGTTGTTTGTTTTCCTTTACTGCTCTCTCTCTCTCTCTCTCTCTCTCTCTCTCTCTCTCTCTCTCTCTCTCTCTCTCTCTCTCTCTCTCTCTCTCTCTCTCTCTCTCTCTCTCTCTCTCTCTCTCTCTCTCTCTCTCTCTCTCTCTCTCTCTCTCTCTCTCTCTCTCTCTCTCTCTCTCTCTCTCTCTCTCTCTCTCTCTCTCTCTCTCTCTCTCTCTCTCTCTCTCTCTCTCTCTCTCTCTCTCTCTCTCTCTCTCTCTCTCTCTCTCTCTCTCTCTCTCTCTCTCTCTCTCTCTCTCTCTCTCTCTCTCTCTCTCTCTCTCTCTCTCTCTCTCTCTCTCTCTCTCTCTCTCTCTCTCTCTCTCTCTCTCTCTCTCTCTCTCTCTCTCTCTCTCTCTCTCTCTCTCTCTCTCTCTCTCTCTCTCTCTCTCTCTCTCTCTCTCTCTCTCTCTCTCTCTCTCTCTCTCTCTCTCTCTCTCTCTCTCTCTCTCTCTCTCTCTCTCTCTCTCTCTCTCTCTCTCTCTCTCTCTCTCTCTCTCTCTCTCTCTCTCTCTCTCTCTCTCTCTCTCTCTCTCTCTCTCTCTCTCTCTCTCTCTCTCTCTCTCTCTCTCTCTCTCTCACACACACACACGCACGCACGCACGCACGCACGCACGCACGCACGCACGCACGCACGCACGCACGCACGCACGCACGCACGCACGCACGCACGCACGCACACACACACACACACACACACACACACACACACACACACACACACACACACACACACACACACACACACACACACACACACACACACACACACACACACACACACACACACACACACACACACACACACACACAGAAATCCTATAAGTAAACATGCTTGCGACCGATTTTCCAAATTCTTTCATCAACTGACACGGTGTTGAATTCTTCCAAATGAGACCGAATATCGTTTTCTTGGCTACGAATGGTTCTCCGGTCATCTGGGAAAATAGGTGGGGGAGGGCTCTGAGCCCCTCCCCATCCAGTGCGCGTGTTATCTGTCACTTTATGAATATCTGTGCAGGTTAAAGAAAGTATATGCAAAAATTATCCTAATCGAATACATTTCTGAACTGAATATATGAACCCAGCTTCAACAAGATCAGGCCTAGTCAATTTAATTATAAGTCAAAACATTTCCAAAATGCACTCCTTAGCTATTCAGAACTCGTATGATAGGATTAAGAGGCAGATCAAATTCGACACCACTGCTCCAGTCTTCTCCTTTCTGACTTTTCTTTCTCCCACCAGGTGTGAGGCTGTGGAGTAAGATCGAGGTACCGGGGTACGTGCGAGTCTTGAGCCGGCACGAAGCTCGATAACTATGATTTCTTTTTCTCAACTGTGGCCATAAACAGCAGATTGCTAAGAATACGGAAGAACTCCGCCTTCGAATTACAAAACTGCCGACTGGCTGGGCACAAGACCACATTCGGACGGCTGTGCTCCCGCCACCGCGCCGAGATGTTCTCCCTTTGGTCAGCTTTGGAAAACTCCGGACATGAAACGGACGGTATCACCGTCTGCGTAGACTCCCAAGTCTGTGACCGCAGCTTCGTGCCGCACCGTCTGATAGCGATAGTATTCAAGTACTGGTTCTTTTTACAGTGAGCTTTCTCCCGCTGCAATATTGTGAGTAACGCGTGATCCGACTTTCTGGATGGGGGACTCGCCTGCACTCCCGTAGTGCCGTCCTGGCCAACGCTCACACTTTTGTCCGAATGGCAACACCGATAGCTGAGTTAATGAGTGCGTAGTACCGGGTTGGTGCCGTTATCATCGAGGCGATGCTGTTTGCCTTTATCCTCAGTGTATTGACTGAAACTAAATATTATGAAGTATGTTCTGTCGAGAGTAGGAAACATCTCGTTCGATCGGCAAGAAAAAGTGGGAGCTGTGACAAGGAAATTACTCCCACCTTCATCGCCGACTGATGACAACGCCTATGTCTGCTCAATACCCTGGGCATCCTAAAACTGTGGTAAAGCTTCTCCGAGCCCTCAGCACCCTATCTGGTAAAGAAATTGCCGTGCTCCAGCAACCTCCCTTCTCATCCGATCTGGCTTTGTGTTTTTTGTTCTCCTCAAAAGGAGTAAGATCCTTCAAAACCCGGACGAAACGAAAATGACCGTGGCGGCCGAGCGTCCGCGAAAAATAACTCAGGATGTACACAGCAGGACGAAAAATGTCGGGAAGATTGAGCTAAGCTCAAAAGGATGATGCAAAGCGATAGTAGTGTGTTTATTTAAAGTGTGTTTGTTTAAAGTGTCATTTTTTCCTGTGGTCTGTATGAAAAAAATAAGTAGGCGCGTCTAATACTAGTTTCTGCCATCTATGGTGCAGTGTTGTGGATTGGTACCTTTGGGGTATCTCTAGTTAAACCTCGAAGCGATCTTAAATGTTCTTCAAGTTTGTGCTTTTTATTTTAAGATTTTTCAACTGGTCTAGGCGGTGCAATAGATCTGTGGGAATTCCAAAATAAGCTTCATTCTATACTATCAGTTTTAATATAGTGGTGAAAACATGGTTGTAATTTTGGGCACCCTCAATCTTTCTAAAACTACATGCCCCTGCTGTGACATACATTATATCTGATTTACCATCAGAAGGAGCTGGTTATGTCGTTTCCATTGTTTATGAATATTTTCCAATATAGTTAAGTCAACGATATGACTGTTTAATGCGAGTTTCTCCACGCTGAAGCGGTATTGAACGAAGATAACAAAACGAAGTTGCGTATCACAATGCAGGCCGATAATGAGGCGAGATAGTGGATGCTGTGGACGTCGGTGCCGAATGGAGGGGATTGGGACACCGGTGCACTTTGTCTCTTTGATATATCTCATAACGATAGCTCGCATGAAACGGCCAGATGAAACGATAACAATAAGAGTCAATATATATATATATTCCAACCAACAATTCTTGCTCGGCACAACAAACGGACAATATTCCACGGGGAATATTGCTCAATGTACTTATCGTAATCGAAGTCGCTGTCCGCAGGAAAGGTTATCGAGTTATCGAAGTCGGGGCGTAATAATCGAGTGCTCATCATTGACAGAAACAAACAATAAGCTTCGCATCAATCACATCATCAGGCTCTCAAGCAAATGCCGGGAACACAAACGGAAGGTCGTTCAGTGAAAATATAGCTGCGAGCGGTACAAGGTTACATCCACTTCTGAATAATTTGCCAGACAACTAAAATGTGGTCAATGATGAAGCAAAGAATGCCAACCAAATCGTACTGGAAGAAAATGTCGCAAATGGCCAGATATGAGACCGGGATTCTGCGGGTGAAAACCGTATGGTAGGTGAAGCCAGCTAGACAGCTCAAAACGCAATGAGTAATGGAAATATCAAGCGAGGCCATGTCAAAACTAAGCCGTGCTGGGCACTGTGCTGGCCAGGTTGTAAAGGAAGTCGGTAAACGCCGTACTCAATGTATCATTTGTCTTGGAACTCAAGATTTCCGTAGAAAAAAAGCTAAAACCTACCTGAAATGTACCCCTCATGTACCCTTAGCAGCAGGCTACAGTTGTCATAGCTTTTGGTGTGACATATGCTGACATCACTGTGAGTATCAGCCAATCGAAGCCCATGAAACGTATTTAATATGGTAGTGTTTGCCAGATCATGACATCCACAGGCAGATACTTTTCTTTCCCTAGAGGAGCATTTAAAAAATCAAAATATTGAACTTATTGTGCGTTTTCAGAGAAATCATGGTCGCTTCTATGATTTTCAGGTAAAAGTACCCCTAATTGCACTAAATTCCAGGATTCCATCAAGGTGTCACATTCCCTCTAACTCTGACGTCATGACAAAATATGCATCAGACTGGATGACACATCTGACCAGAACCACTTGAGTCAATGGCATTGAAAATACTGTTAGGTCCTTGACCTGTGACCTTTAGCACCATGTGAGGAGGCCCTGGCATATCATCCCAACCATATGGCGTTATCAGGTCACTAATCAGGTTGCAATGCGGGTGCAAGGGTGAGCGCACGATTGTGGCGATCTCAGAAGGTATGATTAAAAAATCAATTCACTTTGTCGAACCTTATCTTCGCCTTTATCACCGTTGCACCGCCGTAGCACTCCTTATCTTCGTCTTTATCACCACTGTACCGCCTTATCACGGCGGCAGAACTGTCGATGCACTGATGGTATCGATGGCCGCGGTTTGCTTCTCGAAGTCGCTCCGGCGGACTTCGATGGCTCAACCAGCTACTGTCAACGGACACGGCGTGAGACGGCCAACCCTGTCGGAGAACACAAGCCCCGAGTCAGGTAAGCAAACCTTAGGTCTTCAGCCCCTAACCCCCTTGTATCCACCACCTGGGACCGAGTCCCTTATGTCGGATTTTGGTTGCTATCACCATACTACCGACACATGCAGTGCCCTAAAATCCTAAAATTTTAGACGGAGAACGTACCTTTTAATATTTTTTTCGGCCTCACCAGCACTTCATTTTGGCCTGAATTGAAAATTAAATTGAGGAATACGCCTTTTTTATTTTATGAAGAGAAATGACACGCCCCGGAGAAACTGAAGTACACATGAAGTGCTAAACATTTGCCTGAAAAAATGCATGACTACACATTTGGGCATTAAAAGATTGGAGCCAATTGCTACCTGATTTGGGAGTTAGGTCTCACCCTCCACTTTCTGTGAAAACAATTTCACGACTGTGTACATATTTGAACTTCAAAAAGTTTTGCCTACATTTCTAGGGAAAAACTTAAATACCACACCATAATTGAACCAGTTTAATTATATTTCTAGGATAATCTGCAAATATTATCAATATTTTTGAGCGCAGCTCTACCTATATCGATATACCTTGGCCATATCGAAACATCAAAATCAGAGGAGTGCTGAAAAATAATTTAGACAGTGGCAGATCTAGCAGGTAGGTTTGGGGGCAAGCCCAAACAGAAGAGTCACACAGTGAAACACTTTGCCACAATCTAACTGGATGGTAGGTTCTTGAGGTAAACCCAAAATTTGATGAGAAAAATACTACTAATTTCTTTAAAAATGTCTCAGAGTGAAAGATGTGGGCACAACAGGCTTCTTTTTGCTCTCCAAGACCAAATTTTATGCTTTCTCCAAGACCAAATTTTATGCTTAAGTATAGTGGTTCTGTTTGAGGTTAAGTTTAGAAGCACCAAAACCTTGCTTTTAAACTAAAAATGGGTTGGGGCAAAAGAGGTCAACAGCTTTGGGGGCAGAGGAAAACAGTTTTTCCCCAAGCTTTTCTATTTAGGGGTTGCAAATGCCTTTGTTGCCCCCCTGGATCAGCCACTGATTTGAGAAACTCTCATTGTGCCATTTATGAGTCATACAAGAGATAGACATCTCATCATGGGAATAGAGCTCCCCAAATCTTAAAAAATAATATTTTGGACAATTATGTTGTCATGCTACCTTACATACGTAGAAATACAATTTTGTTTTATTTATTGGAGCCAAAATAGCAAATCAGAACTTTTCAGGGAAAAACAGCACCAAGCATTCCATATGCATCCAAAACTTTACCTTATAATGATAGCAAGTAGCAAAATTATTTTGTTTTCATTATTGGAATCAAAATGGTGAATTTGTGATTTTGAGGGAAAAAAGTGCCAAACGTCCTAAACGTATTGGAAACTATCGCTAATCTACACACTATTTACAAAAATTTTGTAGAGAATAAGCATGCATATTGATCAAGCATGCATACACAAATATAATATATTATCATTCAGCATTCAAGTAGTGATAATAAATAACAAAACAATCAATTGAAAAAAATTCAGACACTCCAGCTGCCCAATCAAAAAGTCAACTACAATTGTGACTAGAGCATGACAGCTATGTATAGTTCTGAAACCAGAATAATGAGCACCAGTCACAAAATAATAAACAAGCCCTTCCAGCCAAGTGTAAATGGAAGTAGATTATTACATGTGTCAATCAACACAATGCTCAGGGTTTGGTTCTAAGTTGTAGTTATTTGGGCTTAGGGGTGCACTAGCCTGGCAAGCCCATAGAGCGCCCTGGGTTTGGTTCTAATTTTTTGTGTCTGCACTCCAGAAAACTTCTTGGTTTGGAATTCATTATTTCAATTTACATTTGCAGGTGGAACTAGTGTGGAAAATGTTGCAAGTTTCCACCCTACTCATAAGAACTGGTGAAGCCTGTTTGACTTTCTCATTCCATGTCAATGTATGGAAATCTTAACATTTTATTCCCTAAGTATATTGGCAGGGTATAAAATAAGGAAGAAGATTTCTGCCTGCACTTACCATGCAATTCTGTGAAAGCTCTTAAAAAATATGACCATAATGCCAAAATTCGGATACACAATCTCCACGGCTTTGTCCTGTACAAAAGAGAATGATAACACATATATCCCGAAAAGAAAAACATACGCATATCGATCACAATTATGAAAAATGGGCAGCGCCCACGCCACATATATCAGCAACCAATAAATAATCAATTTCCTTCCACTGCCCCTCCTTCTTTTTTACAAAACATCAACCATGCGCCGAAAATGCTTCAGCTGCACCGCTTATGAATCATAAAAGAGATGAAAATGTTGGATCGAAGAAACTGAATTTCTCTGGATATAAAAAACGCAATATTTCCTTAAAAATTATCTTAAAAATATGCTTCTAGCGAATTAAAAATATTTGATTGGTACAAATTGATTCAAAACGGCAGATATAGGCTTTTTAGGATACACAACCATCGAAGGTTCCAAATGTGTCAGAAATCGTCACTATTCTACTCCGTGTATGTAGAATTCATTGTATGAAAAAAATATGCATGTGATCCACCCACTGCGATAATACCCAACAATACTACTACTAACTACTTCCGCCGTCGTATTTTTGGGTCTATATGATTAGGCCCTCAGTTAAAATTGCACACGGATCAAAAAGTCCACAAGCCCCAAAACCCACCCACGCAGAACCCATATCCTTGTGTCCACAATCCTTAAAGTCCACTCCCACAAAGGCCACGGATCACAAAGTCCACACTTTGCCCTTGTTAAGGCCAAATAAATCAGCCCACTGTTCAAAAAGCCCACGGTGGAATGTGGCCACAGACAACACGGCCCACGGGTCAAAAAAGTCCACACAACTGTAGGTAAATTCTGAAACCATAGTATATATATTGCACCCCATAAAACATACAAGCAGTACAAAAAAATAAAAGACAGGCCACGCACTCATGGGCGCCCCCGGCGCGGAGCTCCTAAATTACGCCGGGGACGCCGCCGTAGAACGGGCAGTTAAAAAGGCACTATTATGATGGCGATAAAAACTACATACGTCCACAGTCATATCTCATGCGCACGCCCGACATTCATCAGCGGACCTGACACCAGCGCCACCCGACGGCCCACCGACGCTAGCGCCACCCGTCGGCCCATCGACGCACGCGCCGCGCGGCGGCCCACCGGCACCAGCGCCGCCCGGCGGCCCAACGACATCAGCGCCGCCCGGCAGCCGACTACTGCGCGCGCTCAGCCTAGCAACCGACGGGAATGGAGGCGGGGCGCCCTTGGACCCCTGTAGGGAGGTCGGAGGCGAGTCCGGCGCGTCTCGTCGGGCGCCCCGCCTCGCCAGCAGGGCGAGTCGACTGCTGGAGTCCCTGTCCCCTGCAAGAGAGATTTGAAGTCATGAGGGAGGGATGGAAGGGAGTTTTAATACAATTTGATACCATTGGTTAGTCGATGCCTGGGATGAGTTAGTAATGTCTGCGGTTCAGTTGTTGGGGAAAAGGTATGGGCAAGAGCAGGTGCCGGAGGCGTGCCTGTGCGTTCACCTAACTGAAGCCTAAGCTGATAATTTAAATGCCACAGATAATTAAGTAGATGTTTGTATTTTCCCGGCTCTCCTATTTAAGCTCGCGCGACCAGATTATTTGGGTATAATAGGCATGACTAATTCTAGATCCGGTGTACGTATTTAACATAGAAGTACTATTTTGATAGTCTTTTTCTGCTTTCCAGCTAGAATAATTCTGAGAAAAAAACTAGCTTGTATATTGCAAAGAAGACTGATCTGGTTTTAAGCTTAACACATTAAGGAAAAAAATGTTGCAACCCTAACTTTCAGCTGAGTAGGTAAATATTCATGGGTCTTAGGAAGCTAATAGGTGTCTAAATATAGTTTAGTAATGACCATTCTGAAAAAACCCTTGCCTAATGGCACGTCATTCAGGTTACGAATTTTTGTGGCTATGACTGAGTTCCATGCCCTAGGAGCAGATATAAAAAACGAAAGTTTCCTATACATTGTTGCGGCAAATGGTATCTGGAAATGTTGTACATGTCTTATATGACGCACTCTTGAAATTTGGTCTATTTGTTGGAGTCTTTCTGAAATTGGGCCAGGAAGTGTATTTCCAAGAAAGCTATGAAGAATGTTGAGTTTTGACACTTCAATGAGACAGCAATTTTAGGATTTTGTATTTCTTAAATAAAGGACCTGTATGTGCCAAATAATCAGCCTTGTCTATTATGTGGATTATTTTCTTCTGCAAAATGATTAGTTTGTTTAATTTGTAAGGGTACGTGCTTCCCCACACAGGAAGGCAATAATTTAGAAATGGTAATATCAGGGAATTGTACAGGAGGAGAGTATGAGTTGAACTCAGGATATATTGACACCGGCGTATTAAGCCTATATTCTTAGATATCGTATTTTCAACGTTTTTAATGTGATCCGTCCACCTCAGATCCTCACTTATAACACCACCCAGGTATTTGGTAGATAATTTAACTGAACTGAAGCTTTGCAATTTTGCCGCCAGGTTGACGTTAAGCTGCTGCATACGTGTTTCTTGATCACGCACAGTGGAGAGTCAGGCGACTGAGATGGTAATAAACGTGTCGGTGACCTTGAACGGCCGCGGGATTATCTCACCACGTGGTTTGTTTCCGGTGTGGTGGTGCTCTATCTCGCGCTGAATTTCACGGCCTCGTGGAAAGATGGCAAGGACTAAAATGCTGATAAGTCCATGCTCCGCAACCACAGCACCTAGCTTCCTGCAGTTTTTACGAAAATGGAAAACGAGTTTTATTGGATTTCCTTTGGGTTTTAGGGATTACCTTACCTTACCAGCAGCATCATAGCCCGTGCGGAATTACATTGCAAAAGACTTGAGGAAAGCCCATACATGTATAACTAGGGCAGCTGGTGTCTTGAAGTGTCCACCAACAAATACTAAGCATGCGTTTGGTGGTTTGATCCCGTAGCAGCAACACAATAGCGTAAAAAGCAATAACATTGAAAAAGACCCGTGGAAAAACCCATGCTATGAAACCAGTCCGGTTAGCGGCATGCAGATTTCACAAAAAAAAGTCAGATGATTGGTATAACTGACTTCCATATCAATATGTCAATTAACACGCGCATTGACGGGGGTCTGAGCCACCTTCGCATTGACGGGGGGCGGGTACCCGCCCCCCTAAGATCTCGAGAACCACGGTAGGTAGCGAAAAACGGTAAACGGCGTTGGGCTGCCCATCCACTTCTCCATCGAAAACATTTGAACCATTTTTTTGTCAGGTCACATTTAAGGTCACGAGAGGTCAAAACATGCCCGTCATAGGGATAACATGTAAAATTCAGTTTTTTGGGCATTACATCTGAACAAGTAAAGATAGAGCAAAACGACTTAAACTATATGAATCCTCTTAGCAAGCCGAATCGAATAATATATAATTTGACCTTGCTAGGTCAAATCCAGGATTTGACCTGACCTGAGGTCAGGTCGGGGTCAAATTATATAAAATGCATATCATTAGAACCGCAAAGCCCAGGCGAGTCTAATGCAGCTAAAATAAATGCTCTATCACCATCTGTTACTGAGTTATTGCGTAAAAACCATTTTTCCCATGTATTTCTAATGGAGAGGTCATGCCTCGTACCTGACCTTAGGTCATCGATATCAAAAATACCGGAACATATTTTAGAGAACTCGGTGGGGCCATTATGTAATATGAGTTTCAATCGGATAAGTTCACCCTGCTCCGACTTATGCTATCTTAAACTTTTTTTTGAGGTCGGGTCACTTGACCTGTAATGGTGACCTGACCTGAGATGACCTAACCTTAAAATTTTCACAGAAGTTGTAAAAATGACGAGGGAAAAGGTATACCAAGTACGGCGGCGCTAAGCGCCGCCGTTTTTCTGCTATCTCCGAAAAACCCGAGGGGGGCGGGTACCCGTCCCCCCGTCAATGCGCGTGTTAAAGCTACGTCAACGGAACATCTGCGAACCGATTGGTTTCAAATTGTCGCAATACGTATGATAAGTTCCACTTAGTTCTTGTAAGGAATACTTTGACCTCGAGCAACCTCAAAGGTGACCCGACCAAACGATTGTATGTAACATTTCCGGTAGTGATTAAAACGGGCTATTTTGCGGCGTCGCTTTCAGTACACTGTTTATTCTACATGGTTTACTGAACAGCAGAGATAACCAACAATTAGGCCACGGAGCCTGTGTGATCTAACTTGCCTCCAAACACAACACTGCGATGTCTCGTGTTTTTGTTCTCCAGAACTTGTGCCTGGAGCATGAAAGGGAGAGGAAGGATTGAAGAATTTACATCTCCTGACGTTAAAATATATCTAACTTCATGAAATGGTGCCGCCATGCACACCATTTCAAAACGATGCAAAGGTTTAATTCCAGAGCAAAGGTTATATCGAAGCGAAATTCAATTATGTAAATGAAGTGTTTTCACTACGTCTCACAGCAAGGACACCTACAACTTTATCGAGGGCACTGCGAAACGGGCAACATATCACGATGGCTTAAAAAGTCCAGTGAAAGATCAAATACGTCAGGCCAAAGGTACGCATGCTTTTCTTACGCATACATTTTTCAGCACGGTTAAGTTCTTGTACATTCCACAATCAAGCATAGCCAATGTTGCCAGACAGCCCCAAAGTCTGTTCGCCGATGCCAATATGGAAAAATGAATACAAGTTTCAAAGAATACCAGCGGTAAATAAGACACCCATCACTGTTCATGAAATCTCTACAAACAAAGGAAGGAAGGTTCGGGTTTTGTATACCCATGTTTGAACCAAACAGGTCATGGTGAAGTCCAATGCAAAGTTAATATTAAACATACTGGTAGATTATTTGGCTTAAGTAATGAGTGATCTGACAGCCATCATTGCAGGTGAATGAATGCGTTTGTACAGGACGAAGTCAGCATAAGCTTTGCCACCGGCAAAAAAGTGGATGGGGGAGGGGCAGCGAAACTTCATACTGACGCTGACTAAATACTTTCCACGTTAGGACCAAATACTGTTCGAATTTGGGCTTCTCGCTGCCTTCTGCAGCGGCTGGTCATAAGAATGGCCGGTTTTCTCCCGTATTGACTGAGATCAGGAAATTTTGGGCCAAAAAGTGGGGGGCCGGGCCTTCCTTGGCCCCCCGGTGGCGACGCCCCTGAAAGTCAGTGTCAGTGTTAAAGTCGTCTCAGTGTATTCCCTTATTCTTCAATGATCATACAAGGCACCAGGAGTGTGGAATTATATATATATATATATATATATATATATATATATATATATATATATATATATATATATATATATATATATGTATGTATGTGCCCGGCCACCTCCAGTGATAAAAGTGGTAAAATATTCTTTGAATGTTTTTGTTTGCATTTCAAATACTACTTCTTGGTTCAATGTAGTACAACCGGCCTGTCAAAGGGCTAAACACATGATAAATTTTGTTTTTTTCACCTAGGGGCTCTCGATATTGCTTCAAATTTGCCCATCCCTAATCATTAAAAAACACCAATCAAAAGTATTTCCAAGTGGCGTTTGAACTGGGATCCGTGTCGGCTATGAAATGAACACCTTTTAACCCTCGCCCCACCGGGGGGCCATCGATGGCCCCCCTAAGGTTTTTCCGGGATAACAGAAAAACGACGAAGCGCAGCACCGCGGTTGAGGGCTCTACCTCTCACTGCATCATTTTTCCATCATCCCTGATTTTTTTACCCCGGGTCACCCAAGGTCAGGTCACCAGACGAGGTCAACCAAGGTCACCTCACTTCACATTTAGAGCTCTGTAAGAGCTACATTTCAAAGTCGATCGATTTGAAACTTCCTACACTTCATAACCCCTCCAGGGTCTACAAGGTGTATATCCGGGATTTTTCGATTTCTTGCCCTGAGGTCAGGTCACGAGGCGACCTCTCCCATTGGAAAAGCATGAGGAAAAGTTGTTTCATGATATAAAAGCCACAAAAATGATTGAAAATACTCAGACTGCTCAGAACAACGTTTTTGGACACCTTTTCACCGATCCCAGGGATCATATTTGCCCTTTGACTTTTCCAAGGTCATCCAAGGTCACCAGAGGTCAAAAACAGTATTTTGACAATAACTTCTGACCTAATTGAGCTAGAGCGGTGAAACAAACACCATCGTGTTTGCCTTGTCACTGGCTTTCATTTGATATACGGCAAGGTCACTTTTTGACCTTTCGTGACCTCAGGTCATATTAGGTCACGAGGTGACCTCTGGAGGTCAAACCACTGGCGGGAGGTCTTTACGTTCCACATAGCGGAAAAAGTACGGGCAATTTGCTATCAAATGTACTTTACCAGGCCTCAATAGCTCTAATGGCATAAGAGTTATGCCCAGTTTGCTTAATCATTGCATATTTGAGTGAAAATAGCCGATCTTGACCTAATTTGACCTCTGGAGGTCAAACCATTGACCTGAGCACTAAAACATGCGAAGTAATTTCTTACTGAATTCACGCGAGCTTTCTATTGCACTTTGCAGATTTGCGCTAACGCCCATATTTTCGGAGTTAGAGGGGGGGCCATCGATGGCCCCCCGGTGGGCGAAGGTGGCGCCGGACCCCCGGTGGGGCGCGGGTTAAAAATATCATGTGAGGCAACCTGTTCAAGTGACCAAGACGAATGTGTTATGATTTCAGGACATTTTTTTGCATATATGAGCAGATTCAATGAGCACTGGGTCACCTTGCATCTATACTATTTTTCCACCTCCGGGAACGATGTAATTGTGTGAGTTAGTGGTGCTTATAGTATAAGTTATACTTGTTTCAATTATTGAAAAAGTCGCGACATCTTTGTAAATTTTCGTTTAAGGCTGCAAGGCTCATTACTAACAAGTTACTTTGCCCCCCGTCTCCCTCGAAACAATGGATCCATTTCTATCACTTTTAAAGGTGGCTATTTTTATTTTATAAATCTTGTCCACGTTGTTGCCAGTTCAGTTTTAGGACTCGGAGTCTCACTAGAGTCATCAAGGGACTTTTTACAGAGACCCAACCCCACCACCCAAACGTGCAACTCTCACGATGAAGGGTTAATTAAGGAACCAAAGTTGAGCGTCCCACAAGGCATAACGACGGCCGTCTACCTCAGGCCACCCCCTCACCAGTCAGATGCCAGCTGACGTACGGTATTTACGGTACCTACCAGCTGCCAGTTGACCTAAATTATTTTGCCAGAAGTTGCAAAAATTTGGAGTTAGAGGCAGATGAAGTACGGTGGCGCTGCGCGAAGGTGTTTTTTTACTACCTGTAGAAACCTGAGGAGGCCGTTTGCCTACCCCCTCGTGTGGGCGCGTGATAATTCTCATACATTCTGACACTTGCACGATGAAAATTTCGTAAAGGCAATGCAATATCATTGCAAGCAACCGATTCCAAAAGCAATCGCTTTGTTTGCAGTGTTAAACATAAAGCTGTGCTGCTGCAGTGGTCAAAAACCGTCTGCATACCTACCTTAGGTGCTGAAAATTTGGAATTTGTAGCAAGAACGTATTAAAAAAATCAAAAAATGTTTTATGAAGAAAATTTTTGGAGTGTCTAAGCGAGCAATTTCAACTGCGAAAAGGTCAAGCTAGGTAAAAAAGAAAAGGTCAAACGAATCAAAAGTCAAAACTTTAAAAAATTTGAATTAAAAAAATAATCAATAGTTCAAGACGATTTCAATGATACACAAAACTTGTTAATCAGGCAATGCGTTTTTGAGTTATGAAGCATCAAAGATGATTCTACAAGGTGACCTCTCGAAAATTTCTCGGGCTGTAACTCGGTCACCGTTGGTCGGAAGGAGGTAAGATTCTCACAGGCGTGTTCCTGACCCAAAACTACCCCGGAGACAAAGTTTCAGATTTTTAGAGACATGGTGGTGTCAAATTGAAATATTTTTAGACCTGGAATGCCCCATAGGTCAATAACTTTGCATGAAATGATGATACAGCTTTTATTTTGAGATCATTGCCTTTGGATTGTTATGGCAAGTCCATTCATATGTCTATGCTTGGTCAAAAAGTGACCTTGACCTGACCTGAGGTCGGGTCATTTTTGTGTTTTGACCTAGCATGGTCAGATTATACATCATTCGATTCACTGTGACAAGAGGAAGCAAATGGTGCCTAGAAATGATTCTAACTTAACTCTTGTCAGACGCTAGAGCCCAAAAACTCAACTCAAGATACCACTTTCTTTGACCCATCACGACCTCAATAGTGACCTGAGCCAAAGGGGAGGAGGGCAGGTACCCCCCCCGTCAAAGCGAAGTTGGCTCAGACCCCCGTCAATGCGTGTCTTAAGTCCCAAAAACCTCCGTCTAATACCGTCATTGGTGGATGCAGGAGCAGCATTCGGGAGCATCCCCGTTAACGGATATAGAAATATCACCAACTGTAACATAAAAAAGAAACCCAAACGGGTCCGATAGCTTGTCTAGGAAACCTCTTAGGCTCACCAGGGCCCCTGACCTGATCTAAGGTCCTATGAGTCGATCTGGAGGCTCCTGAACTGTTCGGGGCTCCAGAACTGGTCCCTGTGTAAAGTGTAAAGGATACGGCTTGGGGAGTGTTATGTAAGGACACGGCTTGGGGCGATGTTTCTATGCTATTGGTTGTTGGGATGGTTTGAGTGAATTAAGTTAAGTTGTGATGCTGATATGTACATTTAGCGATGATTAGGTATTAAATGGTGGCAGTGACAGATAGTGGCAGTGGCATATTATAGTGACAGATAGTGGCAGATTAATAATAGATACATTTTGCGACATGTTAAAGCACCGTAACCCTATGATAAAAGCCAGCACGTAAAACCTTTTCGATCAGACGATGGAGTATATTCATCCAAATTTATACCAGCCACGCGGCACCTAGCCGGATCCTTAAGACTCGGCGGCGCGAGGCAGCTGGCTTTCCTTCATAGTGTGTTACGGTGTTTCCAGGTCACCGGGCGACTAGACCCATAAATAGCTGCGTCGTCCGCGTATCGGCTCTCGGCTCTTGGCTCTCGGCTCTCGGCTCTCGGCTCTCGGCGCTCTGGCTATCTATACCGTCCGCGGCTCCTGAACTGGGCTCACGCGCTCTCGTCCTTCGCCTGTGCATGAAGCTCGGTATATCTCTCTGGCGTCCGCCGCAAGTGCACTAAGCTCTCCCCTCACCAGTCGCCCGGATCTTTGTTCTCAAAGTGTTATGGTGTAGTGGGTGCACAGATTAGGCAACGATCGTCTGCCCGCAACATGTCGCTTGGTAACCCCGCATGCGTGAGGATTGGTGAGTACCGCTTACGGGTGTGGTTGTATTGTAAATGTATGTTTAAGATCCTTTTGACCGTTTGACCTTATCTTTTGATCGTCTTTGTCTGGGTTTTGGGTATTGATTGTCTTTGTTTTGGTTTTGGGCCTTAATAATGACTGCAAAACTGATCTCGCTGGTTTCATTGTGCTTTGAGCTGAGAGACCGAGTTCATCCAACAAAATCTCCTAAAATACACCGAACAGGGTCGCGCCTACAAATCGTGGCAGAGCGTTGCATAATCGACCACTGAACCACCACCGTTGAGTTTCATTAATACGAGCCCCATCCCTCCGATTACGGGTGGCAGCCGTATAGCATTGATTCAGGACTCCACTCCACTTCCTCCCCTGAAGTCGACCTGCAAGGATCATCTGACTACTGTAATGCCAATTCAAGATTACAGTGCCTAGTGCAGCTTTAGCCTGGATTAGGGTTGCCCCATGAGGTCTGTAGGGAGGTCCTTGCAATGGAGGGACACGTTCCCCACAAGGATCATCTAACTACTGTAATGCCATTCAACTATCGCAGAAGCCTAGTGCAACTTAAATTGATTTTTGGTGGTCCCATGAGGTCTGTAGGGAGGTCCTTGCCATGGGGTGGTACGTCCCCTAAAAGGGACGACGGGTTATTCATCGGTCGAGCCTGCAACAGACTTCCCGTTGACGAACGGAAGAGTTTACCTCCAGACGTGGAGACCTTTAACCTGTCAGTTAGTTAGGTGGAATTTTCCGTGGCCGAGTGTTCTTTTCCTGAATTAAGCATCGGGGGGGCCCTGGTTGAATCAAACCTTCTTTCTAGCCTTTAAGGCAGATTCATCTTGATAACACAGCTTATTCAGAAGCGGCGGGCAGACCAGTCGGCTTTGCATATAACGTAACCCATGCCCGATTTGACATATGAGTGGGAGGCTGCTCCTCAGCCTGTTTTTACGGCAATTCACACATAAAAGGGGAGGGGTTCAGCTTGTTGTGCCTGATTGGAGGGTGCAGCGGCTGTGCAGTTGACGTGCGGCGTTGTGTGGTTTTACACCTGATGCCCTATAAGCTAATCTGGGTCCCAGGATTTCCAATCGGGGAGGGGAAACCCTCCCGGGGGGAGCCATCTGCACCAGGAGGTGCCACTTTTGGTTGACAAAACCTATGAGGTGGGCACCAAAGCCTATCGATGGGTGCCATTTTTCGCATCATTTGAATTTAATCGTTAAAAAGAGCATTGAAATCACACTCTTATGGAAAACAGATTTCATCAGGATTAATATAAAAATATGTACACTTAAACCAACACAGCAGGCAGATGAACGCGTTTCGACAAAAATTGTCTTTTTCAGCATCTATGGTAGGAGGGATAAGGAACCCGTCATTAAGACATTCAGCAGTTTCATCGTTTGGATTTTTGTGCAAAATTATCGTGCGATAGAAATATAAAGGCACCGTTTTTGAGGATATTCCAATAATGCTTCTTGAATTATTCTAAAATGTATACAAGCAAGCTTCGATATGAGACAATCTAGCCTTATCACTGTTTTAAATAATGTTCTATTTTTATTTTATCATCATTATTGTTTTTGTTATTATTATATAAAACTTTTTCTCTCTCTTTGCTTAACCAACTCCTAATACAGCCGCAGATTTTGCCCATTTCATGAAGCCTGGCCTAAGATACCAGAAAAAAAGATATCCAGCTGTTTCAATCGCTTAAAATTCCTTCAAGACTGTATCATTGAGCAAGTTTTACCAAAATCAGCTCCTCAACAACTTAAAAGAAAAGATCATCCCTTTAGTGCTTCTGCACGTTCTTTCCTCGAAGAAGCATGTGCTGAAATAAAAGACAAGATATATGTTCTAAAAGACGAACTAAAGGGAATACAATTGTCGATATCATTACGAACAAAGCTCAACAAATTCAAAGACAAACAAAAAGCGAAACTCAAACAAAAACTGAAGAATCTGTGCGATGCTAGTCCATGGAAAGAAGCCGGGAACGTTGACATAGTTACAAATTTATCAACACGGTCACTCAGTAATTATGAAAAAGAAGCGTTATCTCTTGGTTTCAAGTTTGATACAGGCAGAGACAAAGATCATTATGTAGATCATGTCCGTAGGAACTACAAATATTACGAGGATGATATAGAGAAGGGATTTATACAAGGCATTCTGTTATGCTGTAAGGCTCTAACGGACAAAGAACCTGATAAACTACCTAGAAGATACATGAACGCGTTGAAGAGCCTTGCCAATGACCGGTCAATAATCATTACTCAAGCGGATAAAGGAGGAGGAGTTGTGATATTGAGTAAGGCTGCATATATAAACAAAATGAAGAATCTCTTACAAGACACAGATACCTATGAGAAAAAAGCTTCTGGATTTATTGAAAAACTCAGTAAGAAATTCAACCAAGAAACAAGAAAACTGTTACAAAAGTCTGAAAAGGGAAAACAACTCCTTCACCTTCTGGAAGAGGCTCCTACCGCACCACGAATGCGCGGTCTTCCAAAGCTGCACAAAACAAATATACCGATGCGTCCCATTACGTCAGGGATTGGCAGTGCTCCTCATCGTATCGCCAAAGTATTAGCAAGACCCCTATCAAGCTCGTTGGGTGCCGTCAGCGACGCACACCTCCAGAATACTGATGACCTCATGATGAAAATTAAGGACATCGACTTCTCAGATAAGTTTCTAGCCAGTTTTGATGTTAAATCATTATTTACGAACGTTTCAGTAGAGGGGGCAATGAAAGCTATCGAATCCGTAACAAAGAACATGAACCCTGACCAGCTGCCCTTACCAAAACAAGACTATTTAAAATTGCTAAAAATGTGCATGAATTTTGGTGGTTTCACTTTCAACTCGGATGAGTACTTTCAACAAAGTGGTCTTGCGATGGGTTCACCGTTAAGCCCAGTTGCTGCATGCCTATACATGGAATGGCTTGAAAAACATCATTACCTAGAGATAATGGGGTCAAATGTGATCTGGGCTCGATATGTCGATGACATATTAGTTGTAGTCCCCAATGATATGGACTTAGAAACTAAACTCAATCAACTAAACTCAGTTGATCCGAAAATCCAGTTCACCATTGAAAAAGAACATCAGAGAACTCTAGCTTTCCTTGACACAGAGATTGTTAGGAGTGCCGAAGTTAAATTCAAAGTATATCGAAAGCCAACGAACAAGGAATGCTATGTACATTATTACTCAGGTCACAGTGATAGGGTGAAGCGAGGAGTAGTATTAGGATTTTTTCTTAGGGCCTTCCGTATTTGTAGTGATGAATACCTGCAAGAAGAGATAGAACATATTATGACCTCGTTCACGAAGCTAAAATATCCGAGAGGATTTCTGATAAATATGAAAAAGAAAGCTCTAGATATAAGAAAACGATCCGCGAAATCCAACAAAAAGGAACAGATACGATGTGTTACGATACCTTACTCCAAACCAGCTGAAATTATTGCAAACAAACTTGAAGAAACGGGTTGCAAAGTAGCATTTTGTTCCGGTAAAAAACTTAGTAGCATCTTAGCGAAAAAGAAAGATCAGATGACTCAGAACCAAAAAGTGTAGTGTACCAGGTGCCGTGCGGGTCGTGTACGAAATCGTATATAGGTGAAACAGGACGGGGTCGAAAAACAAGATTAAAAGAACATAGAAGAGACCTTCGAAACAACTCAGAATTCAGTGCATTTGTCATACATTCCATGAAAACAAATCATCTACCAAACTGGGATAAAATTATAGCAGTTTGTAAAAACAAAGATACTAGGAAAGCTACAGAAGCAGCACATATAGCTAAAAATGATACTTTTAATCTTAGGCCAGGCTTCATGAAATGGGCAAAATCTGCGGCTGTATTAGGAGTTGGTTAAGCAAAGAGAGAGAAAAAGTTTTATATAATAATAACAAAAACAATAATGATGATAAAATAAAAATAGAACATTATTTAAAACAGTGATAAGGCTAGATTGTCTCATATCGAAGCTTGCTTGTATACATTTTAGAATAATTCAAGAAGCATTATTGGAATATCCTCAAAAACGGTGCCTTTATATTTCTATCGCACGATAATTTTGCACAAAAATCCAAACGATGAAACTGCTGAATGTCTTAATGACGGGTTCCTTATCCCTCCTACCATAGATGCTGAAAAAGACAATTTTTGTCGAAACGCGTTCATCTGCCTGCTGTGTTGGTTTAAGTGTTAATATCTGTCAACCACTGTTATACAATAAAAATATGTTTTGAAAGGTGTTAAAATATATAAGCACGGCTCTAATGGCGGGGATGGGGGAACCGGGTTACGGATCTGAGGGAAAACCCAAGCCATTTTGTCGCCTTTTCCCGAAATGTCGTTGGGAAAATCGTATTTGTCCGCCAGTAAAGTATGGGCATCTGAATGCAGGGGCGTAGGAACGGTTTGAAAAGTGGGGGGGGGCCAGCCTTAGAGGGGGCCCACCTCAAGGGGGGCCCCAGTCCACGGGGGGCCATAATTATAAATAAAAAAATTAGTTAGCTCGTTTGGTGTCAATAAGGCACGCATGCACACAAGGATGTCAATATATGGAAAATTGAGAAATTAAATTTTGCCCTATGATTTCGAGTTGTACCTATTATGATCTAATAAATCATAGTAAAACGCCAAAAAAACATTTTTCGTTTATTTACCAAGATCCATTTCAAATACGAAATACATTTTTAAGCTTTTTTGGAGGATTTCAATCATTTTTTACCACGAGCGCGTTTTTTATATTTACAGATGTTTAGGCCCTTTTCATCACATTTCCAAAATTAAGAACTGTTAAGAAAACTACAGACAATGCTTTGGTAGCAAATAGCCTCACTTTGCTATGCCTAATCAACTTGTATTTGCTTATTCAATGACGAAAATGGGAACATTTATTTAGGTTATTACAGATCTCTTCTTGTCATCATTACAGATTGATTTAGGTGAAGCCTGATCACAATAAATACGCCTAGCTATATTTCGATGCCTAAAATGCAGAGTTCCAGCATAACTACAAGTGCAATGTAGGTACTTGATGGCCAGCTTTGTGATGCCAAGGAGGTGTGGGCATGGTGTTATAGTGGTTAGCAACCTTGCTTTCCACGCGACCAACTCGGGTTTAAGGCACAGCAGATTCCTTGTGCAAGGAGCAATTTGACTCCCAAGAAACCCCTCCAACAGGGAAAGAGTTGGCAACGCCATATAACCCTGGCATCGAAAGACGTCGCGCCTTTCGATGGCTCAGGGACGACTGTTGCTCGGCATTTGGTGCGGGGTTCGTGTCCGATTCATATTTTGTGTTGGGATTGGGATGGAGTTTGATTAGGCCCAGTTCTTGGGACTCATTTGGAAACACTCGGGTAGTAGGTGCCTTGGGTTTTTTACGAAGCGCTCCTCCTCCAGGGGCTTGCAGGCAGCGTACTACCGAACTTGAACGTTCCCTGACAAGCTATCGGGCCCGTTTGGGTTTCTTGTTCTATATTACAGTTACTGATAGTTGTATATTCGTTGCGGGGGCTCACCTCAAAGGGGGGGCAGTATCTCCCTGACCCCCGGTTCCTATGCCTATGCCGCCCAGGGACCGCCAAATTATCTCGAAGGGCCCCAAGGTCCAAACCATGGCTCAGGAACCCAGATCAGTCAGCTCAAGGGCCTAGACCAGTGCATTAGCTCGGGACCAGCTTATCAAGGGATCCTACATAAGCACAGGACCCCTAGAAGCTCATAACAGGGGAGTTCCAGATTCCCACAGGGTGCCAGATTAGCTTAGGGGCCCGGTTCAGCTCGGAGGTCCCCAGGTCGACTTATGTAGGGTCTCAAAACAGCTCAAGGGACTTGTTCAAGCTCACGGATCCCAGCTTAGCTCAATGATGCTAGAACAGTTCAAGGCCACCATACCAGATCAGAGGCCCCAGTTAAGCACAGTGGTACCCAGATTAGCTCAGAGCCCCAGCTAGGCTTAGGGGGTCCCAGGGTGGCTGATAAGAGTCTCAGAACACAGTGGCGTAGTCAGGATTCGGCCAAGGAGGGGTCCGACTACCGTCGGGGGGCCCCAGGCCGGGGGTCCCCTTAGTAACCGGGCCCAGCTCCTATATTTTTGTATAGTATTTTAACATTATAACATTCACTCGAGGGAAATTTTGCTGTGCCTTTTTAAAGCATTCATTCTTCTTTTGTTTATAGCTTGTTTTTTTTTCGATCCGACCAAGTGTTGGTAAACTAAGGTCACCAAATATTAAGGATGACCCATACCTTATATGGTAGCGTGGCTATAATAACAGCTTTGAGCCATATTTCGGGAAGTTCAATGTTGATGCGCGCATGATGTTAAACCTGAGTCTACCTCGATTCAGTCGGGTAATCAGACATGAAGTTATTGGAGGTCAGTCGTTTTGAGTACGAAGAAATGATCTTCTACGGGAAATGATTGGCAATTATATCCCGGTGTCGAATCCATGAACTCTTTAATCAGGAAATTTCCAAAGAAACGAAAAAAACGAATAAAGATACAAGGGATATGGTAGTGTGTCCCAAACGTTACATATCCTCTATTCCGTCGACAGATCCTGTTGAGATCCAGTTACTTTCTTATCCTTGCTATCTTGTAAACGAGCAAATTACCAAGACAAAAGGCGCCCAAGATATCTATCGCCTTGGCTCACTCTGTTATTGTTATTTTCAACCTTTCATACCTATTTTTCTTTTTGGGATTATGCTCATCAATTTCTGTCATTACCCTTGTTTGTCTGGTTTCCCACGAAAATATTGGAAAGTTGTTTATTTCAGAATATTTAGGAATGCAGTTATTGGTGTTAAGCTAATATATTAAGAATTGACTAAAGTGCCAAATTCCCTGTTCGATTTGCTCTTATGGTAAAATCAGATTCATTTTTGCCTTTCCTTCGATAATGGTGCCTGATCGTCATGTTTCAATTTGTGCTTTTTTAGTACGCAATAGGGGTAGATACATTTTTCCGAGGCATATGATTTTGAATTTTTTATTTGAGCTCTGGGGCCACCTAAGACCAATACTTGGCGGCGCTCACAAAGCTAATTTTCGGCCGCTCTCCCGATTAGATCTCAGGGGGTCTCGGAGACCGATTCACGGCACCTCTTGATCAAAACTGGGGGCCCCTGAGAATCTCTCGGGGCTCCTGAGAGTAGTTATCAGCAGCACCTCTGAGACTAATTATTGGGCCCCCAGATTTGCTCTGGAGGGGGGGATGAGACTGACTATCGTGGCCATCCAGATTAGCTATTGGGGTCCCCTGAGGCTGTCTTTGGGGCGGGGAGGGGGCTGGGAATGACTTCCGACAGCCCTATGAGACGCGCCCCTGAGACAAACACCCCGGGGGGGTGGAATCACCTCTGAGACTAAGTCTTTGGCGTTCCTGAAACTGACTCGGAGGCTCCAGATTAGCTCTCGCGGGCCTAAGGCTAACTCCTGGCCCGTGAGACCAAAACTCGGGAGCACCTCTAGAAATTACTCTCAGAACCCCGAGATTAACTCTCGGATGTCTCTGAGACTGACAACCGGGAGCCCTCTGAGACTAACTTTTGGGTGCTCCCTGAGATTGACTCTCGGGGCCGCTTATACCAAAACTCGGGGGCGGGGGGGCACAGCCTGAGGCTAAATCTCGAGGGCTCCCAAAATTACCCCTCTGGGGCCCCCTGAAACCAGCACTCTGCGGATCAAATTAGACTAACTCTCGGACCCCCGGATTAACTCTCGGGGCTACCTGAAACTAAATATTGACTCCTGAGAGAGAAGCCCGTGAGACAATGAGGGCCCCCTGAGACCGACTCTTGGGGTGCTCTGAGACTGACTCTTGGGGTTCTCTGAGACAGACTCTCAGGGGGACCCCGAGACCGAATCTCGGGGTTCCCTAAGACAGACCCTTGGGGTCCCCTTGACCGACTCTTGGGGTTCTCTGAGACTGACTCTCAGGGGCCCCTGAAATAGACTATGTTGCAGGGCCCTGAGAACCACTCTCTGGGGGGCCCCTGAGACTTGCTAGCCCCCTCCCCTGAGACAGACTCCCGGGGCCCCTGATACCGAATTTTGGGGCCCCTGAGACCAACCCTCTGGGGCCCCTAAAATCTACTTTCGGGGGGCCTTGAGACCGACTCTCAGGGCGGGGGCCGTGAGGCCGACTCGGGACACCCTGAGAACGAATCTTCAGGGGCCCCTGAGACTGACTCTGGGGGCCCCGTGATCAGATAATCCTTTGCAGTGGTTCAGATTGGCCCAAGGGATGAGGGTTTGCGGACGCCTAGGGCCCCCTTGGCTACACCACTGCATCCACACTTTCGGGGGCCCTCCGAAATCACCATTTAGAGGCCCCTAAAATAATTTCTCCCCTAGGCCAATACTCCGGAGCCCCTTGATGCTGATGCCCGGGGGTCCTAAGACTAAGCTCAGGGTCCCACTTAGATCAGGCTCAGGGGCACCCTTAGACCCATGCTCGCGCTTTTCTCAGGAGTAACTCGACACCGATGTTCCGGGGCCCTCAAGATCAATATTTCGGCCCCCCAGACTAATGCTCGGTGCTCTGGAGCCCCTCGATGCCGATGCTCGGGGGTCCTGAACCCAGGCCTGGAGGCCCCTGGGACCAAACTCTGGGTCTCATGAGGCCAATGCTCGTGCCTCACTCATGAGTCCCTCGATATCAATAGTCGGGGGCACCCCGAGGGGGCCCTGAACCCCTGAGAACAAGCTCGGGGGCCCCTGAGACCAAGCTCGAGGGGACCCTGAGACCAAGCGCGGATGCTCCCTGACACCAAGCTCGAGGGCCCCTGACACCAAGCTCGGGGTTCCCTGAGACCAAGCTCGAGACCCCGTGAGATCAAGATCGAAAGGCCCATGAGACCAAACATCGAAAGGCCCATGAGACCAAGCTTGCCCCCTAAGACCAAGCTCGGTTGTCCCCTGAGACCAAGCTCGGGGCCCCTGAGACCAAGCTCACGGGCCCCCGAGATCAATATTCGGTATTCCAGAGCCCTCGATACCATTGATCCGGGTCCCCTGAGACCAAGCTCGGAAGGCCCGTGAGACCAAGCTCAGGGCCCCTGAGTCCAAGTTCAGGGGTCGCCTGACACCACGCTCGTGGGGCCCTGAGACCAAGCTCTGGGGCACCCTGAGACCAAAATCGAAAGGTCCAAGAGTCTGAACTCAGGGGCCCCCCGAGATCAATGTTCGGTACTCTGGAACCCTCGATACCGATGATCAGGGGACCCTGAGACCAAGCTCGGGGGTCCCCTGAGACCAAGCACGGGCGTTCCCTGAGACCAAGCTCGGAGGGCCCCTGACACCGAGCTCGGGGCCCCTGAGACAAAGCTCGGGGGCGCTGAGACCAAGCTCGGTGGCACCCTGTGACCAAGATCAGGGCCCCCGAGACCAATGCTCGTGTTTTCCAGTGCATACGGTCAGCCTTATGCATCAGATGCCCTCGGATGCCCCCCTGAGACCAAGCTCGAGGGCCCCTGACACTAAGCTCAGGGAGAGGGGCCTGAGACCAAGCTTGGTGGCATCCCTGAGGCCAAGCTCGGGGGTTCCCTGAGACCAAGCTCGGGGGCCTTGAGACCAAGCTCGGGGTTATCTGAGACCAAGCTCGGAGGGCTCCCTGACACCAGGCTCGGGGGCCCCTGAGACCAAGCTCGGAGGCCCTGAGACCAAACTCGAAGGGCCCCCTGAGACCAAGCTCGGGAGCTCCCTGAGACCAAGCTCGGGGGTCCCCTGAGACCAAGCTCGGGGTTATCTGAGACCAAGCTCGGAGGGTTCCCTGACACCAAGCTCGGGGGCCCCTGAGACTAAGCTCAGGGGCCCTGATTCCAAACTAGAAGGGCCCCCTGAGACTAAGCTCGGAAGCTCCCTGAGACCAAGCTCTGAGGGCCCCCAGACACCAAGCTCGGGGCCCCTGAGACAAAGCTCGGGGGCCCCTGAGACCAAAATCGAAAGGCCCGTGAGACCAAGATCGAAAGGCCCGTGAGACAGAGCTCGGGGAGGGGCCCTGAGACCAAGCTCGGGGGCCCTGAGGCCAAGCTCGGGACCCCCTGGGACTGAGCACAGGGGTCCCCCAAGATCAATATTCGGTACTCTGGAGCCCTCGATACCGATTATCAGGGGCCTCCTGAGACCAAGCTCGGGAGGCCCCCCCGAGACCAAGCTCAGGGCCCCCGAAATCAATTTTTGTGTTTTTAGTGCATAAGGTCAGCCCAAGGGGGTCCGCGGACCCCTGAGACCTCCCTACCCTGGCTACACGACTGCCAGAACATCTCAAGGGGCCCATTCAAGCTCTCGGCCGCCCGGTCAGTGGCTGTAAAGCCTTATAGGGGTCCCACACCATCTCAGGGGCCCTCAGTTCAACACAGAGGCCCATATTAGCTCTGATGACCAGATAAACTTAAGGGCCCGGATCATCCAGGGGCCCCTTGTCGGCATATTTCGGGCTTCAGAACAGTTCAGGGTTTCAATTAAGGCTTATAACCCAATTTCAGAGCAGGGGCCCTATTCCTGTGCAGGGGCCTCAGATAAGTTTAGGGTCTTCTGTGCATCACAGGGGATCCAGACTAGCTCAAGGGACAATATTAACTTTACGGTCCCAGCTCAGCTCAGGGGCCCCCCAGGTCGGTGGATATAGGTTCTGGCCAACTCACGGGGCCCTGTTTAAGGTTACGGCTTCTAGCTCAGTTTAGGCAATTTCATGCTGCCCAAACCATCTCAGGGGCGCTCAGTTCAGCTCAAAGGGCCCAGATTAGCTCGTATGGCATCAGAGGCCAGTTCAGGGGCCCCGAGAAGCTTAGGGGACCTTAAAATCAACTCATAGGACCTCAACTTAGCTTAGGGGCACAGGTAAGTTTAACGGGATTCCGGGGCAAGCTATCGGGCCAGTTTGAGTTTCTTGCTTGATATTACAGTTGTTGATATTCTTATCTCCGTTGCGGGGGCCCATCCCAGAAAAGTGGGGGGGGCCAGTGGCCCCCTGGCCCCCCGGTTCCTACGCCTATGTCTGAATGAACATTATATCAGATCAGATCAGACATATTGAGGCAGCGATCCACACATGTTGTGGTTTTTCACACTGACACTTCAGAAAAACAGTGAATGTTGGGGCACAATAAGAGCGTAAAAGTAAAATAAACGGAGTATCACGCGATAAACTCAGTATTACTGATAAAGTCATTATTTGAATAAATGTACGCTGAACTGGGTTTATTCAATTGTATGCCTTGTAAGCATACATGTTAAGCAAATTAACCCGCGCCCCACCGGGGGGTCCAGCGCCACCTTCACCCCACCGGGGGTCATCGATGCCCCCCTCAAACTCCGAAAATATGGGGGTTAGCGCAAATCTGCAAAGTGCATTAGAAATATCGCGTGAATTCAGTAAGAAAGTACTTCACATGTTTAAGCGCTCAGGTCAATGGTTTGACATCCAGAGGTCAAGTAAGGTCATGATAGGCTATTTTCATTCAAATATGCAAAGCTTAAGAAAACTGGGCACAGTTCTTATGCCATTAGAGCTATTGAGATCTGGTCAACTACATTGGATAGGAAAATGCCAGACCTTTTTCCGCTATGTGGAACGTAATGACCTCCCGCCAGTGGTTTGACCTCCAGAGGCAGGGCATATTTTAAGAAATTGCGACTGGTGGGCATTCGGCTGAAAAGGGCACGAATTATCACCAAAAGGGCACTCCTAGAGCAACAAATGATTGGTAACTGGTGGGCACTGGGCCGTTCTTGGGAGTTCACTGGTGGACATGGCATGGGGGACTGGTGGGCAAAATGCCCACCACTTTGTGGCTTAAAATATGCCCTGTCCAGAGGTCACCTCGTGACCTAATATGACCTGAGGTTACCAAAGGTGCCCCCCGATCGGCAATCCTGGATCCGCCTATGTTGTGAATACCTTCATATACTCCAAATGGTAGTATCCTGGGTCTCTTTCAGTTTCGGGTTGCAAGCTTTGACCTGTGACCTCTGAGAGGTCATCTGGGGCTACTGTAGCAGGTTTTCAGACTTGGGTTAAACATTTTGCAGGAAATAATGGCTAAGCTTTTATTTTGATACCATTGCGTTTGGATTGCTATTACGAATAGATTGATATGCATATTGATTGTGCTAGGTTTGAAACTGACTTTGACCTGACCTTAGCTCAGGTCATTTTTATGGTTAACCTAGTGTAGTCATATTATACCTACATCATTCGATTCGCCGTAATGGGAGACAGCGAATGGTGCCTAAAAATATTTCTACCTCAATTCTGTCAGACGCTAGATTCGGTTATCAGGAGCGAATATCATTCTGTTGACCTCAGGATACGAAGGATATGACGTTGACTTCAACAGGCTCTGGAGCCTGAACCAAGCTGTGCCCCGCAAAAATCCGTGAACTGGTTTTGTATTTCATGCTTCCTGGCTTGCATACTGATTTTAAGCGAAATCAATTGTCCCCGATTTTGGTGATACGTTGGGTCCCCCGTTGAAGTCAATGGCATTTAATGAATTACGGCAAAAACTGATTTTTACGGCACATTTTGTGCTCTACCTCAGCAACACGACGCGATAGAGCAAAATAAAGACCAGTTTCGGGATGGTCTCGGCAAGGGCTTTCGAATGATGCATGATTTTAGGCGATTATAAGAATCCTGAATATCAATCTAAATATCGAATATCTAACTCCTGCTGTTTTCACAGACATCAGACGCTAGAGCCCAGAGACTCTTCTCTAACATACCACCTTCTTTGACCTATCATGACCTCATATTGACCTGAGCCCAAAAGTGACCGATGCTGTCTCTTCATGAATTTGCATGAGCTGCACCAGTATTTGTATTTTTTCTCTTTCCCGTATAGAAGCCGAGTTCGAGGGGGGTGCTTGTACTCCCCACCAGGGCAAGATGGCTCGGAGGCCCACCGAGGCGGGTGTTAAGAAATTGAGTTCAATCAGCTCTCGCTCACGACTTGGTGGCTGACTTTGATTCTGACTCATCCCAATTAGCCGAGAAATTGAGTTTACAGGCTCAAACTACACTCTGAAGTGAGGCTGACTCGATTCTGACTCGAGCAAAAGTGGAGCCGATTCAAAGCCAATTCGGAATCCGAGTCGCTGCTCAACAGGTCTGAAAAGTTGAGCATAACAGAAGAGTGGGATTTAACACGCGCATTGACGGGGGCGGGTACCCCGCCCCCCACTCGGGTTTTTCGGAGACAGCATACAAACGGTGGCGCGTAGCGCCGCCGTACTTGGTATACCTTTTTGCTCATCATTTTTACAACTTTTGTCAACATTTTAAGGTCAGGTCATCTCAGGGCAGGTCACCAGTACAGGTCAAGTGACTTGACCCCAAAAACTTTAAGATAGCATATGTCGGAACAGATTGAACTTATCTGATTGAAACTCATACACATAATAGGCCCACCGAGTTCTCTAAAATATGTTTCGGTATTTTTTATATCGATGACCTAAGGTCAGGTACGAGCCGTGACATCTCCATTGGAAATACATGGGAAAAATGATTTTAACCCGCGCCCCACCGGGGGTCCAGCGCCACCTTCACCCCAACGGGGGGCCATCGATGGCCCCCTTCAAACTCCGAAAATATGGGGGTTAGCGCAAATCTGCAAAGTGCATTAGAAAGCTCGCGTGAATTCAGTACGAAATTACTCACATGTTTAAGTGCTCAGGTCAATGGTTTGACCTCCAGAGGTCAAGTAAGGTCACGATAGGCTATTTTCATTCAAATATGCAAAGCTTAAGAAGACTGGGCATAACTCTTGTGCCATTAGAGCTATTGAGATTTGGTCAACTACATTGGATAGGAAAATGTCAGACCTTTTTCCGCTATGTGGAACGTAATGACCTCTCGCCAGTGGTTTGACCTCCAGAGGTCGCCTCGTGACCTCATATGACCTGAGGTTACCAAAGGTCAGAAAGTGACCTTGTTGTATATCAAATGAAAGCCAGTGATGAGACATACACGATGGTGTTTGATTCATCGTTCTAGCTTAATTAGGTCAAAAGTTATTGTCAAGATTTGAGCCCGTTTTTTACCCCTGGTGACCTTGGATGACCTCAGAGAAGCCAAAGGGAAAATTTTACCCTGGGATCCGTAAAAGGGTGTCCAAGAACGCTTTTCTGAGCAAGCCGAGCATTTTTAATAGTTTTTTGTGGCTTTTAGATCGTAAGACCGTTTTTTCAAATGTTTTTTTTCAAGGGAGAGGTCACCTCGTGACCTGACCTCAGGTCACGAAATCAAAAATCCAGAATATACATCATGTAGACCCTGGCGGGGTCAAGAACTGTAGGAAGTTTCAAATCGATCGACAGAGAAACGTAGCTCTTATAGAGCTCAAAAAGTTGAAGTGAGGTGACCTTGGTTGACCTCGCCTGGTGACCTGAACTTGGGTGGCCCGGGATAAAAGATTTCAGGGATTGTGGGAAAATGATGGAGTGAGAGATAGAGCCCTCAACCGCGGTGCTGTGCCTCGTTGTTTTTTCTGCTATCCCGAAAAAGATTAGGGGGCCATCGATGCCCCCCGGTGGAGCGAGGGTTAAAAGACAACAAAAAAAGTTTCATTGAGAGCCTGAGCATGTGGAGCGCTCTTTACCTGACTATAAAAGCTGGAGGATAGCCCAGCGCCTCCTTAGTTTCATACCCCTGGTCATTACCTTGACTACATGTTAAAGTGACGTTCTTAAATAGAGTCACTTGCAAAACGTTCTCTTGTCCTCTCAGCTAACGTATTGCCAGTGGTATTCTCCATCGTCTCCGACGCTCCTCGCCGGGAACTTCATTTCAAGCTGACTCCTGACGGCTAACTCAAGGTTGCATAAAGAAAACGCGCGAATTTGTCGCGCCACTGAGCACGCTATCGTCTCAAGTATATGTGCTGCTCGGAGACGGTGGAACTTTCCGCTTCGCACTGAGCGACGCTCAGATGAAAGATGTTGGGTAGCGCACCAGTTTTTCTTGCTGAGCAGACAATCTTAAGCGTGGAGCCACAGGCCCGAAAACATTTAGTAAATCCGGCAAATGTTTCTTTCAATACTACCACCCACATTAGAGCATAAGCAAAGACAAAGACAAAGACGAAGACTTTATTCAGAGTCTTCCACGGTCATCCATGGCTTCTGCGACCCCACGTCAGTTGGAATAGTAAGAAGGACACACACACACACGACATTAAAATCATGTAAACAGGGTTATATAAAAACATCGTTAAAAAGACAAAGACAAAGCATACCACACAAACACCGCTCGCTCAGCGCACCTGATCCCGCTCTGCTATTATATACTTTTTAAGGGCACGACAAAAAAGCGGGCCGGTAAAACACTCAGCTCCTCAGGCAGCTCATTATAAAGGGGAGGCCCCCTGGAGCTGAACCTACTTTGGCCCATTCCAGTACGAGAGCTTGGCACAACGATATTCGCGTCCTGTCTGGTGGTACGCTCCCGTATAGAGCCGACACGCACGAATCCCCGGACCAGCTCCTCTGGCTCCCCGAGACACACTGTCTTATGTACAAGTGCAAGCGTGTGGTACCTCACCAGCTCTCCCGCCGACAGCCAGTCAAGTTCCTCTAATAAACCAGAGACATGGTCAAATTTTCTGCGGCCGAAAATTGCCTTTGCTGCATAATTAATTATCTTTTGGAGTCGAATATTGTTTATATGAGTTCTGTTGCCAAAAACACTGATGCAATATCGGACACGGGAAATAACCAGTGAACTGCCTATCGGCGAGATGACTCTGGGAGGCAAGCAGCGCCTCAGATGTGACAAACCACTCAGAATTCCAAACCATTGACGAGTGAGAAGAGAAATGTGAGAATTCCAGCTGAGGGCACGGTCGAAGGGCAGTCCGAGATTTTTGACAGTCATAGATGGAACCAGATAAAAGTTGCGAAATTTGACAGTAAAATCACCCATTTTCCAAACGTTTGGAGCACTAAGCAGGCCGTTATTCCTGACAATATGCGCAGGAAGCTCGTTACAATATCCTAAATTTCATGGTTTGGTAGAAATTTCTTATTTCAAGCTGTGGACTGATTTTAGCCACCCGGCATTTGTATGCTGGATTTTCTCCATTAACGCCTGCACTTGACGGGGCCCTCGGAGGCCCCCCACCTGTTTTTCTCAGGTGGCCGGAAAACCTCTCGTAGCCGCAAAACGATACTCGGCCACATTTAACAGAATCTAATGGCACGGCCATTGGTGAAATAATTTTGAAAATTGGTCAATTTTTTATTTACAACCTTTCAAAGCCGGACCTGCATTTTGAGATCATCGTAATCGCGCGGTCGGACCAGTTCACTTGCATTGGAGACCGAGTGGTGACGTCATAGCGCCATATAACTGGGATGGTATGTCAAGGTCACTTTACATAAAGGCCAAGGTCAAAGGTCACAGGTAAAGGTCACATCAGCACTTTTAAGGTCACTGACCTCAGTGCTTCCGGTCAAATGACGTTATCCGGTCTGATGTATATTACGCTATGACGTCATAGTTAAGGTACCTCAATGCAAAGGCCAAAGTCAAAGGTCAAGGTCAAAGTTCATTGGGAAAGGTCAGTCCTCGTTTACCGCCAAGCACTTCAGTTGCTATAATTCTAGTTATAATGTATGTACATTATAAGTAGTATACCATATTGTGACCTAATAGGTAAATGACCTTGAATGACCTCGACACAAATTCTTTAGGGAAGGTTCTTTGCGACCTTCCTCTATGACCCTGGTCTGCCTTTAGATTATTCCCCCTTTTTCCCGCATAATAACAGCATTTTCCACGCGGTCCCCAGCATGGCCAATATTTGACCCTTATGACCTTGCTTGGCCTTGAAGATATTGACCTAGGTCAATAATAATTGGTCATGATGTAGTTACCCATAGCCCCCATGCCCACTCCCCAAACGGTGTTTTTGTACGCCTCTTAGTTTCCGAGATCTTGGGTGGCCTATCAGGCCCCCTCTCCAGTGCTTGTTAGTGCCAGACCCCTCTCCAGTGCGTGTGCTATGGGACCAGTGCCCTTCTGTTGCATAAATAAGTAAATGTAGGATACTCCAAGACTTCTCTGACATCGAAATATTTAGTAATGCCAAGAAATAATACAACGCGAATGAAGACAAGCGAAGCAAACGGTCAAAACGGATACTTCCATTGTCTAAAAGGTAGGTACATACGTGTTCCATTTTCCTGTGTAGGTATGTACGTAGGGCCGGTTAATCCAGACATGGCCCCTAAAAGCGATCGAACTTTTCCTAGTTTTTAGTATTTTGTTGCCAACTTTCTTAACACACGCAGCGAAGGGGACCCTAAAGTGTCCCACTCACTTTTTCGAGGTGACCGGAAAACGTTCACCGCCGGAAAACGCTACTTGGCTGTATTTGAGAGAATCTATGAGCTGATTGGTTGGTAAAATTATTTTGAAAATCGGTGAATGATTTTTATAAGCTTCCAAAGTCAGACCTATATTTTCAGACCACTGCAATCGCTTAGGGGCACCATCTCACCCGCACTGTAGACCGAATGGTGACGTGATAACGTTACATAATCAGGTCATATGTCAAGATCACTCCACATGAATGTCAATGTCAAAGGTTACAGGTTAATGTCATTGATCCCAGTATTCCTGTCAGATGGCATCATTCAGCATGCCGTATGTTACGCTATGACTTCAGAGTTAAGGCTACTCAAGCTCAGTTCAAGGTCACAGGTCAAGTCCAAAGGTCTTTTTTTCAAGGTCAACCTCACATTTCCTGCTTAAAGGCTGCTATAGTGTCAGTTATATTTTACATTTCATAATTGACTTACAGAAGCAAGGGGGTTCATCTTAACCCATCAACGCCCAGCGGGTCATTTTTGTCCTCTGACTTTGACAGGCTGCAGAATCGGTACCAGTGAAGTGATCTTCATGTTTATGATATGTATGTGTGTTTCAGAGCGTGGATAAGCTGGAAAAATGTATTTGAAAAAATCTAGGTTTTTATGGGACGATTTTGGTGGGACTTATTTTGGCGAGGTTTTGGTCAGCGTGAGATAGCTCGGCAAATTTTGTATCTCGCAATAACATATGGAAAGCTGAAAAGGGTTTGCATGATTGGCATTAAGCCAAGACCACTAGGAGTCAGATGGTGAAGAAGCAGTAAGATTTTCTTCAACGGCTTTGCCATGAGACATCGTCAAATATGAAGCGGACAGAAATGACCCGCTGGGCGTTGCGGACATCTGCGGGCCGCTGAAAATGAGGAAAAGGATGTGTCCTGTCCTCCCGTCTGGTGCGTTAGGTGCATAATGTTACCTAGAGGGAAGGGAGGCATTGTGAGTCCTGCGAATGCAGGGTTGCCAGTTTAGATATTTTTCATCAAATCTGAAGATTTTTAGTGCAATGTCGATACCTTTGGAAATTTTGAAGTTCATGAAATGCTTCCTAACGTTTTTAGGTTCTGTCTTGTTTTGGGAATGATTATCACATATTTTAACGGAAACATGCAAGATGGTTCCAGTATTTTGTAAAGGCGTTATTAAATACAATGTTCAGGGGTTGTGAAAACTTATCGAAATTTAGGCACTGACTTCACTGTTAAGCTAGCAGAGCCTTGTCTTTTCCCCTTGATGGATTGTATGTAGTGGATAGAGAGGATAAGGAACAGTAGCGGATTGAGGACTTCATTGGGTGGTTGGGGGGGGTTAGGGATCTAGAGCCTCCCCCGCCATGGCCTCGGAACAGCCCTCAGTAATGCATTTACTGTAGGCACACTGACATTTCGGTAGGGGGGGTTGAGCATTCCTAGCCCCCTTGTGTCCACTACTGATAGAAAGCCAATGACCAGCTGACAAAATGAGGTAGAAATTATCGCGGCCGCCACGCTGGTTTGTTTTGACAAGATGGTGTAGTGTCAAACGTCCCCGAGCAGTTTGAAATGGGTGAAAGCATGGGAAGTTCTAGAACTTCTGTCTAAAACGCAACTAACACTATTGCAGCTTGGTTCTAGTCAAGTGAAACTACCATGAGTGAACATTTTGGGGAGGAGGAGGGGTCAAGACCCGCCTGGATTTTTGTCTCCCACAGACTTTGCCTAGGGCTTGGGTTGCAGTGCTAGCGTTAAACCATCCAGAACCCCTCCTGGATCGAGAAGAAATCTCCAGTCATGGAGACATAAATATATCGAAAGCATTGTGAGCATTGACATTGTTAGCAATGCCACAGATCAAATGTTTTGCAGGAAAAGAAGCAAAATAAGTTGTTTTAAGTGCGCAAGATAGCGGAGCGGATCAGGTGCATATCATCATCATACCATCACAAAAATACATTAGTCATGAGGATGAGAAAGGTGATCAGTTTAGGTTAACACGCGCATTGACGGGGGTCTGAGCCACCTTCGCATTGACGGGGGCGGGTTTCAGTTTCAGTTTCAGTTTCAGTTTATTATACATATTGTCGACGGGTGATCCCAATTATGGACAAAGTCGTACAGTAAAACATGTAAATATAGACGATAAAACATAAAAATGGAACTTAAAAAAATAGCTCAATAAGTGAGTACGATAAAACGGCGAATACGCCTAATCATAGTAAAAATAGTAAAAACAATGCATCATTGAGCTGACTACCGACCCGTACACACCAGACATAGGTATATCGGCATTCACATGATGGGATCTAAACTGGCTATATATGTGCTTACTGATGATTTGAACTGACTAAAAGAGTCATCAAAAACATCACTATCAGGAAACGCTACTAAAAACTTGTTCATGGCCACTGGTAGTCGACTGAACAATCCATTCTTAACAGTGTCAACACGAGAGTGCTGCACATGCATGAGCATTCGCTGACGCGTTACTCTGGCGGGTACTGATAGCGCGAATACTTCGAGCAGGCATGGGGAATCAATCCTACATCGCAGTACATTACGTGCGAATAAAATGTCATGCTGCACTCTACGAGATGAAATGGAAGTCATTCTAAAATGATCGAGTAAGTCAACATATCTAAAAGACTGGGACCTATAGTCGGAGTGCGCGTTCAGCCAGAGTAAGAACTTATGCTGGATGCGCTCAACTCTAATCATGTGGCTGTTTGCCGCGCCGCCCCACACAACACAACAGTATTCCAGCAGCGATCTGACATGTGCATAGTATGACGTGAGAACGGCCGACCTATTCAGACTACGGCGCACCAGTCCAGCCGTCTGATAAGCTCTGATAAGAAATCCCAGTGATCTATTTGCCTTCTTCACAATGTTGTCCACGTGCGCTGAAAAATTGAGTTTTGAGTCCAGCATGACTCCCAGATCACGCATTTGTTCGACATATTCTAATTCAATATTATTCACCGTGTAAATAGAGTGAATTGGCTTGGTTCTCAGTGTCATTCTAAAGTATTTACACTTGACAGCATTCAGATGCAGCTTCCAACGGGCAGACCAATCACAAAGCCTCTGCAGGTCTGCCTGCAAGAGAGCGGCATCCGCTTCACAGGCCACCTTTCGGTACAATTTAACGTCATCTGCAAACATCAGGCATTGAGAGTCTACAATTTCGCTGGGCAGGTCGTTGACAAAAATAGCAAAAAGCAAGGGTGGTACCCGCCCCCCTAAGATCTCGAGAACCACGGTAGGTAGCGAAAAACGGTAAACGGTGTTGGGCTGCCCATCCACTTCTCCATCGAAAACATTTGAACCATTTTTTTGTCAGGTAACATTTAAGGTCACGAGAGGTTAAAACATGCCCGTCATAGGGATAACATGTAAAATTCAGTTTTTCGGGCATTAAATCTGAACAAGTAAAGATAGAGCAAAACGACTTAAACTATATGAATCCTCGCAGCAAGCCGAATCGAATGATATATAATTTGACCTTGCTAGGTCAAATCAAGGATTTGACCTGACCTGAGGTCAGGTCAGGGTCAAATTACATAAAATGCATATCATTAGAACCTCAAAGCCCAGGCGAGTCTAATGCAGCTAAAATAAATGCTCTATCACCATCCGTTACTGAGTTATTGCGTAAAAACCATTTTCCCATGTATTTCCAATGGAGAGGTCATGCCTCGTACCTGACCTTAGGTCATCGATATCAAAAATACCAGAACATATGTTAGAGAACTCGGTGGGGCCATTATGTGATATGAGTTTCAATCGGATAAGTTCACCTTGCTCCGACTTATGCTATCTTAAACTTTTTTTTGAGGTCGGGTCACTTGACCTGTACTGGTGACCTGACCTGAGATGACCCTAACCTTAAAATTTTCACAGAAGTTGTAAAAATCATGAGGGAAAAGGTATACCAAGTACGGCGGTGCTACGCGCCGCCGTTTTTCTACTATCTCCGAAAAACCCGAGGGGGGCGGGTACCCGCCCCCCCGTCAATGCGCGTGTTAACCACTATTGTATACTATTTGCAAATATGCAATTAGTGTCGTCTTTGATTAAACCTTAAGAGCATAAAACTGTCTAAAAAATTTTACTATGGCCAATATACAAGAGGAAATAAAAACACTTCACAAAACTGCAGTAAAAGCGATGTGCATTGGGCCGCTGAGTGCGGTGACTGCCCCGCCCGGGAGCCGGCCGCGCAGTGCCAGCCGATGTCCCAAACGCCCAGCGGGTCATTTTTGTCCGGTGTCATATCTCAGAATCTAAAAGTGGTATCGATTTAAAACTTTCGGGACATCTTATTGGGCATATTTTAAACATAGGAAAACATTTGTTTTGCCAATTTGAAAGCTGGAAGTAGGTGCGGGCGTTAATGGGTTAATGGTGTAACGCAAAGCGAGTATCTTACGGCGTATTTGTAGCGGTATTTCTTTAATTTCCACCAGCATGGTTATTAGGGGTGATGTTAGCAACGCTCCTGTAACTATTCTGATATTGTGATTATGGACAATATCGAGAATCTTTTTCGCGGACTAAGGCGTGGCCTCATACACAACACAGCCGTAGTCGATCTTCGAACGAATAAGTGATCTGTATAGCATCAGAAGCATTTGTCTATCCGCACCGTATCTCATCCTCGTCAACACCTTCAGTATTTTCAGCGTAACGAAACATTTTTTGCGGAGTTCCTTCAGGTGTGGCGCATATGAAAGTTTGCCGAGTGTGACCCAAAGAAATCTGGTTTCCGCTACAACGTCGATCGGACTACCGCGAGTTTACAACATCTGGTCATCAGGCTCCACGTCTATTAAATATGTGCATATACCTACTTGGTTTTTGTATTTGAAGATTTCAGTCCTTTACGTGTTCTCCATTGCTAGCTGCAATGTGTTAAGGCCAGGCTGCACCCGCCTCTGCGCAGCTGCTGTAGTAGACGCTCTCACCCATATTGTGAAGTCGTCAACGAAAAGTACCTGACGTATGTTAGCGGGCAGAGTTTCTGCAATATCATCGATCATAACCGCAACCAAGGCTATGGAGATATCAGAACCCTGGGTTATGCCGCTCTGTTGCTGATACTAATCCGATACGACTGAGTTTACGCAAAATCTAAAATACCTATTTTTCAGAAAATCAAAAGTAAACCATCCCATGTGGCCTCGCACGCCGAGTCCAAAGAGCTTCTGCAGAACACCCTTGGATAGCACAGGCGCCCCACAAGGAATGAAGGCGCCCCCAGAGGAGGAAGGTGCCCCTCTCGAGAATGTTGCACACGTTCTCGAAAATGGAAAACGCCGTCTGCCGGTTCATTCAAGGGGACGGTGTGATCAAGGCCGAGGTTTTTCCCGGAGAAGAAAACTTCCCGAGATCATCGGCGGATTCAGAATTGCTGATGAGGGCTCCTTCTGAGGGAGGCATCCGGATTAGGGGGGAAGGGTGGTGCCACTTTAGATTTTTGTTCATAGGGTCCAACGGGGCATGAATTTGTAGGCTTATGTGGGGCGGTATGTTTCACGGGGGGGGCGGGTTACTGGAGCCTGGAGGGAAAAAATTGGCTAGAGAGGGTACTTATCATATAAAAGGGTGGCACGCTATGGGTAGGGACGGCAAGGTAAGAGTAGAACTGGGACTAAAAGCCAGACTAAGGCTCATTTCTGCCTTCATTTCTGCCTCATCTGTGGCGGTCAATATTATTACCAAAACAATTATTACCAAAACCCATGTCGGGTGGGCGGGCGCCACTTTGGATTTGAAGCACTTTGGGGGAGGGAGGGGGTAGGCCCGCTGCCACTGGCAGCGGAACTGGGGGGGACCGGGGTATGGTGCCCCTCTTAAATCATGAATTTTAACACTAACCCTATGGCGTTGACTGGAAAGAAATGGGTTGAAAAGTTAATGATGCCCCTGTTAAATTCAAACGTTTCAACGTCATTGCCCGCTGCCCCTCCTTGGGTGCGCCACTGGATCTATCGCTTAAAAGGTCCACTCATAGGATGTCGGTGGGTTTGTAAAAAATTATCACAAAACGGGCCTGCTGGGATATATAAAATTTTCTTCAGGATTTTTTATAGCAATTACCTACGGGCAGGTACGAGCCATGACCTCTCCATTGGAAACATGGGAAAATGGCTTATCACGCGCCCCACTGGGGCAGGGGCGAAATTCGCTCCCTCCTGGTTTTCCCTAGATAACGTAAAAACGAAGAAACGCAGAGCAACGATACCTACAGTATCTTATCCCCGCTCAATTTTACGCATCTTACCAAATTTGCAAGGTAAGGTAAGGTCATGTCAGGTCAAGGAGTTATTCAAGGTCAAGTGACCCAACCTCAAAACCTACAACCACTAGTTTGAAACAGCGCCTATAGAACATCTGCCAACCGACTGATCGGTTTGAAACTTTCGCAATATGATAAGGACGTTAGGGTATACAAATATGCTATCCCGGAATTTTGATATTGTTGACCTAAGGTGGGGTCAATGTTTTGGTCATAAGTCTACGGTGAAAAATTGAAAGCGCTCGTTTTCAGTTTTTACTGGAAAGATAAAGATGAAAATTCTCACACCATGTATTCTTACCACAATCTTGACCTTGAGTTTTTCACCATCTGACCTCTCAAATGTCATGTCAGGTCACAGGAGCATATAATGATTGTTTTGCCAATAACTTATCACTCAATTAAGATAAAGACCTTATTTTGCTTCCATTGTGCTTATATTGTCAAGGGGAGTCGACTGATATGCAGCATGACCATGCCAGGTCACCCTGTGACCCTGCCCTGTCTTGAGGTCAGGTCATTTTCATAATTTGACCTAGCAAGGCCATATTATACATCATTCGATTTGCCACGATGAGAGGAATCCAATGATGTATATATATATATATATATATATATATATATATATATATATATATATATATATATATATATATATATATATATATATATATATATTATATATAGCTCCACTGAGTAAATATCTAGAGGTGGAAACGTACACTGCCCTATTGTAAGTCCATGTTTCATTCTTTGACCTATGCTAACCTCATTATTGACCTGGCATAAGAATGCTTCCTATAATTTCTCTTTGTCTTGTCAAGAGCTTTCTAACGCCGTCCATATTTTTTCTTAAGTTTTCCTGAAAAAGGAGATAAGGAGGGGGGGGCGAAATTCGCCCCCAGCGGGGCGCGTCGTGCCAGGGACCCCAGCGGGACGCGTGTTAAATTGAATAACATGGCAATGGACAGCTGTACCTACAGCGTTTATTTAAGCCTCGCCCCACCGGGGAGGGGGCATCGATGGCCCCCAAAGGTTTTTCGGGATGGCAGAAAAACGACGCGGCTCAGCGCCGCGGTTGAGAACTCTATTTCTTACCTCATTATTTTCCCACCATACCTGAATTTTTTACCCCGGGTCACTCAAGGTGAGGTCACTAGACGAGGCCAACCAAGGTCACTTCACTTCAAATTTGGAGCTCTATAGGAGCTACATTTCTGTTTCGATCGATTTGAAACTTCCTACACATCATGACCCCTCCAGGGTCTGCAAGGTGTATATCCGGGAATTTTAGATTTCATGACCTGAGGTCAGGTCAAGAGGTGACCTCTCCCATTGAAAAAGCATGGGGAAAAAGCTGCCTTATGATCTAAAAGTCACAAAAACGATTTTAAGTGCTCAGCCTGCTCAGAAAAGCATTCTTGGACACCTTTTTACGGATCCCAGGGCCATATTTTTCCTTTGACATCTCCAAAGTCATCCAAGGTCACCAGGGATCAAAACAGTATTTTGACCATCACTTTTGACCTAATTAAGCTAGAGCGCTGAATCAAACATCATCGTGTATGTCTCGTCACTGGGTTTCATTTAATATACGGCAAGGTCACTTTATGACGTTTCTTGACATCAGGTCATATTTGGTCACGAGGTAACCTCTGGAGATCAAACCACTGGCGGGAGGTCATGACGTTCTTCAGCGGAAAAATTTCTGGCATTTTCGTATCAAATGCTTCTTACCAAATCTCAATAGCTCTAATGGCATACGAGTTAGGCAACGTTAACTTAAGCATTGCATATTTGAGTAAAAATAGTCTATCGTGACCTGTCTTGACCTCTGGAGGTCCAACCATTGACCTGAGTAATTTTTTAGTAATTTCTTACTAAATTCATGCGAGCCTTCTAATGGACTTTGCAAATGTGCGCTAGACCCCATAATTTTTGGAGTTAGAGGGGGGGCCATCGATGAACCCCGGTGGGTGGAAGGTGGCGCCGGACCCCGGTGGGGTGCGGGTTAACACAGGCATTGACGGTGGTGGGTACCCACTCCCCTCATGTTTTTTACAGATATCATAAAAACGGCGGCGCGTATCGTCGCCGTATTTGGCATACCTTTTTTCTGATCTTTTTACAACTTGTGTCAAAATTTTAAGGTTAGGTCGTCTCAGGTCAGGTCCCCAGTACAGGTCAAGTGACCGGACCTCAAAAAGTTTAACATGGCATAAGTCAGAGCAGGTTGAGTGTATCCGATTGAAACTCATCACATAATGGGCCCACCGAGTTCTCTAAAATACACTCAGGTATTTTTATATCCATGATCAAAGGTCAGGTACGAGCCATGACCTCTCCACTGGAGGAGACCTGGTATACCTCCATGAATCTTCGGAAACTATGAGCCTTAGGAAAAATCCTTTTGGGAATGGGTGTGGGGGCACTGGGTGCTATGGTGATCTACCTAGGTATGTATGTATGTAGACTGTATGTACAGTCCCCCGCAATTGAAATTGCCATGACTAGGCTCGACCGGTTTAGGATGAATATCTCGCAACCTATGGCGTCTATAGCTTTATAAACGGGTTCTTATTATGTATTTTTGCAAGAGCTTTCCAGTGGTTACCATTATTTCCTAATCTGACATCTGCGTGAGAAAATATTACACAATTACTGATTTTGCTGCATTTTGACGGGGTAGTCTTCGGCTGACTTGCCACCGCCCCTGATAATCCCCGACCCTTCGCTCGACTGGCACGCATACCTGGGTCACGTGATTACTACGTGTTTACAACGACAGGTGCAAGGCCACACGTAGTAAATAGTGTGTGGCAGGCAGGGGGCACAGTGTTTTGAACCGAGGTGATCAGTACTGTCTCGCAGGTGTCTAGCCCCAGGCGGTCCGTCCAGTGACCGAGGCGCCTGGGCACGAGAGTCCAAGACTGGGTATGTCTGAGTTATGGCTTCAAACAATGTTTCCAGCCTCATAAGGCTCACAGGATCACTGCTGAAATATTTTTTCTGGGGGATTAGAGTTCATGGGGTTTAAAACGGCACCCTGTGGCCGAATTTTGTTATTTAACACCCGCCCCGGTGGGTGTCCGAGCCATCTTTTGCTGTAGGGAGAACACTTCCCCTCGAACCCGGCTCCTATGCAGGATAGAGGGAAACGCGAACACTGGTAGATGGTTCATAAGAATATATCGCGAAACTACATTACTCACTTTTTGTCTCAGGTCAATATTTAGGTCATGACAGGTAAAAAAAATGTGATAGGGTGTAGAGGAGTTTATGGGGCCTATCGTCGGACTGAATTCAGTTAGTATAAACTGTATGGCTTCCTCTTTTTACGGAAAATTGAACCATGTATAATATGACTATACTACATGAAATCATAAAAGTAACGTGACCTAAAGCTGGGTCAAGGTCTTTATCTGATCTAGCATAATCAATATGCATATCAATCAACTTGCAATAACAATCCAAACGTAATGGTATCAAAATAAAAAAAACTTTTTCATCATTTCCTGCGAAATTATTGACCCAAGCCAACCTGTTTAACCCTCGCCCCGGTGGAAGGTGCTTAAACATCCCCTCGGGTGTTTTCCGGCGGCACGAAAAAACGGCGGCGCGAGGCGCCGCCGTACTTAGCACACTTTATCCTTGATTGATTCCGCAACTTTTCCCCAAATTTTAAGGTTGGGTCATCTCAGTTCAGGTCACCAGTGCAGGTGACCTAACCTCCAAAAATGTTTAAGCGGCGTAAGTAAGAAATGGGTGAATTTATCGAATTAAAACTTATTCCATATAATGGGCCCACCGAGTGCTACAACATATATTCCGGGATTTTTCATATCGATGACCTAAGGTCAACTACGGACCATGACCTCGCTATTGTAAATACATGGGAAAACAGAAATTGGGCTGTATTTGTGTACTCAACAGCTGAGAAAACCTCAATATTCCCTAAATCGTAGTATCCTGGGACCCTTTCCAGGCTCCTGTTGCAATTTTTGACCTGTGACCTCTGAGAGGTCATCTGGGGCTATTTAAGCAGTTTTCAGACTTATGTCAATAACTGCATGAAATGATCCAGCTTTTATTTTGATGTCATTGCGTTCAGACTGCTATTGCGAGTCGATTGATTGCATATTGACTATGCTAGGTTAAAAAGTGACCCTGAGCTGAGGTCTGGTCATTTTTAAGTTTTGACCTAGTATGGCTCGTTCGATTTTCAGATTTGATTCATCATTCGATTTTCCGTGACGAGAGGAAGCGAATGGTGTCTCACTCAACTCTCCAGACGCCAGATACCAAAAACTCTACTCAAAATCCCACTTCCTTTGACCTGTCATGACCTCAAAATTGACCTGAGCCAAAAAGTGACAAATATAATTTCCTCATGAATTTGTATGAACTATCCAACAGCGTTCGCTTTTTTCGCTATCCCACGTAGAGGCCGAGTTCGAGGGGTGTTCAAACACCCCCCTCCCGCCAGGGCAAAGATGGCTCGTAGGCCCACTGGGGCGCGGTTTAAGCAATCCAAGATAACCTCTCAGAGATCACAGGTCCAAACTTGCACCATGAGCCTGGAGAGGGGCTTAAGCTACTACGATTTGGAGAATGTGAAGGTATTCAACTACATATCAACATAAATAAAACCATTTCCCTCAATTTTTGTTTTCCCATGCATTTCCAATGGAGAGGTCATGATCTGTATTTGATCCTAGGTCATCGATATGTAAAATCCCGGAATATGTTTTGCGCTAATTGATGGGGCTATTATGTGATATGAGTTTTAAGAAGACAGATTCACACCGTTCCTACTCATGAAATCTTAAACTTTTTTGGAGTTGAGGTAACTTGACCTGCACTGTTGACCTGACCTGAGATGGTGCAAACGTAAAATTCTAGAAAATGTTGAAGAATTAATTACGGATAGGGTGCGCCAATTACGGCGGCGCTTCGCGCCGGCATTTTTATGCACGGTCGGAAAAATCTGAGGGAGGGTGTTCAGACCCCCTCCCTCCGGTGGAGGGTGAAGACGACGCCAAGAAATTTTTGATTTGGCTGAATCCATTCAGGTGCAAGGGATAATAATGGGAAAAGCCAAGTATGTCAACCAGACACCACCTGGCCTCTTTTCGCACCCACTACGACGTGGGGCGTCAGTCCATCTCCCTTTCCCCTGTTAACTCAAGAGGCAAAGGTGATACGAAAAATAGAAATGGCGCTGGAAGCTCCTTGCCGTCTTGTTCTAAAGATATGAGCACAAACAAGCTCGAAACTATGACCTCCGGTGATCCCTGGTAGCGTCTTTACTGACGTGATCTCAAAATAACTAGACGATATCTGGGAAATTTTTATTTCGAAGAGCTTTTGAATGAGGAGGAAACTCGACCATGGCATGCTGTAGGAGTCGCGTTTTTCCCTTGCTTTGTCGTTCTTATCTAAGAAAAACAAAAATGACCCACATGGGCGTGGAAATCACGTTAAAACTCGTTCACCTGACCTGAACTGTTATCAATTTACAGTTATAAGTTGTCAGGCTGATAACCATAAATTGGTGTAAGTCGACTAGTCTCTCATTTAAATCGGCTCCGAATAACTCGCCAAAAATGAGGATGGAGCCCGGGAAGAGCACCAAGGCGATTAAAATAATGTAAATGGGCATATTTTTTCCTTTATATTCCCCGCTTAGCTTATCAATGGAATGGCCAGGGGTTGTGGGGTAAGTTTGAATTCAAATTGTTTATCAGGTTTAACATATATGCCTGTTCCATGGGTGTCTGTTCCTGTTGTGAATTATGCTGATAGTATTGTCACCATTGTGCTGCAAAATAAATAAATAAATATCTCTTTATTATATGGTAATCAGGACTTATGGACCAGAAAATGGTTAAAATGAAAATGATTAACATATTTGGCTACAATTCATGAACGCTAGGTCGCTAAAACTCCTTATGAAGAACAAGAAGGGAGCATGAAAAAGTGCCGTTTGGCTAATGGGGTCTCAATCACAAAAAATGGTAGATAAATGCATGAGGTAATGAGTCGAAACCTGCCACTACACTAAAAATGACTAAAACTATCGACTTGCAAGTACTGAATCCTCATATTTATTTGAAATGTTTCGAAATTAGGAGCAGATATTCTGCCTGAATTTTATTCCACTGTTTTCTTGTTGCTCATGTGTCCAGAGCGAAATACACACATTCAGGTCTTGCTTGTTTTCGCATTTTTCCAGGGACAAAGGAAGAAAATGGGTTCAAAGCAGCTTTGGGGGTTTACACGCACCGACTGTTGAGGCTATATAGTGTCGCCAACTCTCATGTTGCTGGGAGATGGGCACAAAGGGAACATTACATGAATCGAAAAAGAGCTATTGTTTTCTTTATTAGGCTCTTCGGTTTCCTACCTTGCCCTTGCTTGCCTGGTTATGTGCTCATAACGACCTTCCTCAAAGGTCACATTAGCCCTTGCCAAACGGGAAAGGCCTTCAGGTATTTCGAGCTAGAGGGGTACTGTTTGCCAGTTAGGGAAAAATTCCAAAGGCTGGGGACCATTGGTAGGGGCTGCCAACCAACAATGGTCATCAGCTTATATTCAAATATATGCTGATTTGCACAAATCAGTATTCAGATAGAGGGATGTCTTCAATTCCAATTAAATGCTAGAGACGCTGTATTGGAGTGGTCAGCGTAGCTGGATTCCACCCAGCCGACCCGGGTTCAAGGCCCGGCGGTTTCCCTGAACAAGGAGCAAGCTGGTTCCCGGGATATCTTTTCAACAGTAAAAAAGTTGGCGACACCATATGACACTGGCAGTTGGTGCATCGATAAGCCCAAAAATTATTTATTACGTATAATATCGTATAAAGTTAGTGATAAGGGGATGAGGTGGCTTAGTGGATAGCACCCTTGTCTTCTAAGCCACCGGTCCCGGGTTCAAGTCCGGCGGAGCCTCTGAATAAGTCGATCTGATCCCCAAAATCCCTTCCAACAGGGTGAGAGTTTGGGACGCCGTATGACCCTGGCAGTTGGTGCGTCGTTAAACCCCAACAATTCTTAAAGTTAGTGATAAATGCTTATGTGCCTCTTTCCGGGCGACCAAAACCAATGCAGATACGTTAAGTTGAGATGGCAGCTAAGGATGCACGATAGTTAGGGGCCTCTGAGCCAGCTAGGCTTTCGAAAGATTGCACGAGCTTAAAACACCCTTTTAGCCCAAGGGGCTCAATATTAGGCTGCGGGAGTTCTAAAAAATGTATCGAGGCTAAAGATTTAAACTCAATGAAATCCCAAAACAATATACTGATAATAATCTCTCGGGCTAAACCAGAATCAGACCAGCTTAACATTCGTTTCCAGTCCAATTTTAGTCTTGTTGGTAATATACCCTCTCAGGTCAAGGGAGCAGCGTAGGCTTCAGGGGCGTACGCAGACCCGAGTTTTGGGGGGCAAACCCATGTCTGCCTGTCCTCCTGTGGGGGGGGAAGGGGGTGGGAGCGAAGATGTTTTGCTCTACATACCTATTGTAAACACCTTTTCAGTGCTCGACAGATCTAGTATAAGCTACCTCTCCAAGTGCATGATCGCTCTCCGGGGAGGGGAGGGGGAAGCGAATATTTTTGTGCTCTACAGGCTTAGTGTACACACCTTTTTCAAAAATTTCTCCGGCGTTTGGGGGAAAGATAGTTTGGCCCCCCTCCAGCGCTTTGGGGGGCCATGACCGGAATGCCTCCCTGCGGCCGCCAAAGGTAGGCTTTGGTTACAAGGTCCCCCGGCTAATATTCTGGTTTAGCCCAACCAGAATATGTAAACAATATTTATCCTAAAATATTTTCATTTCAGCGACACATCGAACAATTTTAACATCAATAATAGCTGGAACCAATGTCGTGCTAAATTTCGAAGAGTAGTAGCTCTCGAGTTGGTGGATTTCATCAGAGAAACATTCACTATTCACTGCCATTTTACCCTCGGTGGTCGCACGTGGCAACGAGACCCCTCAAACAGCACCCAGTTCTAATGGAGGACCCAAGGGGAGGGGGACAATACGTATTTTCTCCCCGAACGAAAAAGCTCGGAGCAAAACCATAATGTTATCCCCCTCCCCAAGCTGTCGACCTTTTCCCCGGCTCCTTTAAAGTTCATAAGCAAGGTGTTGGTGCTTTAACTGAAGAAATCATTTTCAAACAGAACCAGTCAACTTCAGTGTGAATATTGGAGCCTGCTCCTCTTGATATTTAAAATCGTATTTGGATGAATGATCCTTGGATATCGAAAGCAAGCATTTTGTAGCCACATATTTCACCCAGTGACGCCTGTTTGTTTTGCTTTTCGACTTATATTTACTCCCCACTCCCCGCCTCCCCCAACCTGCCGGCTGTTGCAAAAGCTTTCACTGCGCGACGTTTTTTCTTGCGTTTCGATTTTTGTTTGTCCCACCAAAACTACCGCCTAGATCCATCACTGACCAATTTTACCGCTAATGATACTCTCAACAACGATCACTATCACCGCTAAAGCTGCTACATAGGCTTTTATACCTTTGTAATACTGCTACAAATTATCTAATATTTTCAGCATAAAATATGATCATATCCTTCCGACAAGTGAGGGTGCTGCCAAAAGGCCGCAAGAAACCTAGCGCTGATTCCCTGGCTCAACTCCCCCGGGTTCAACTCCTTGGGTTCATGTCCAGGCAGATTCTCTGAATAGGTATGATGATCAAATGCACCAAATCTCTCCTTACAGGGTGAGAGTTGGTAACGCCATATAACTTTGAGAGCTGGAGCGTCGTCTAACCCCAACAATTTTTGTTAGAGACTATCGCAAACGCTATGCCAAGCTTGCACCGTGTGATGTCAGTCTAGAGGCCAGTTCATGGAAACTCCATCCTCCCCAGTTAAAGCAATGGCTGCCGTTCGTTGAGAGGAGACGACTGCGTGATTTTAGTCAAGCGAGGGCACAGTTTTATGCTCCCGAGAAATAGGATCCACAAAGGTTCTCAAGCTGGAAATTTAAAAATTCTCTGTGGACGGAATTAAGCTCATTTAGTTGGAAGCAATTGTCCCATAATAAATAATCGCCGCCACCGACGAAACAGTGATAGAGCCAGTGAACCGTCACCCTTGACAAGAAAATTTCCCATCTAAAAACAAAACCTCGTCAGGTTCAGGCTTCTTGAGACCATCGCAAAATGCTGCCCACACAATGCCCGATTTTCCTATTGTTTCTTAAATCGCGATGTTTAATGAAAATTGGGGGCCTGCCCCCACCATAGGGGGATCCAGGATCACCGATGGGGGTCACCTTGCCGGGGGTGGGACGTCATCCGTACAAATTGGGTGCCACTTTTGGCCGGTAAAAGCTTTCAAGTGGGTGCCAAATCCTATGGCGGGGTGCCGATTTTCGCATCCTGGGGGAGGGGTGGAAGTGACATTTCAGGAAGTGCCATCGACCGTTTAGAGGAATGCTGTGATCATTTTAGGGACGCCGAGGGTCAATGAGGGGGACCTGCATTCCTTTACCCTTGGATCCACCTATGGCTCCAACTGTCCCCTCTTCTGACGAGTATCTGAAAATATTATTTTAATGAAACCTTCAAACAAAGTTGTATCACTGTATCAGCCGTTTTACCAGAATCCTGTCTAAATAAACATGCAGGTGAGGGGAGCCCGGCAGCCAATGACAGCTTACATGTTTCGCAACCCAAGCACAAGGGCGGATATAGGAGGGAAAATTCGTGTGCTTCCCCGCAGCAAAATATATTCCGATGGTTTGCCCCATCTGTGCCCATCTTATTGGATATTGCTCCCCCTCAAAAAGCAGCTCGTGGTTCTGCCACTGCATTGCGTGGTTCTGCCACTGACCGGGGCCCCAGGTCAGTGACGCCAGTTGTCCAGCACACAGCAACACAGTGGGAGCAATTGCAATACGAGTGCCCCTCAGACACGACAAGATTTATGAGAGGGATGAATGAGCTGGCACAATGCCAACCGCCCATTCATCTGTGAGGTCACGTGGTCCAGGTATGGGCGAGAGGGTCAGGGATTATCAGAGGCGGTGGCAAGTCAGCCGAAGACTACCCCGTCAGAAAGCAGCAAAATCAGTAATTGTGTAATATTTTCTCACCCAGATGTCAGATTAGTAAATAATGGTGACCACTGGAAAGCACTTGAAAAATACACATGATGCACCCGTTTCTAAACCTATAGGCACCATAGGATGCAAGATATCCATCCTAAACCGGTCGAGCCTAGTTATGGCAATTTCAATTGCGGGGGACTGTACATTAGGGTGCATCAAACGCCCCATGATTTTCATTTTTGGATAAATTAGCTTAGCGGCCCGTCACATTTTGTTGTTTCAGACATGAAAACCTCAAATCCCAATTTTTGGGAAAATCTATATTGGGCTAGGGGTGCCACCTAGCGGTCAAAGTTTCAAACTTTTGCAATTTTTAATATTAATTGGGTCTCCCGTGGAAATTGTACTATCATAAAATAGGACCCAGCAGTGGTCAAATACTGTTTTCCAAGCTCCAAATTACCTGTGCAGTCACTTTCGCGCATTTTGGACGCCAGCTAGGAGTGCCACCTGACGGTAGAAGTTTGCAACGTTTTGCGTTTTGGTGAGTTTTTATCAAAAATAATTGTTGAACCATCCTGGATTAGAACTTTGTTGTAATTATGAACTACTCCTGTAGGTCAAAGTATCTGGTAAAGGCATTTACAACTTTTGGCAATGAGTGACATCTGGTGGCCGAAATTAATTTCTAAGTTTTTAGGAAATTAATGACTATGACAAAAATTAGTAAGAAGTTTTGGTTGAGTTCCAACGATAATTTGTGTTGCAAATTCCTCTCAAGTGTCAGATATCACCTTCAAAATTCCCGGACCAATATTTAACCTTCCTTTTCCGTTTTTTTCATCAAATCATCCATTTTCTTCCATACCGTTTCATTGTTTTTGGTAGTTCTCACACGACCTCCTCTTATTTGAGAAATTCACCCGGAGCACAGTGGGCGGCTAAGTTGGGATATTTCGGGAAAGAACCCAATCGTTCAGCGATTTGAGGTATTATTCCTATTACAATACAAGGCCAGTTATACAATGCTGAGACCAAAACATCTTGATTCATCAACATATAAAATGCTTGAAGGTTCCAGCGTAAGTACCTTGCATGAAAAGCACCGTTGTGGGAGCTAAGCTCATGTACGATGATTAACGCCAAGAGCCGATGTTTCCAAATTAACGACAATAAGAATTTAGAGATTCCTCATTAGCTCCGTTTTAAAAGGAGAATTTCCATTGTATTCTTATTCCCCATCTATTTAAAACCAGCTCTGGGGTCCTGCTGCTGCTGCTGCCGCCGCCGCCGCCGCCGCCGCCGCCGCCGCCGCCGCCGCCGCCGCCGCCGCCGCCACAGGACTCTCTCAGACACAGGCTCACGATAGCAAGATAGGAGATATTTGCAGTGCTTGTTCCTGTATTGAAGATTGCTTGTCTTCGGAATTATTCCCAAAGACTTTCGTAAAGTATGTTTAATTATGCAAAACTCCGATCTCATCTTTCGCATAAACACCAAGGCGGCATAACGCATACAAACAATTTAAAATAACAAAGGTTTCTGCACAAAGAACTTCGGATTCTCTACTTACCATATTGACTCACGCCTGGTTATGAAGTCCGATGACGGCGTCAAGCGCCGGGTCTAGAATTTTAATGTAGATAATATAATATTAGATATAATATTATATTTTACAATATATAATAAGGAAATATGGTACAATACATAAGATCATATAATATATAAGATATATATATTGAAATATCTTATATATTGTATCATATTTCTTTATTATATACTGTATAATATAATATATTTAATATTATATTATCTACATTAAAATTAGGGAGAAGCATTTATAGTAAAACATGGCGTTATGCTGAAAAAATGTAAAGTTTGCAGTAATTACAGCGATCTAGTATCAAGTGTTCTATTGTTAAATAAGTAGTTATTGTTAGCATTCTAGCTGCAGTCAAGTACAGTTATAGAATAATAAAATAAGCAAATAATCGATTAAGATGCTTAAGCGAATTTGTGTGGCTATAATAGAAAAGTCTGTCATACAAATGCTGGTCCAGTTTATTTTTATTGTCGGCATTACTCTTGGGTTAGAGTTACCAAGATCCTGGTTGTTACGACATACTTTTTTAAATTTATTCTAAAAGACATTTGTGTGAAACTCGATTCGGATTTTTATACTTACTATATGATTCTGATGAAGGGCTGTGCCCGAATATACAATCTTCAGTGTTTTTTACATCCGCATTCGAGGGGACAGGCAAAACACCTTTAAAATCAGTTAACATGCTCCTCGCCACAGCACTCCAAAACCTATTAACGTTTGAAAAAAAAATCTGAGTGATTAATCGGAAATCCTGGATCCGCCTATGACCGGCGGTAACGACAAATGGCGCTCGGAGGTTCCGAGGCACCGGCAGGGAGAGGGGACGGAGTGAGACCTTACCTCCAATGTCGAGTCTGGTTGACTGGCTCCACGGTTAGCAGAGACACTACTGGCCCTTCGTCCCCGGCGCAACCCCTACATCGCCTCAGAGCCACGCGGTCTGATCACGTGATCACGTGACCAGGGCACGTGATCCAAAATAAACCAATCAGAATCGCCGTTCGCGCCAAGAGCCACACACGTTGCGAGTTGGCAAAAAGCACCGGTCGTAACAAGGATCGAACCCGTCATGCTCTGATTAGGAGCCCGCTCCTCTACCGACTGAGCTAACCGAGTTCGCACGGAGTAGGTGCCGCCACAACACTATCAAATTGAAACTCATCACATAATGGGCCCCAGCAAGTTCTACAACATATATTCCGGTATTTCCCATATCGACGACCTAACGTCAAGTACGAGCCATGGCCTCTCCTTTGGGAAGATATGGGGAAAATCGTTTAAGCTGAATACCTCAGTAATGGATGGTGATATAGCATTTATTTTAACGGCATTATGTTTGCCTTATCCCTGCGATTCTAGTCAGATGGTTTTTTTATAGTCTGACCTTGACCTGACCGCAGGTCAGCTCAACTCCTATATTTGACCGGATTTGACCTGGAAAAGTCAGCTTATATATAATTAGATTCGGCTTGCTGCGAGGATTCCGCTTGCGCAAATATTTTTGCTTTATCTTTCCTAGTTCAAATCAATGACGAAAAACATTCATCTACATTTTATCTCTGGTTTATTGAAATGTAATGAGTGATGAAATACAACCAGAACATTATTTCAAGGGAAATTTCCGTTTCGTTGTTAATAAATGCAGTTTGTGTGTCGTAAAAGGTGACTCCAGGGGAGCCGTCGTCGAGACTCCAGGGAGTCCCGACGACTTGCTTCCGCTTATCTCCAATAAAGTCAAAAGTTTCAGTCTTGGTATTCTTACGCATACACCTATCTCCTAAATGTAGCTTTCTGTTTAATATCCCAGGTGTGCGCAATTCCTTGAAAATTGTCAGAATTAGCGTTTTCAGTTTATATATTTAGTACTATTTGTTTGTTGAATATGCCGAAGCTCATGAGAATCATTGGTGGACGCAGTGGGCATTCTGGTCATGGCCCCACCCAAAGTGCTGGAAGGGGGGCCAAACATGTTTTGCCCCCAAGCTCAACTCGCTGCCCCCCACAAATTTCGGGTCTGTGTCCGCCCCTGATGTGAATGCTTGGACGTGGTGCTGCCGTGAACGAGCCGGCCGCTGATTGGCGGAGGTCGGCCGGTCCGGCGCCCGAGGCGGGCCGAGCACGTGACCTATGCGGTCAGAGCCGGGCGGGCGGTTCCCCGCTGTGTCATTAGAGCTGAATCACCTGACAGGTAAGGGTCGTTCCGGGTGGCGCAGTGCAATGTTTGGGCCGTGCCTTTGCACTTGTAGCAGCTTGCATGATCGGTTTAACCGTACCGTTCTTGAGCACGCAAGCGGTGGCGGGGGTAGGGGTTCTTACCTTGCCTGCCACCCAACAAAAAGGTCTGAACGGGGAGGGGATTTTATCGTTGTATTCAAATACTGCAAATTACAGAAAGTACGAATTTCAGTGATTGATTAGACTGCTACACAAATTTCAGTGTTATTAGTACAGTCCACTAATTTTGAGTTCAAGTTGCATTAAACTATCGGTTGTCTGTATAACAAGCCTAATAATCGCTGGGGACGATTATGCTCGATTATGCTTGTATATACAATTTTTCTTGGACAATGTTTAATGCTCCTATAAGCTACTGATCCAATCTCCTGGCCTTTAATTTGTTTTTTTTAGAACAAGCATAATGCCTTTTTGTTTTGCTTGCAAGTATTCCCATTGCAGTTGTAGAAATCATCAAATCAAAAGTTTTACTCTTTTCCAAGATATACCAAGCTGAAAAAGAAGTGGCTGACAGCTATCGGGTAAGATATAACAGGTAAGGTCAGCAGGACAATGATCGGGTAAGTCAGTAACATGAATGCTTCCAATTCGACGCGGATAGGTAATGCGGACCCGGCGCGTCACGTGATCGGGCCTCATAAGCAGGCACAAGTCATTATGGTAAGTAGAGGATAACGAGTTCCTGGTGGAGAAACCTTATTTATTTTAAATTTTTTGTATGCGTTATGCTCTCTAGATATTTATGCGAAATATGACATCGGAGTTTTGTATACTTATACAGTCTTTACGAAAGTCTTTCAGCATGATTACAAAGACGATGAATCGTCAATACAGGGTCAAGAAATATGAATATCTCCCTATCTTGCTATTGTGAGCCTGTGTCTGAGAGAGTCATGTGGCGATATACAGCTGTCCATGCTCGATCAGACCGGTATTCACTAGCGAGAAAAATCGACTAATTTCGCCAATAAAGTTGTGAAGAAAGTAGCATAACTAGAGAATACAAAGCAGTGTGACACCATTGTAACGATAAGAGAATGTATTTGTTAGTGAGATAAGACTGGGAATCGGTGTTGCCCTTCAACTGTGCCATCATTTTCATTTGAAAAAGATAGTGACGCCTTTCAGGCAGACAATAACTTTTTAATCCTGTAATATGTTCTGTCATCTCATTTACGCTGCGCAAATCTCCGATCCATGCCACGTATGTACACCCGGTTCCATACTGATTGGTAGGTACCACTGGTCCGGCTATTTTTTGCAGATATCTCAGGAACTATTTCACTCTCAAGAATGATTCTACCTCTGAATTGCGTGTATTGACCGCGGCTATCCCCGGCATGCGCGCCTGTTATCTCATTGTATATAGTAACAAAACTACAGACAAAAATATATTTTGACCCGATTTGAGCGGGGCAGCCTGAAACAAACATGACAACGCCTCTGCCTCCCCTCCTCGCCTTGGCCGCAGCCCGGGTGGGGTCGCAAGAGGGTCGTAGCAGGTGTTTACAAACATTGCTCGCCCGGGATTTATGAAAGAATGGTAGCACCCGGCACAATATGGTCGGAGGAGAGGTGAGGTCATTCGACAGTGACATGGCTGACCGTGTCAGCACCTCAGCAAGCTGCCAGAGGAGAGAAAAAAATATGGATCTGCCAACCTAGTTTGGGAAAATATCGGGAAATCAGCTTTTTACGTTCGGGGAGAATTCCTTATCTTAGTGGGTAAACACTGGCCTCAGTTGGGAAAACAAGTTATTTCTGACCTCTGCAAGCTGCGTATTGGGTAGGTGGGGTGCGAATACCGGTAAAACTCTCTCGGGTGAGCGAGGAGCACGCGCTTCAGCAGTCCTCAGTGGCGCAGCGTGTAGGGGCGCGGGCGGAGATGAGGTGCGAGTGCGGCGTGGGTTCGAGCCCAAGCGGGGATGGTTTTAACACGCGCATTGACGGGGGTCTGATCCACCTTCGCTTTGACGAGGGGGTGCGGGTACCCGCCCCCTAAGATCTCGAGAACCACTGTAGGTAGCGAAAAACGGTAAATGGTGTTGGTTAGCCCATCCACATCTCCATCGAAAATATTTGAACCATTTTTTGTCGGGTCACATTTCAGGTCACGAGAGGTCAAAACATGCCGTAATAGTGATAACATGTAAATTAAGTTTTTCGGCCATTACATCTGAACAAGTAAAGATAGAGCAAAATGACTTAAACTATATGAATCCTCACAGCAAGCCAAATCGAATGATATATAATTTGACCTTGCTAGATAAAATCAGGTCAGGGTCAAATTGTATAAAATGCATATCATTAGAACCGCAAAGCCAAGGCGAGTCTAATGCAGCTAAAATAAATGCTCTATCACTATCTGTTACTGAGTTATACAGTAAAAACCATTTTCCCATGTATTTTTAATAGAGAGCTCATGCCTCGTACCTGACCTTAGGTCATCGATATCATATCGATGCTGATATCTCCGAAAAACCCGAGGCGGGTACCCGCCTCCCGTCAATGCGCGTGTTAATTGTAAAGGGATCCGTGCTCGTTTGCTTATCTTGGACTCCGGGAGATTCGTGCTGCGTGAAAATTAAATTGTTCGTGTAGCATGCCAACTCTCTAATCTATTGGCATTAGGGTCATCCATATCGATACCTAGGAGAGGGTGAGGGGAGGCGGATGGCAACGAATCTTCTCCCCCAAACGAGGTGAGTTCTATTTATTCCAATAAATTTTTGCATTCAAATTCGTTTCGCAAGACAAACGTTAGCCTCGATTATCGAAAACGTAAAGCAAAGGATGTTTTTACTCGTTTGCAATTTGGTATGTGTATCAGCTTTATTTTTGTCATACTGTTCGCAAATTTTACAACTTTTGAACAAGTCGTCCGGTGAGCTCTTGGTTCCTACCTTTCTGGTGACAGTTTCTTGTTCTTAGATGTCGTCTGGAAACAAGCGTAGATTTTGGCGAGTGGCTTAACGAAGTTTTTATTTGCATTTTATCGCGGGTTTCTGGTAATAATAAAGATTTACTGGACCACTTGCTATTCTGTCCGTGGTGGAGATCATGAAAAGTGTGATTGCTTTTAACGAAATTTGTTTTGAACTTCTGCTATCTGTAAGACCTGCTGAAAAACTTACTGAACAGATAGCAGCTTTACGTAGTTATTTCCAATTGTTCTGCTATCTATATGATCGTTTTAAAACATTATTTTTAAAGTCAGCCGATTATTCGAGAAAATCAGATGCACGCCACTGAATTACGTCATCAACCATGACAAACTGGAAACACACTGAAGATTGTCGACAATCCAACGTCAGATTGATAAATTTACTGCACTTCTAGATTACTGTATGATGGGTCAAAACGAAGCGATACAAGAAATAGACACAAATTATGTCCATTGCAAGCTTTAAATAGTTTTAGATGTTACCTCCCGTGGATGTCCCCGGAAACAATTTCAGGAGTGCAACATTTTCTATCGTATGTCAGTGCCCGGAATCTGAATCTGCCTTTATCTTGTTTGGGTTTGTTGATCTAGTTCGCCCCCGACCGGCCTCGTGCCCAGTAACTGAGGACATGATTGTGTTTAAGAGTTTTCCAATGGCCGATCAGGTCAATCGGAGCATGATTGGAAGTTAATGTTTTTTCCTTTTTTCTCGGAATTTAGAAAACGTGTAAAATGTCTGATCTGTCCTGTCAAATGGTCACAAGGCATTGTAAAATAAGTGGTTGGGCCTCAGTAAACGGGGCTGCCTGCTGGTGCTTCACCTTGCGTATATCCCGTATGCCAAAGCTACCTGCATAGATTTTCAACGCTTTTCGTGAACAGGCTTGTGTATTCATATCATGTATACAATTTGGTGCAGTGGACTGTCGATAGATCTGCATTTCTCTAAAAGCGATTGTTGCGAGCGAGGGTGCGGCGATTAATACGATACGATAATACCTTTAAAGGCATTATCGTACTCATCAGGTGTATCAGTACTCATCCGTACTGATACATGCCCTGAGACAGCCTGAACAAAAAAATCCTTAAAGGAAACACACCTCATTGTCGAAATTATAAAAAGGAATATATATGGACAAAATAGGTTGCAAGATCAGGAAACACATTTTTTCCACCTTCAATCACTAAACACAAAAATATTTCCTCTTCCTTTACTACCCTGGATTGACCAAGCAATCGCGTAATTGCAAGTCTGGCTGCTTGCAGCAGCTGAGGCTATGCCATTTGTTAACATTTATTTCACAGCACGCGATGCTAGATGGAAATGGATTATTTCGGGGTCTGAAATTTTAAAATAGACCCCCTTTTATTTTGAACTGTATAGCGTGCATAAGTTTAATACAGAGAGCCTTATGATAAATGAAATATGCCAATAGTGGTTTCTCCACACACTGTTCAAAATTTTATCTCAGTTCAAAACTAATTATCAAAGTGGGACGCTGAGTTTCATTTTGTTCAATTTGTTTGTGAGGTTTCCGATTAGGTAAATTCACGATCCTCCACGCAATGCTATTTTGATACTTTTAGGAAAAGCGACGGAATCAGCACCGGCAATAAAGGATGCCTCGATAAGCGGCATCGGCCAGTAAATCTTTAATCGGTAGGTATTTAATTCAATTTAAAAGATCATTTCACTCTGGCTAAGGAAAAACTACTCATCCCAACAGTAACGACTCAAAATATTTATGCTCAGTTTTAGTTTTCGTTAAGCCTGCCTGCAAAGTTTTGGAATTATTTTGTCAATGCATAGATAACATTATACCTGGATTTGACACCAAATTTACTGTTAGCTATTGCTACTGTCATTAAATGCCAGTTCTACTGTTACACAAGGCCAATGTTAGCAACATAGTTTTGTAACGACAGTTTGAGAGCCGCCCGTACTGACTCCTCTCTGCGCGCAGCGATATGTGAAAATGCCCCTGAACTTTTAAACTTGTTTTTTCTTAAACAAAATTTAATGGGCCGGTCTCATTTATTTTCGTCATCTTAGAATCAAGTGCGTCAAAAAAGCCTACCAGTCATCATGCAGTCGCAGCAGAACTCTTTCCGAATAGGGCTATAACTGCACATAGATAGTTTGTGATCCGCATATGGATTGCGAGATCAATACGTGTAGGCTTTACCTGGGACGTCACATCACAGAAACGTAAAACCACCGTCATTTCATCAGTGACATATCGTTCTTATTTAAGTTGTTATTCACGCTGTTTGGAAAGAAGGTTTCAGTTCCAAAATTCCAGTCCGGGACTCGCTAATCGTTTGCATTGTCTCCACCAAAACAATTTAAAGGTGCATGAAGTCGTTACCATTTTATCTGAATAAATTCTTGGCCCATTTTATGGATGCCAATTGGATGAGAGATGTACCAGTCTATCGTCGTCTTTGCTGCAGTCCGGTCGCGGCCAAAAAGGTCCCGAAAATCGTGTATCAGACGAATTCAAAACCTGCTACCGTTGCATTGTTTCCATCACTGCATGTTGAAAGGGACAGATCAGCGGACTATCAAAGGAAGTTTTGCATCACCAAAGGCTCCAGCACAGCCAGAATATAGGCCTGGTCCGATTGGATCCCCTCGGTTTTTGCGAATTATTCGGAATCGATTCAAATGAAAGATGCGTTGTTTTGCACACTTCTCAAGTGATAAATTTGAAGAAAAAAACTATGACCAAAAACTGACCTCATATGAGGTCAACGACTTATTGCGTCATTTCCAAGCCCGCGTAACGCGATTTCGTTATGCAAAACGAGGTCTACAGAGCCTAGATGTAACACAGCTCCTGGGACAGCTAGACAAGTTTCTAAGCATCATTCGAAAAGTTATTAAAAAGATACAGATTAGGTTCCATTACATATAAAAATCGTTTAAACTTTTCTTCACGAATCACACCATCATGCTGCTTTTTGGCAAGGAGTGCAGAGCACCTGAGATTCGGTCGGAGTCGGTGCCGGCCGTTCCATATTTTTCCTGGCTCAGTGCCTAAAATATAATATCACCTATTATTTTATGTTCACTTGGAGCTTAAAACATGAAAGGTTCATTCTACGTGGCTACGACTTTTCATGCCGTAAAAGACACTTATGTATTTCAAATTCCTTTGAGCTACTAAATGAATTCCTTTGATTAAATACGGAACTGGAAAAGGAAAACTTCTGGCGGTAAGGTTTTGTTTTATTTATACCAGCCCTGAGCAATGTGATTGCGCGTCGCAAGACGTTTCATTCCTTGCGCATGGGTTGTTTAGTTTCTGTTTTCTTTTTGCTGATCTAACCCGTTCGCGCGTTGCATCAATTCGGGGACCTTTGGATATTTCCCTAATGAGGGGTTTCATGAATTAGAAATTGCGGATAGGGATATCAGCTATTTGTCGATTGGTGGCTTCGAGAAGGATTTAAGTGTTGAATTTGGTATCATTAACTTTGTTTAGGCTTTTGCAAGTTAGGCTTTTGAGATCATAGTTGTATTGGGGTTTAAGGTCACATCAGCTGCTATATGATGTGTAGCACCCGCGACTTTTGGGTGGAAGAGTCACTAAAATCATCAAAACATTCATTTTAGACTTGTCCCTTAGATCTCTCCCTCCCCACCGGTGCCTAAAATCTGGGAAAAGTTGCCCCTCCCCCAAACTCAAGCTCTGGATCCACCAGTGAGCATGTCATAAAAGTGAATTATGTGCTTTACGGGTGTCTTCTATCTTTTCTCCAAATCCAAGCCGATACATTTGAACGCGAGGACAATTATTTCAAATACTCCTATCAATAAAAACAGGGCCATCTAGCCAAAAACTCGAATCAAAATGTATCCAAAAACTTCAGTTAGTCAAATCGAATCCGCCAAGCTGCATTCGTTCGTTCCGGATTCGTTCCGGAATCTTACCGGCTGACAGGACCGGTCTTACCCAAAACTTGGCGAGGGCTGCGGGAAAGGGACAATCGGGCAGTGAGTCGCATTTGCCAAGAGGGCCGCCACTTCTGGACGGTGCAACCTTTCAGTGGTGTGTTGAATCTATCGGGGGAGGGGGAGTAAGAGGCATGTTTGCACCAGGGGCCAAGGTTGAATCTGGAAGGAAAAAGCATCTACTCCTTGTCCCTGGATCCGCCTATGAACTATATGGATAGCGAGACTATGCTAACAATGGGGAGAAGCGGACATCGATTTGCATCGCTAAGTCAAGAAATCTATCATTCGTAAATCCATGGCGATTCCCATGCCTCTGAACGTGCCCAACGTTAAAATTACAAACGGGGATTTGAAATGTCCAGAAATTATATTTGAGTTTTTAAGATGTTCCCTGGCCTCTCCCTCGAATCCGGAAATGTAAAAACACTGAAGATTATATATTCGGGCACAGCCCTGTGCCCGAATATATAATCTTCAGTGTTTTTTACATTTCCGATTCGAGGGAGAGGCCAGGGAACATCTTAAAAACTCATCATCATGCTCCTCGCCGCAGCACTTCAAAACTTATCAACGTTTGAAATTATATTTGAATGAATTAGCTGCCTATCTGCATTACACACAGCTATAAGTATTAATTTTTCTAAGAAAAGCAGTAACTTTCCGATTTTCTTTACTACATGTCTCAGTCCGATCTACTCGTAGCCTCAGCACAACTCGGCGAGCTCGCTGTCCGCGCAGCAGTGCAGCCTCACCCCAGTCACGTGACCAACTGCCTACGGCTACACTGTTGTCCGCCCTTCACCGAAGTTGTACCGTGTGCACCACGTCAGATGTTCCATTGATCGGTTCCCGCCACTACTGCTTACGCACGGCGCAGTGTCACGTGGTACAGACTTGATTGACGGGTCTGGGTCAAAGGGGTGCGCCTGCGATAGGCGGTGCCAGGTATTCTAGCGCTTGCCCCGTCTTCACGGCCTCAAAAGTGTTTTTATTGAATAATTTCTAAATTTTTTCGTCAGATGAAAATGCAGTGCATGCCAATCGAAAGTTCTCAACGAATAGCTTCTATAGAGCTTGAAACCAGACGCTAAGTAGCATTGCTCTGGAGTTATCTTGAAGAAAAAAACAGCCGGACCAGAAGTACCTACCAATCAGCATGGAACCGGGTGTACCTGCTGGATGGTACACCGCCAGAACGGTGAACAGAGGTAAGGGGCCTCGGGTGTCATGCTTGACGCCAGCATGACCTTTTTCTGAACTTTTGCCGTATGAGAGTCGAGATATGATGCATTATAGAAATAAAATAATTTCAATGACTGTATAAAAAACAACGATTCGGTAAAAATAGCACAACTCTCTCGCCCTCAGCTTAGACACCTGGTCCAAACAGCAAAAAACGGAGTACAGTTCTGGGGTAAAAACTGATCCTTCGTTGGGCAAACTAAAAACTTTTTAACATCGTCACCAACAAATGCACACGCTGTGCCATTGTCACTTTTGGATACGTCTGTATAGAAAGAGACGCGGTTTTCGAACGGCTCCGAACGCAAGTCCATAAATAACTGGCGCGTAGATTCAGGGCACAAACTTTTGCTTTGTTCGAGTAGGTCTGTGTTCGTGTTAACTGCCGAACTATGGTTCAACTATGGTTTATTGAACTATGGTTCAATAACCGCTGCTTCATGTGGTTCTACAAGACCGCTGTCGATACAAGCTTCTGCCAGCCAGGCACGGACTCTCACTCCCGGGTGACTGGTTGCAACACGCGAGTCACTGTCTGACGGAGGTGGGTGTCGCCAAAAAAATGTTTGACATGTGGGGTGTGTTGGTGACTGATTTTAACCCATTAACGCCCAGCGGGTCATTTTTGTCCTCTGACTTTGACAGGCTGCAGAATCGGTACCAGTGAAGTGATCTTCATGTTTATGATATGTATGTGTGTTTCAGAGCGTGGATAAGCTGGAAAAATGTATTTGAAAAAATCTAGGTTTTTATGGGACGATTTTGGTGGAACTTGAAAGTTCATGAAATGCTTCCTAACGTTTTCGGGTTTTGTCTTGTTTTGGGAATGATTATCACATATTTTAACGGAAACATGCAAGATTGTTCCAGTATTTTGTAAAGGCGTTATTAAATACAATGTTCAGGGGTTTTGAAAAACTTATCGAAATTTTAGCACTGACTTCACTGTTAAGTTAGCAGAGCCTTGTCTTTTCCCCTTGATGGATTGTGTGTAGTGGATAGAGAGGATAAGGAACAGTAGTGGATTGAGGACTTCATTGGGTGGTTGGGGGGTTAGGGATCTAGAGCCTCCCCCCGCCATGGCCTCGGAACAGCCCTCAGTAATGCATTTACTGTAGGCACACTGACATTTCGGTAGGGGGGGGGGTTGAGCCTTCCTAGCCCCTTTGTGTCCACTACTGATAGAAAGCCAATGACCGGCTGACAAAATGAGTTAGAAATTATCGCGGCCGCCACGCTGGTTTGTTTTGACAAGATGGTGTAGTGTCAAACGTCCCGAGCAGTTTGAAATGGGTGAAAGCATGGGAAGTTCTAGAACTTCTGTCTAAAACGCAACTAACACTATTGCGGCTTGGTTCTAGTCAAGTGAAACTACCATGAGTGAACATCTCGGGGAGGAGGAGGGGTCAAGACCCGCCTGGATTTTTGTCTCCCACAGACTTTGCCTAGGGCTTGGGTTGCAGTGCTAGCGTTAACACGCGCATTGACGGGGGTCTGACCCACCTTCGCATTGACGGGGGGGCGGTACCCGCCCCCCTAAGATCTCGAGAACCACGGTAGGTAGCGAAAAACGGTAAACGGCGTTGGGCTGCCCATCCACTTCTCCATCGAAAACATTTGAACCATTTTTTTGTCAGGTCACATTTAAGGTCACGAGAGGTCAAAACATGCCCGTGATAGGGATAACATGTAAAATTCAGTTTTTCGGGCATTACATCTGAACAAGTAAAGATAGAGCAAAACGACTTGAACTATATGAATCCTCTTAGCAAACCGAATCGAATGATGTATAATTTGACCTTGCTAGGTCAAATCAAAGGATTTGACCTGACCTGAGGTCAGGTCAGGGTCAAATTATATAAAATGCATATCATTAGAACCGCAAAGCCCAGGCGAGTCTAATGCAGCTAAAATAAATGCTCTATTACCATCCGTTACTGAGTTATTCCGTAAAAACCATTTTTCCCATGTATTTCCAATGGAGAGGTCATGCGTCGTACCTGACCTTAGGTCATCGATATCAAAAATACCGGAACATTTTTAGAGAACTCGGTAGGGCCATTATGTGATATGAGTTTCAATCGGATAAGTTCACCCTGCTCCGACTTATGCTATCTTAAACTTTTTTTGAGGTCGGGTCACTTGACCTGTACTGGTGACCTGACCTGAGATGACCTAACCTTAAAATTTTCACAGAAGTTGTAAAAATGATGAGGGAAAAGGTATACCAAGTACGGCGGCGCTACGCGCCGCCGTTTTTCTCCTATCTCCGAAAAACCCGAGGGGGGCGGGTACCCGCCCCCCGTCAATGCGCGTGTTAAACCATCCAGAACCCCTCCTGGATCGAGAAGAAATCTCCAGCCATGGAGACACAAATATATCGAAAGCATTGTGAGCATTGGCATTGTTAGCAATGCCACAGATCAAATGTTCTGCAGGAAAAGAAGCAAAATAAGTTGTTTTAAGTGCGCAAGATAGCGGAGCGGATCAGGTGCATATCATCATCATACCATCACAAAATACATTAGTCATGAGGATGAGAAAGGTGATCAGTTTAGGTTAACCACTATTGTATACTATTTGCAAATATGCAATTAGTGTTGTCTTTGATTAAACCTTAAGAGCATAAAACTGTCTAAAAAATTTTACTATGGCCAATATACAAGAGGAAATAAAAACACTTCACAAAACTGCAGTAAAAGCGATGTGCATTGGGCCGCTGAGTGCGGTGACTGCGCCGCCCGGGAGCCGGCCGCGCAGTGCCAGCCGATGTCCCAAACGCCCAGCGGGTCATTTTTGTCCGGTGTCATATCTCAGAATCTAAAAGTGGTATCGATTTAAAACTTTCGGGACATCTTATTGGGCATATTCTAAACATAGGAAAACATTTGTTTTGCCAATTTGAAAGCTGGAAGTAGGTGCGGGCGTTAATGGGTTAATGTTAACACAGTCCTTTGCATATGCCATGCAAAACCATTGACTAATACATGAGAACCTGCTTAAGTGACCCAAGAAATTATCAAGTGAAAAGAAAAGTGAAGAGAAAGAAATCAAGTGACCTCAGAATTTATATGTACATTGTCCATGTGACCTACTCCCGGATATTTTCTGAGAGCACTGTGTCACAAGGTATTCCTGAACACCGAATGCATTAAATCCTTCTTACCAAATCATGACTATGGATTAGAGGATGATACTGTGGGAGCATGGCATTGACCAAGATCGTTCTTAGCTGGATTTGCAGAACAAAAAATCGATCTGGTAAGGGGCTCGATCATCCCACCCGAATTGGCTCGAATGGAAAAATACGAGTATAAACGGCAGTAATTATATGCTAATCGATTATTCCGAGGTTATTTAAGCCCCCTTTTCAATTATTTCAGTCCCCCCCAAGATGCACTCAAAATAGGCTAAAGAGCATGTCATGTAGATGTACGAGATAATTAAAAACAGGACCATGGTTGCATCATAAGGACTTATGAAGGCACTGCAAAAGGTCAGAACTTATTTTCCTAGATCAATTGAATTTTCTGTAAGATTTTCGATTCGTCTGCAAGAAGCTTAAACCCACGCCACGATGGCCTACGAACCCACTTTGCCCCGGTGGGGGTGTTTGAACACCCCCTTGAACTCGGCCCTTATGTGGAATAGAAAAATAAAACATGAAGGCTGGTGGGTAGCTCATAAAAATTCATGAAGAAACTATAGCTCAGGTCAATATTGAGGTTATGACAGGTCAAAGAAAGTGACATTTTGAGAAGAATTTTTGGTCTGTGGCGTCTGACAGAGTTGAGTTAGAATCATTTTTGAGACACCATTCGCTTCCTCTCGTCACAGCAAATCTAATGATGTATAATATGACCACATTAGGTCAAAAACAAAAATTACCTTACCTCAGGTCAGGGGCGTAGCCAAGGGCGGGGGGCGGCAGGGACAGCCGCCCCTCCCTGAGGGAGGGGGCGGCTGTCCCTTTAGTGCGCGGCCTTTATGACACGGGCCGCGCGAAGCGCAGCTCGCCCGCACTATGCTCTGTGGCCAAATTTGAAATTTCATACCAGACCGGGCCCTCTTAACACGCGCCCCGCTGGGGAGGGAGGGCGAAATTCTCCCCCTTCCTGGTTTTCCCCAGATAGCTCAAAAACGAAGACACGCAGAACAGCGAAACTTGCAGTACCTTATCTCTAATCAATTTTACACATCTGACAAAATTTGAGTTAAGGTCACTTCAGGTCAAGGAGCTATTCAAGGTCAAGTGACCCAACCTTTACACGCGCATTGACGGGGGGCGGGTACCCGCCCCCCCTCGGGTTTTTCGGAGATAGCAGAAAAACGGCGGCGCGTAGCGCCGCCGTACTTGGTATACCTTTTCCCTCATCATTTTTACAACTTCTGTGAAAATTTTAAGGCTAGGTCATCTCAGGTCAGGTCACTATTACAGGTCAAGTGACCCGACCTCAAAAAAAGTTTAAGATAGCATAAGTCGGAGCAGGGTGAACTTATCCGATTGAAACTCATATCACATAATGGCCCCACCGAGTTCTCTAAAATATGTTCCGGTATTTTTGATACCGATGACCTAAGGTCAGGTACGAGGCATGACCTCTCCATTGGAAATACATGGGAAAAATAGTTTTTACGGAATAACTCAGTAACGGATGGTGATAGAGCATTTATTTTAGCTGCATTAGACTCGCCTGGGCTTTGCGGTTCTAATGATATGCATTTTATATAATTTGACCCTGACCTGACCTTAGGTCAGGTCAAATCCTTGATTTGACCTAGCAAGGTCAAATTATATATCATTCGATTCGGCTTGCTAAGAGGATTCATATAGTTTAAGTCGTTTTGCTCTATCTTTACTTGTTCAGATTTAATGGCCAAAAACTGAATTTACATGTTATCCCTATGACGGGCATGTTTTGACCTCTCGTGACCTTAAATGTGACCTGACAAAAAAATGGTTCAAATGTTTTCGATGGAGAAGTGGATGGGCAGCCCAACGCCGTTTACCGTTTTTCGCTACCTACCGTGGTTCTCGAGATTTAGGGGGGCGGGTACCCGCCCCCCGTCAATGCGAAGGTGGCTCAGACCCCCGTCAATGCGCGTGTTAAAACCTAAAATCACGAGTTTGAAGCAGCGCCCAGGGAACATTAGCAAACGGATCAGTTTGAAACTTCCACAACATGATAAGGTCATTAGGGTCTACAAATCTGCATCTCTGAATTTCGATATTGTTGACCTAAGGTGGGGTCAATTTGTTGGTCACCCCATTATAAGTCTATGGTGAAAAAAAGAATGGGCTCGTTTTCAGTAAATAATGGATAGATAAAGCTGAAAATCCTCAAACCGTCTATTCTTACCACGATCTTGACCATTGAGTTGAGTTTTTGAGCATCTGACCTCTCAAAGGGCATACCAGGTCACCGGAGCATAGAGTGATTGTTTTGCCAATAAAGTCTCACTGAATTGAGATAAAGCTCCCATTTTGATTGCATTGTGTTTTTATATTGTCACGGGCAGTCGATTGATAAGTAACATGACCATACCACGTCACTCTGTGATCCTGACCTAGCTCGAGGTCAGGTCATTTTGACTATTTAACCTAGCAAGGTTATATTATACATAATTCGATTCGCCGCGATAAGATGAATCCAATGATGTGTAAATATTTGCTCTAGCTCCTATGAGAGAATATCTAGAGAGGGAAACGTACACTGCTCTGTTGTAAGCCATTCTTTGACCTATGCTGACCTCAATATTGACCTGACATAAAAGCTCTTCTTATAAAATATCTTCGTCTTGTCCAGAGCTTTCGAACGCCGCTCGTAATTTTCCTTTAGCTTTCGTGGGGAACGAGATACGGAGGGGGCGAAAAACGCCCCCCAGCGGGGCGCGTCATGCAAGGGACCCCAGCGGGGCGCGTATTAAGCCCTCTTCAGCACTATTCTGTAACAAGTTGGACCCTTTTTACCTATCAGGACCCTTTTGGCGCTGTCGCAGGGGCCCTTTTGGGGCGCCGCCCTCCCTGAGCGAAAATCTGGCTACGCCCCTGCCTCAGGTCAGGTCAAGGTCATTTTTCAACCTAGCATAGTCAATATGCATATTAACACGCGCATTGACGGGGGGCGGGTACCCACCCCCCTCGGGTTTTTCGGAGATAGTAGAAAAACGGCGCGTAGCGCCGCCGTACTTGGTATACCTTTTCCCTCATCATTTTTACAACTTCTGTGAAAATTTTAAGGTTAGGTCATCTCAGGTCAGGTCACCAGTACAGGTCAAGTGACCCGACCTCAAAAAAAGTTTAAGATAGCATAAGTCACAGCAGGGTGAACTTATCCGATTGAAACTCATATCACATAATGGCCCCACCGAGTTCTCTAAAATATGTTCCGGTATTTTTGATATCGGTGACCTAAGGTCAGGTACGAGGTATGACCTCTCCATAGGAAATACATGGGAAAAATGGTTTTTACGGAATAACTCAGTAACGGATGGTGATAGAGCATTTATTTTAGCTGCATTAGACTCGCCTGGGCTTTGCAGTTCTAATGATATGCATTTTATATAATTTGACCCTGACCTGACCTCAGGTCAGGTCAAATCCTTGATTTGACCTAGCAAGGTCAAATTATATATCATTCGATTCGGCTTGCTAAGAAGATTCATATAGTCGTTTTGCTCTATCTTTACTTGTTCAGATGTAATGGCCGAAAAACTTAATTTACATGTTATCTCTATGACGGCATGTGACGGCATGTTTTTGACCTCTCGTGACCTGAAATGTGACCTGACAAAAAAATGGTTCAAATGTTTTCGATGGAGAAGCGGATGGGCAGCCCAACGCTGTTTACCGTTTTTCGCTACCTACCGTGGTTCTCGAGATCTTAGGGGGCGGGTACCCGCCCCCCCCGTCAATGCGAAGGTGGCTCAGACCCCCGTCAATGCGCGTGTTAATCGACTCACAACAGCAATCCAAACGCAGTGGTATGAAAATCAAATATGTATCATCATGTCATACAAAGCTATTGACCTAGGTGTGAAAACTGCTTAAGTAGCTCCAGATGACCTCTCAGAGATCGCAGGTCAAAAATTGCAGCATGAACCTGGAAAGGAGCCCAGGATACTTCTACTTGGAAAATTTGAAGGTATTATCAGCTTTATAACAAATATCAGCTTTATTAACAAATACAGTTAATTTCTGTTTTTCTCATGTATTTCCAAAAGAGAGGTTACAATCCGTATTTGACCTTAGGTCATCGATATAAAAATCCCGGAACATATTTTGTAGAACTCGGTGGGACCATAATGTGTAATAAGTTTCAATCCGATAGATTCACCCATTCCATACTTATGCCACCTTAAACTTTTTTTTGAGGTGAGGTCACTTGACCCGTACTGTTGACCTGACCTGAAATGACCCAAACTTAAAATTTTTGAGAAAGTTGTTGAATTATCAAGGATAAGGTGTGCCAAGTACGGAGACGCTTCGCGCCACGGTTTTTTCGTGCCGCTAGAAAAATCCGGGGGGTGTTCAAACACCCCCACCGGGGCGAAGGTTAACTACTTGCTTGAGTTGGCTGTGACTTGTCGTTAAATCTATACAAAAGTGTTTTGTTTTGGCTACGTTCATAAGATTTGGATAATGTTTTTGCGATTTGTTTCTATTTTAGCCCATTTGTTATTTTCTGTCAGCGCTTGATTTGAATTTTTCTAGGGCCAAAGGTGCCCAAAAAGTGATATAAAGTAAAATAGATTAAGTTTTCTGGCTTTGGCGGATCCAGGAGCAGCTTTTGGTGTGGACCAAGCCAAGGCTGGTGGCTAAATTGAGAAAAAACTTACCGATCTATTGTACGCCACCCAATCCCCGTCTTTATTTTACGTTATTTAATTTTTTTATTTCTCCATTAACCCCTTTTTTCTTTTTTATCATATTCATTGTACCATGTCATGTCCCACCACTTCAGCGGCTGCAAATGAGTGATGTCTGATGAGGGTAATTAATACTGACTAATTCAGGGGCGTAGGAACGGTTTGAAAAGTGGGGTGGGGGCCAACCTTAGAGGGGGCCCACCTCAAGGGGGGCCCCAGTCCACGGGGCCAATAATTATAAAAAAATTAGTTAGCTCGTTTGGTGTCAATAAGGCACGCATGCACACAAGGATGTCAATATATGGAATATTGAGAAATTAAATTTTGCCCTATGATTTCGGTTTGTACCTATTTGATACCAAATCATAGTAAAACGCCAAAAAATTTTTTTGTTTTTTTACCAAGACCCATTTCAAATACGAAATACATTTTAAAGCTTTTTTGGAGGATTTCAATCATTTTTTACCGCGAGCGCGTTTTTTATATTTACAGATGTTTAGGCCCTTTTTGTTTTTTCTCATTTTTTTAATTTAAATACGCTTATGAACAAAGGGCATCCTCCTACCTTCAGCATTAAATCAGGTATCTCCTTAGACATCACGCAAGACCATAAGCAAGCTTGTAACGTTTGCATGGTGTCCAAGGATACTTAGCCATTGGGCAAAAAATGGGACAATTTTGTTACTGGAACAAATTGGCGCGGCTAAGAACACATCACATCTACAAAACTTTTCATCACATTTAAAAAATTAGGAACTGTTTAGAAAACTACAGACAATGCTTTGATACCGAATAGCCTTACTTCGCTATGCGTAATCAACTTGTATTTTCTTATTCAATGACGAAAATGGGAACATTTATTTATGTTATTACAGATCTCTTCTTGCCATCATTAGAGATTGATTTAGGTGAAGCCTGATCACAATAAATACGCCTAGCTATATTTCGATGCCTAAAAAGCAGAGTTCCAGCATGACTGCAAGTGCAATGTAGGTACTTGATGGCCAGCTTTGTGATGCCGAGGAGGTGTGGGCATGGTGTTATAGTGGTTAGCAGCCTTGCTTTCCACGCGACCAACTCGGGTTTAAGGCACGGTAGATTCCTTCTGCAAGGAGCGATTTGACTCCCAAGAAACCCCTCCAACAGGGAAAGAGTTGGCGACGCTATATAACCCTGGCATCGAAAGACGTCGCGCCTTTCGATGGCTCAGGGACGACTGTTGCTCGGCATTTGGTGCGGGGTCTGTGTCCGATTCATATTTTGAGTTGGGATTGGGATGGAGTTTGATTGGGCCCAGTTCTCGGGACTCATTTGGAAACACTCGGGTAGTAGGTGCCTTGGGTTTTTTACGAAGCGCTCCTCCTCCAGGGGCTTGCAGGCAGCGTACCACCGAACTTGAACGTTCCCTGACAAGCTATCGGGCCCGTTTGGGTTTCTTGTTCTATATTACAGTTGCTGATAGTTGTATATTCGTTGCGGGGGCCCACCTCAAAGGGGGGGCAGTATCTCCCTGACCCCCGGTTCCTATGCCTATGCCACCCAGGGACCGCTAAATTATCTCGGAGGGCCCCAAGGTCCAGACCATGGCTCAGGAACCCAGATCAGTCAGCTCAAGGGCCTAGACCAGTGCATTAGCCTCGGGACCAGATTTTCAAGGGACCCTACATAAGCACAGGACCCCTAGAAGCTCATCACAGGGGACTTCCAGATTCGCACAGGGTGCCAGATTAGCTTAGGGGCCCGGTTCAGCTCGGAGGTCCCCAGGTCGACTTATGTAGGGTCTCAAAACAGCTAAAGGGACTTGTTCAAGCTCACGGAGTCCAGCTTAACTCAATGATGCTAGAACAGTTCAGGGCCCCCATACCAGATCAGAGGCCCCAGTTAAGCACAGCGGTACCCAGATTAGCTCAGGGCCCCAGCTAGACTTAGGGGGTACCAGGGTGGCTGATATAGAGTCTCAGGAACACAGTGGCGTAGCCAGGATTCAGCCAAGGAGGGGTCCGACTACCGTCGGGGGGCCCCAGGCCGGGGGTCCCCTTAGTAACCAGGCCCATCTCCTATATCTTTTGTATAGTATTTTAACATTATAACATTCACAGGAGGGAAATTGTGTTGTGCCTTTTTAAGCATTCATTCTTATTTTGTTTATAGCTTGGTTTTTTCGATCCGACCAAGTGTTGGTAAACTAAGGTCACCAAATATTAAGGATGACCCATTAAGCCTGAGTCTACCTTAATTCACTCGGGTAATCAGACATGAAGTTATTGGAGGTCAGTCGTTTTGAGTACGAAGAAATTATCTTCTACGGGAAATGATTAGCAATTATATCCCGGTGTCGAATCCATGGACTCTTAATCAGGAAATTTCCAAAGAAACGAAAAAAACGAATAAAGATACAAGGGATATGGTAGTGTGTCCCGAACGTTACATAACCTCTATTCCGTCGACAGATCCTGTTGAGATACAGTTACTTTCTTACCCTTGCTATCTTGTAAACGAGCAAATTACCAAGACAAAAGGCGCCCAAGATATCTATCGCCTTGGCTCACTCTGTTATTGTTATTTTCAACCTTTCATACCTATTTTTCTTTTTGGGATTATGATCATCAATTTCTGTCATTACCCTTGTTTGTCTGTTTTCCTACGAAAATATTGGAATGTTGTTTATTTCAGAATATTTAGGAATGTAGTTATTGGTGTTAAGATAATATATTAAAAATTGACTAAAGTGCCCAAATCCCTGTTCGTTTTGCTCTTATGGTAAAATTAGATTAATTTTTGCCTTTCCATCGATAATGGTGCCTGATCGGCATGTTTCAATTTGTGCTTTTTTAGTACGCAATAGGGGTAGGTACATTTTTCCGAGGCATATGAATTTGAATTTTTTATTTGAGCTCTGGGGCCACCTAAGACCAACACTTGGCGGCGCTCACAAAGCTAATTTTCGGCCGCTCTCCCGATTAGATCTCAGTGAGTCTCGGAGACCGATTCACGACGCCTCTTGATCAAAACTGGGGGCCCCTGAGAATCTCTCGGGGCTCCTGAGATTAGTTATCGGCAGCACCTCTGAGACTAATTGTTGGGCCCCCCAGATTTGCTCTGGAGGGGGGGCTGAGACTGAGTATCGTGGTCATCCAGATTAGCTATTGGGGTCCCCTGAGGCTGTCTTTAGGGTGGGGGAGGGGGGGGCTGGGAATGACTTCCGACAGCCCTCTGAGACTTACTCTAGGGCGCCCCTGAGACAAACACCCGGGGGGGGGGCGGAATCACCTCTGAGACTGAGTCTTTGGCGTTCCTGAGACTGACTCGGAGGCTACAGATTGGCTCTCGCGGGCCTAAGGCTAACTCCGGGCCCGTGAGACCAAAACTCGGGAGCACCTCTGGAAATTACTCTCAGAACCCCGAGATTAACCCTCGGATGTCTCTGAGACAGACAACCGGGAGCCCTCTGAGACTAACTTTTGGGTGCTCCCTGAGATTGACTCTCGGGGCCGCTTATACCAAAACTCGGGGGGGGGCATAGCCTGAGGCTAAATCTCGAGGCTCCCAAAATTACCCCTCTGGGGCCCCCTGAAACCAGCACTCTGCGGATCAAATTAGACTAACTCTCGGAACCCCGGATTAGCTCTCGGGGCCACCTGAAACTAAATATTGACTCCTGAGAGAGAAGCCCGTGAGACTATGAGGGCCCCCTGAGACCGACTCTTGGGGTGCTCTGAGACTGACTCTTGGGGTTCTCTGAGACAGACTCTCAGGGGGGACCCCGAGACCGAATCTCGGGGTCCCCTAAGACAGACTCTTGGGGTCCCCTTGACCGACTCTTGGGGTTCTCTGAGACTGACTCTCAGGGCGCCCCCTGAAATAGACTATGTTGCAGGGCCCTGAGAACCACTCTCTGGGAGGCCCCTGAGACTAGTTCGGCCCCCCTCCCCTGAGACAGACTCCGGGGCCCCTGATACCGAATTTTGGGGCCCCTGAGACCAACCCTCTGGGGCCCCTAAAATCTACTTTCGGGGGGCCTTGAGACCGACTCTCAGGGCGGGGGCCGTGAGGCCGACTCGGGACGCCCTGAGAACGATCTTCAGGGGCCCCTGAGACTGACTCTGGGGGCCCCGTGATCAGAGAATCCTTTGCAGTGGTTCAGATTGGCCCAAGGGGTGGGGGTCTGCGGACGCCTAGGGCCCCCTTGGCTACACCACTGCATCCAAACTTTCGGGGGCCCTCTGAAATCACCATTTGGAGGCCCCTAATATAATTGCTCCCTCTAGACCAACACTCCGGAGCCCCTTGATGCTGATGCCCGGGGGGTCCTAAGACTAAGCTTGGGGTCCCACTTAGATCAGGCTCAGGGGCACCCTTAGACCCATGCTCGCGCTTTTCTCGGGAGTAACTCGACACCGATGTTCCGGGGCCCTCAAGATCAATATTTTGAGCCCCCCCCAAAACTAATGCTTGGTGCTCTGGAGCCCCTCGATGCCGATGCTCGGGGGTCCTGAACCCAGGCCTGGGGGCCCCTGGGATCAAACTCTGGGTCTCATGAGGTCAATGCTCGTGCCTCACTCATGAGTCCCTCGATATCAATAGTCGGGGGCACCCCGAGGGGGGCCCTGAACCCCTAAGACCAAGCTCGGGGCCCCTGAGACCAAGCTCGAGGGGACCCTGAGACCAAGCTTGGATGCTCCCTGAGACCAAGCTCGAGGGCCCCCTGACACCAAGCTCGGGGGTTCCCTGAGACCAAGCTCGAGACCCCGTGAGACCAAGATCGAACGGCCCATGAGACCAAACATCGAAAGGCCCATGAGACCAAGCTTGGCCCCCTAAGACCAAGCTCGGTTGTCCCTTGAGACCAAGCTCGGGGGCCCCTGAGATCAGGCTCATGGGCCCTCGAGATCAATATTTGGTATTCCAGAGCCCTCGATACCAATGATCGGGGTCCCCTGAAACCAAGCTCGGAAGGCCCGCGAGACCAAGCTCGGAGCCCCTGAGTCCAAGTTCAGGGGTCGCCTAAGACCACGCTCGTAGGGCCCTGAGACCAAGCTCGGGGTTATCTGAGGCCAAGCTCGGAGGGCTCCCTGACACCAAGCTCGGGGGCCCCTGAGACCAAGCTCGGGGGCCCTGATTCCAAACTCGAAGGGCCCTCTGAGAATAAGCTCGGGAGCTCCCTCAGACCAAGCTCGGAGGGCCCCCAGACACCAAGCTCGGGGCTCTGAGACCAAGCTCGGGGGCCGCTGAGAGCAAAATCGAAAGGCCCGTGAGACCAAGATCGAAAGGCCCGTGAGACCGAGCTCGGGTGGAGGGGCCCTGAGACCGAGCTCGGAGGCCCTGAGGCCAAGCTCGGGACCCTCTGAGACTGAGCACAGGGGTCCCCCAAGATCAATATTCGGTACTCTGGAGCCCTCGATACTGATTATCGGGGGCCTCCTGAGACCAAGCTCGGCAGCCCCCCCAAGACCAAGCTCAGGGGCCTCCGAAATCATTTTTTGTGTTTTTAGTGCATAAGGCCAGCCCAAGGGGGTCCGCGGACCCCTGAGACCCCCCTCCCCTGGCTACACCACTGTCAGAACATCTCAAGGGGCCCATTCAAGCTCTCGGCCTCCCGGTCAGTGGCAGTAAAGCCTTGTAGGAGTCCCAGACCATCTCAGGGGCCCTCAGTTCAACACAGAGGCCCAAATTAGCTCTGATGACCAGATAAACTTAAGGGTCCGGATCATCCAGGGGCCCTTGTCGGCATATTTGGGGCTTCAGAACAGTTCAGGGTTTCAATTAACCCTTGCCCCGGTGGCGGGTACGAGCCACCTTCGCCCTGGTGGGGGCTAAAAAAGACCCCCCACGATCTCAAAAACTAAGAGAGCTAGAAAAAAGCGCAAAACGGCAATCGAAAGCTCTTCGAAAATGATATCGAAAATACTTCGGTCATTTTTCTTGTTAGGTCAATATCAAGGTCACCAGAGGTCAAAATAGGTCAAAATCGCTAATATGAGGTGTACTAAGAAAACCTCCTATATCTCAGAAACTATGATAGCTAGAAACATTTTTCTAACACCATTCGAAAGCTCTTGAGATGCGCTTTCATTACAGTGCCATTCATTTCCGTGTCAGGTCAAAGCCTAGGGAGCTACAGGTCATTGAGTACAAGAATATTGGGCATATTCTTGGGAATGTCCATAGCCACCCATGCATAAGGGCGTTTACTTTTTCGCTAATAACTTCCAAACCAAACAAGATACAGCCATAGTTTATGCACCATTGCAATCCTCTCGTCAATACGAATCGAATGATATATGATATTGCTATGCCAGGTCAAATTTAAGAATTTGACCTGACCCAGGTCAACGGTCTGACCCAACTTGACCTGTTATAGTCATGATGTATATCATTTGACTTCCAGTGACTATACAGGTCACTAAATATTGGGCATATTCTTGGGAATGTCCATAGCCACCCATGCATAAGGGCGTTTACTTTTTCGCTAATAACTTCCAAACCAAACAAGATACAGCCATAGTTTATGCACCATTGCAATCCTCTCGTCAATACGAATCGAATGATATATGATATTGCTATGCCAGGTCAAATTTAAGAATTTGACCTGACCCAGGTCAACGGTCTGACCCAACTTGACCTGTTATAGTCATGATGTATATCATTTGACTTCCAGTGACTATACAAACACTTTGGTGACAAAATAAAAGCTCTATCTTAGTTGATTCAAAATTTATAGAGAAAAACACCAAAAAATGCTTATTTGACCTAAGGTGACCTTTTAAAGGTCACAAGTCAAAAATTTTGGTATCAGCTTCAGAAATGGGCTAAGAGCAAGTCGCAACCGATGTTTGAAGTTGATTCCATCCACACTTACTGAGAAAAGCTCATTTCGTGATTTTCCCCATGCATTGTCAATGGGGAGATCATGCTCTGCACATGACCTTAGGTCACCAATATCAAAAATCCCGGAACAAATGTTGTAGCTCCTAGTGGGCCCAAGATGTGGTATGAGTTTCAACTTGATCGATTAACCCTTCTTTTAGTTATGCCGTCCTAAGTATTTTTTGAGGTGAGGTCACTTCACCTGACCTGGTGACCTGACCTGATATGACTTTGAGCTAAAATTTTCAGGAAAGATGTAAAAATGATGAAGGAACAGCTAGACCAAGTTTGGCGGCGCTGCGCGCCGCCGTGTTTTGGTCACTTCGGAAAAACCCGAGGGGGGGTCTAAAAAGACCCCCCACCCGGGCAAAGGTTAAAGCTTATAACCAAATTTCAGAGCAGGGGCCCTATTCCTGTGCAGGGGCCTCAGATAAGTGTAGGGTCTTCTGTGCATCACAGGGGATCCAGATTAGCTCAAGGGGCAATATTAACTTTACGGTCCCAGCTCAGCTCAGGGGCCCCCCCAGGTCGGTGGATATAGGTTCTGGGCAACTCACGGGGCACTGTTTAAGGTTACGGCTCCTAGCTCAGTTTAGGGATCCTAGAACAGTTCATGCTGCCCAAACCATCTCAGGGGCGCCCAGTTCAGTTCAAAGAGCCCAGATTAGCTCGTATGGCATCAGAGGCTAGTTCAGGGGCCCCGAGAAGCTTAGGGGACCTTAACACGCGCATTGACGGGGGTCTGAGCCACCTTCGCATTGACGGGGGCGGGTACCCGCCCCCCTAAGATCTCGAGAACCACGGTAGGTAGCGAAAAACGGTAAACGGCGTTGGGCTGCCCATCCACTTCTCCATCGAAAACATTTGAACCATTTTTTTGTCAGGTCACATTTAAGGTCACGAGAGGTCAAAACATGCCCGTCATAGGGATAACATGTAAAATTCAGTTTTTCGGGCATTACATCTGAACAAGTCAAGATAGAGCAAAACGACTTGAACTATATGAATCCTCTCAGCAAGCCGAATCGAATGATATATAATTTGACCTTGCTAGGTCAAATCAAGGATTTGACCTGACCTGAGGTCAGGTCAGGGTCAAATTATATAAAATGCATATCATTAGAACCGCAAAGCCCAGGCGAGTCTAATGCAGCTTAAATAAATGCTCTATCACAATCCGTTACTGAGTTATTCCGTAAAAACCATTTTTCCCATGTATTTCCAATGGAGAGGTCATGCCTCTTACCTGACCTTAGGTCATCGATATCAAAAATACCGGAACATATGTTAGAGAACTCGGTGGGGCCATTATGTGATATGAGTTTCAATCGGATAAGTTCACCCTGCTCCGACTTATGCTATCTTAAACTTTTTTGAGGTTGGGTCACTTGACCTGTACTGGTGACCTGACCTGAGATGACCTAACCTTAAAATTTTCACAGAAGTTGTAAAAATGATGAGGGAAAAGGTATACCAAGTACGGCGGCGCTACGCGCCGCCGTTTTTCTCCTATCTCCGAAAAACCCGAGGGGGGCGGGTACCCGCCCCCCGTCAATGCGCGTGTTAAAATCAACTCATAGGACCTCAACTTAGTTTAAGGGCACAGGTAAGTTTAACGGGGTTCTGGGGCAAGCTATCGGGACAGTTTGAGTTTCTTGCGTGATATTACAGTTGTTGATATTCTTATCTCCGTTGCGGGGGCCCATCCAAGAAAAGTGGGGGGGGCAGTGGCCCCCTGGCCCCCCGGTTCCTACGCCTATGCTGACGATGATGCCAAGCGAGAGGGGTGAGGGGAGTGCACCTGTGTGATAAGAGATGTGTTTCTTGAGAATTACTGCAATGTTTTAATTTACGTAGCTGTGTATGCTTTATGTATGTTTTTTATACTGGCAATATATGTGTATGGATGGAAAAATAGCAAAAAAGGTATTTTTGGACAAAAAGGCATAAACTTGGTCCTTTTTACGGGGCCAAAATATTCCATTGTAGTCTTTGGAGGGCACCCTTTGACCCTCCCTTGGATCCGCTAGTGTTTTCTGGACACGCTAAAAAGTGCCCCTTCTCTCCCGGGATTTCCCTCACAGTGGCGAATTCAGGGTGCAAAAAGGCATTTGTCCCACCCCTAAACAGAAAAGTTCGGGACAAAACTCTGTTTTGTCTCCCCCCGAGCGATGAACCTCCTTTTGTCGAATCCTTTTTAGTTTATAAGCAAGAAGTTTGGTGCTCCAACTCTCAACTTCAAACAGAACCAGCAAAGTTCAGTGAAAATATTGGGCTTTTGATGGGGAAAAAAGTATCTTGAGCCCATATTTTTCACCTCGAACATTGCAATTTATTTGTTATTGCTTTGCTTTGCTTTTCGCTTGAAATGCTCGAAATTCTGCCGGAAAGTCATATTGTAGCGCAATTTTTCACTGTGTGAAGTTTTTTTGCTTTCCGACTTTAGTTCCCCCAAACCGACCAGCTAGATCCGCCCCTGGCCCCTCAAAGGTGGTGCGTCCCCATACCAAAGTTCGGGCTGTGCCACTGCCAAAGCACCCATATAATAATAATAATTGTTGGGGTTTAACGACGCACCAACTGCCAGGGTCATACGGCGTCGCCAACTCTCACCCTGTTGGAAGGGATTTTGGGGATCAGATCGACTTATTCAGAGGCTCCGCCGGGACTTGAACCCGGGACCAGTGGCTTAGAAGACAAGGGTGCTATCCACTAAGCCACCTCATCCCCCCCAAAGCACCCAGTTTTCCTAAAAATGCACAGCCCTCAAACACCTGACCTTTGGTTCCCCAAAATGTACATACCTACAGGACCTGCCACGGTAGCGTGGCCTAATTCGTCACTAATGATAAACTCCTTTTGATAACCATTTTTCTAATTGCCACATAGTGCACTACCAGCGTCCTGCGCTCTGACATCTGACGGGCAGACACATAACTACAGCTTCATCTAGTGCCACCCTGCCACGTGCCTTGTGGACTTTTTGATCCGTGGAGTTTGTGACTTGTGGAGCCATCTATATGTGGGGTTTCCTATTCCTTGCCGCCAGGGGTAAGTGTGGACTTTTTGATCCGGGGACTGTTTAAATCGTGGACTATCTGTCGTGTGGGTAATATGAATTGTGGGTCTTAGAACATTTTGAAGGTGAATTTAACTGTGGACTTTTTTGAGTCGTGGAGATATTGATGGCGCCCCGTATTTTTTTCAACACAGCAAAAATATTACGATTTTGTTGCTGTATTTCCGACATAGGCGGATCCAGGGGGGCAAGGGGGGCACGTGTCCCCCCGATCGACCCTCGGTGCCCCCCTGAAAGGTCGATGGCGCCCCCTGAAATGTCGCTTCCCACCCCCCAGGATGCGAAAGTCGGCGCCCACCGATAGGATTTGGCGCCCACCTGATAGCTTTTGCCGGTCATAAGTGGCGCCCCCCTGGTCCGGATGGCGCCCCCCCGGTCCGGATGGCGCCCCCCGGGAAGGTGCCCCCCCGATCGGCAATCCTGGATCCGCCCAAGGCCCTAGAGAGAGAAGGTAGAACGCTCCGCTTCCAAAACATGGCAACCGCTTGTTTTCAAGGTCATTATTGTTATTGTGGAGTGATGACGAAAGATCAACCAAACAAACCGAAACTCCCCGTCCAGAGAGCATGGAAGGAGGTGAGATGGAGACTTGTTATTGGCTGTGGTGAGTAGATGCGGGGTAGGGTGGTATTGTAACGTAGTTTTCTGGATAGAGAAATGATCGAGGAATATGTCCAGCCTAGAAAATGAGAGTTTTGCATCATAGCTTGTCACTAATACCTGTTTAAATTCGGGGATGCGTAAGTGGCGCGTTCGAGTTTGATAATATGCGAAGAGTTTTTAGCATTTTGGGAGCCTGGAAATCGTATTTGATGTATCAGTAGGATGGGATGGTGATTTTTACATTCTATGGACCTGAAGTGGCAGGCCCAATCGAGATTAAGCAGGAAAATGTGTGATTTTTCATATCAGAATATTAAGTTTTCCATGTGGCCCTATTGCCATTTATTTACATCATCATCACCATCTTTTTATTTAATTTTTCATATTGATAGGGAACAGAAGTAAGGGAACAGAACAGCAAAAGAAGACATGAGCAGGGAAAAGCAATAAGGAGCAACAAAAGGAAGACATTTATAGGTATACAGCATCAAACAAAAGAAGTCTGGCGAATATGTAGTTAGATTAATGCAAATGATCAATATAGGTAGAAAAAGGAAAAACATAAGCTGCCAAAGAAGGAGCAATACCCACAGAAACAGCAAAAAATAAAGGAAAAAACAAAATTTAATGTCAAACAGAAAGACTGATAAAACATAACAAAAACGAGACGAGTTGATACAAAAAACAAAATTATGTGTGGTTTATTCATTTTGACCTGTGCTTTCCATGTGATTAACTGATATTTCCTCTATTGCATGATTCTTATCAATTGGTTTCATATCATCCAGCCAATCTGGTCATATTTCAACCTGTATTATACTTACACTACACTGCTATTCTTGCATGCAATACATACATAGGCAAGCCATGACTATAATGGATGCTGCCCTGAAACCCAACAAAATGAATATTCAATACAATTTTAAATATAAAAACATCCATTTTTGGACTGAGTACCCTTACATGTTTAATGAGCAGTGCTGAATTTAATGTTGTACTTGGAAGTTGTCAGAATTTATTATGTATTGGAATTGTGCTCTCCTACCACATAGGCATGCATCAGCCATGCTTTGTTGTGGATGCATGTGTTGGCATGGGCATTTATAGTATTTTGTGTTAATAAGAGCAGTGTTGCAGCGCTAAAAGGGTATCTCTAATGCATTAGCAATAGGAGATACCCCATTTTCTCTTGCACAGTGGAGAGGTCACATGCTGAAATAGGTTCTCCAGAAAGTCACCCACTTTTGTCAATTACTATGGTCAATAGTGGATATTTCTCTCAAATGCAAATTTTCTCTTTCTTTGTCATGATGTAACTTTGTGTATGGTGAGGAGGAAATGCTGCTGATAATTTTAAATGATTTGAAATTTCAGCCTCAGCATACTCAAAAGCTTGTTTAAGAAGAAGCTTTAGTGCTTTGCAACAAACCAACTGCTGAAGTAATGGCAGGAGCATTGAAACTATGTTCAAAATTGGGGGGGCAGCGGGAATTTTCAAGTCATTTCTTTCCTGTCAACACCATAGGGTTAATGGTTAAGAATCATGAAAGTTGGGGGGGCAACTGCCCCCTGCCCTCCTGGTTCCTACGCCCCTGAGTAATGGTGCTGCCAACTTTTAAAAGGATCAGGAAATCCCTACTGTTGTCACTTGGTATTTGAACCTTGGTTGATAGTAATGAAGCTACTGCTGCATTCTTTGAAGTATTCCAAACTGAGTGAGGCTTGAACCTTGGATACTGTTGAAGCATGTTATTGCCTTTTGCCTTTAAACTCTTTTGTCTGCGTTCTTTAGGACAAAACTTTAGGTTGTTTGTTGGTTGATCAGCTTTTTCTTGTTTTATGTACATTTTGTCCCTTTGCTTACTTATAGACTCCAGGCAAGCTGGAATATGAACTAAAACTGCAATGGTGGCATGGAAGTTAAACAATATAAAAAATAGAGCTGTGAATAAAGTTTATTTCCTGTGTAAAAGACATGAACACAGACCATGGTTGTTTTGCACGGTTTCTGTGTAATTTATAATGAGTTTGCCCAGCCATGTCATGAAAAACATTCACATAGGCTTTCCTCTTGTGTTTCTGCTTCCTTATTTGGTGCTAGATCCATCGAGAATTTAAATATGTGCGGAGGTTTGTGTAGCCTCCCAAAAGCTGGGATTCTGTGCTGGCCTTTGCTTCTTGTTGAACTATTGGTCAGCGCTCATACTTGGATCCAGTGGGTGGGGGGCAGGTGTCATACCGATCGACCCTCGTCGCCCCCAAAAAGGTAGATGCCCCCTTCCACCTGAAAGGTTGATGGTGCCCCTTTGAAATGTCGTTCCTTCGATGCGAAAACCGGGTGCCCATAGGTTGGCGCCCACCCGATTGGTTTTTCCGGTCAAAACCTGCGCCCCTGGTCCGGATGGCGCCCTGAATTGACAATCCTGAACCCAGCTCTGCCAGCTCTCATGAATTACTCAAATATCAGGCAGGTATTAGCAAAAATCATTTTTACATTACTTTAACTTTGCATAAATTCGCTGAAACATGCCTATGGCTGGTGGCACGATTCAATCTTATTTCAACCGACAGCCTCACTCAACCATCCTTTTTCTGCCTTTGCTTAGATGGTATGGATGGAAATGGTAATATCACCTTAGATGGTCGATAATCATCTCTGCAGGAGTCCGGAAATAGTCTTGTCTAATGTGACTGCAACAGTTTTCTCCGGGTTTGTTCCTCTCTGGATAGTTTAATGCAATTTTGCATATCCAAGCAACGCCAATTATTACACTTTTGGAATTTGCCTGTTTCATTCTTGTTGGCAGACAGGAAATACAAAATTTACTGATTCTTCGCCTATTTTAAAGCCCACTCAGAACGAAACACATTTAAATGAATGTCGATTGCCTGCTGTTATGTCTACCCGCCGCTCTGAATAAGCGTTAATGTCTATTTGCTCTTACAGGAAGTCTTTGCTGCTGGCATGCTCAGGAGGCGATGCGTAACTGACATTCGAGTTGGCAAAACAAAGCCTGCAAGAACGGTTTCGAAACTGAAGAAGAGAGCACATTCAGCCTACTAGTGTCGTCCGTACAATGTAGGCTGTGAACTATGAGCAACATTTCCCATGGTACATTGCCCGTTTGTTGTTCAAGCATGAGTTGTTGGTTGAAATAAATATATTAAGCTCTTATTATAATTTTTTAGTCTGGTCTGTTCATGCAAGTTAGCGTTTTCAGATGTTAAAAGAGACGCAGCGCACCGTTGTCCCCCATGCCTCCACTCGGCGCTGACGTCCACTGCATTAAGGATCTCGTCAAAGATAGCACCATCGGCTGGAGACGGTGTTCCGCCACTTCGTTTCGTGGTTTCCGTTCAATACTGCTTCAGCGAGAAGAACCTCACATAAAATAGTCATTTGTTAACTTAACAAGTGATATATATATTCAATAAGTGCGTCCGGTGAATATTCGTCGGCAACGGATACGACATGACCAGCTATGTCTCAAGGTACATCACTACAGCAGGGAAAAGTTTTTTTTACGAAGATTGATGTGCCCAAATTTGGAAACATGTTGGTACCCCGACATTTAAACAGAAAGTATAGAATGAGGCATGCAATCTATATATATAATGAGGCATGTGGCCCACGAATCTATTGGACTGCCCCGAACGAAGTTCAAGACATTAGAAAATGGAAGCACAGACTTAAGGGACATTTTTAACACCGCTTGCAGGTTTCACTTGAGGTGCCCAAGGACATACCAGTCCACACCTGTGCGAAATTATGCAGGAACTGGTATTTTACGCGCCCAATTATTGCTTTAATAAATATGACAGGAAAAATGACACTTCTGCGATAAAATTTCATGCAGGTAACAATACCGCTTACGAGTGTATCAGACAAGCTGAACGATTAGCGTCACAGCTCCATGTTCAATGGACAAATTGAAGAGTATCACTTTGCATCACCCTCATGAGTTCAGCGCACTTTCCCCGACATTTTCGTAAGTGTCTTTGCACACCCTGAATTTTTGCGGACACTTTGTCCTCGCGGTCATTGTAGTTTCGTCCACGTTTGACCGTGAGGGAGAGAAAATAACACAAAGCCAGGTCGGATGAGAAGGGAAGTTACTGCAGCACGGCGAAATTCTTTACCGTAGACTGTTGGATGCTCAGAGAATTGAGGAGATGCGTTGCCATCAGTCGTCCAAGAAGGTGCCGGAAATTGTCTTGTCACAACTCTCGCCTCTTCTTCCCCAACGAACGAGAAGTTTACTCGCGACAGAGCAGACATCAGCATCATACTCAGTTTGCGTCCATACACTGAGGGTAAAGTCGAACGGCGTCGAACCGACGATAACGACACCAACCAGGCACTACGCACTCCTCACCTCAGCTTATCTGTGTTGCGATTCGGACGAAAGTGTGGCCATCGACCAGGATGGCACAGCGGGAAAGCAGCGGATTCCCCATCCAGGGAGTCGTCTCACGCATTACCCACAATATTGCAGGTAGAGAAAGTTCTTTACATGAACAAGCAGTACTGGAATACTATCACCATTAAACGGCGCTGCACGAAGCTGCGGTGGCTGACTGGGCGGCTAAGAAGATAGTGATGCAGTCCGTTTCATAACTTGCCACGGCCGAGCATAAGTAGAATATCTTGGCACGGTAGCGAGAGCACAGCTGTCCGGCTGTAATCTTGTCACTAGCCACTCAGAAGATCTCTAGTTCGAACGTGGAGAGCTTCCATTTTCTTAGCAATCTGCTGCTGGTGGTCACAGTGAGGACAAAGCTGAGAGCAGAGGTAAATGTTACCGAGCTCTGTGCCGGCCCAGTACCCGCAGGTACCCCGAAATCCTACCCTGCAGCCTAGCACCTGGTGAGAGAAAGAGAAACGTCAGTAAGGAGAAGACTGGAGCAGTGGTGATGAATTTGAGCTGCCTCATAATTCATCACCTGTTGTTCTGAATAGTAAGGAGTGCATATGAAAATTGTTTGCATGTTGGAATTATTGTTTTTGGATGTTGGAATTTTGCATACATATTTATTAACATGGACAGTTATGAAAATATGACTCAAATAATATGTGTTGTTCAATTGTCTGAGCATAATTTCAGCGAGCAGTTCCGAGTAATACCTTCAGTGAATGTCAAATAAATACAATTAAAATACTAAATGGCAGATCGGTCACTCATGTTCTTCAACTTATTAGCTTAGAATGACTTCTTCTGAGCGAGTTCAACAGAGAAAGCCAAAATGGAGCAGAACAAAGCACAAACAACACATAAGCACATTTAATGAAAACCACTGCAAAGGCTCTTCAGAGATATCCTGAAGACCAAAATAAAAATCAATGAGATTGAGCTAGAACCACTCATATCTTGTTTTCAATAATTAAGTGCCCAAACTGGAACCACCTCATCACAAAAGCTTTTCATAGCATTTTTATTTTTTCATTTAAAATATGGATGGCATAATGATAAAAATTCATTCAGCTAAAGCCTTCTTTAGTTAGAGTTGGAAGCCTTCTAAATAGAGTTAGAAAATTTTAATTTGCAAATAGTGGCAGTATGACTGAAATTGGAAAGTGCTCCAGAAATGATTAAGTTAATATTTTGAGTGACACAGGCATAGCCATTATTTACAACAAGAAAATTAGTGCACACCCATAGAGTGCCTGCTCCCTAAGGACTTCATAGTTGAGCTCAGTTCATACTCCCTGCCCAGTTGCATAGATTTGAAGCCATCACATGTTTATTACGCTCTCATCACACTAGGGTTAAAAGTAAAAAACAATAAAAACGGAATCAACATCACATCACCAGCTGACACAAGCTACGACAAATCATCCAGCAACTGGGCACCATCAGGCCCCTTGGTCCGCAGACGCCGACACTGACACCTAGCTCAGAGGGAACAAGACTCTGGATTTACATACAAAGACCCTGTTCCCATGCACAATGCTGATCAGGATTACATGATTGATCTGGATGCATTTACAATATGGATAAAACGTTAGGAAATGGAAACCAAAGTTTCAATCTGATTGTCATTTATCCATATCCAGCCAGGTCTGGCAGCACATAGCAGTGTGACATTGAATATTTTCCGTACACTGCAAATGGAAATGAGAGTAGTCCGATGAGAGTAAAGCTTGCTTTATCAAAAAATTATACCAAACCTTAAAAAACTATTCATTACACAACATTCCTTAAAAAATAGTATTAAATACAAAGAAGAAACAGGCTTGTACACATAATAAGCCATTGTTTCTAAGAAAAATTGTACATTTCAGTGAAGGGAGTGAAAGGACGTATCAATGGGGCACTAGAGATGTAGCCAAAAAAAGAGATAAAGGACTATTCTATATGTCAATGTCGGAGCTCTATCCATATCCATTGAACCTATTCATATACAAGCCAGTGTGGTGATAACCACAGTTGTTGCATCCTGATTCTCAGCTCTAGCCAGGTTGGTCCATTGTGCATGGGAACTGGGTCCAGCAGCAAATGAAAGTCGATTACAAATGTAGGACTAATCATACAAATGGTTTTAAGGGACAACAAAAAGGAACAATAGGGACTGCATAAAACACATCATTCTACATGGAGAGAAAACAGTCTGCCAGACTACAAGAAACATTGCTAACCCATAAAAAGAAATAAGTAGGTGCAATTCGCTCTATAACCTAAGGTGTAGAAGCTAATAGTGCATAAATAGGTTCCATTTACTCTATTACCTTTGTGCAATCCTCCTTTATTCCAGGTGATAAATATTCCTGCGCCAGATTCGTAATGCTCCATTCAACACATAATTACTATAAAACAACATAGATAATCCCAAATATTTGTGACTGAAATAATTTTACAGTCATTTCTCTACCAGAAAAACTAAGTTTCATGGCCCTACTCCCACGGATAGTGCAAGAGAACACACAAAAATCCCACCCGAGTCACAATCCCCACCCACTTATCATGGAGCCGTCCTGTTGCATGGTTGACCTGACGTCATCGCAGCCGTCAGAGGTCGCCAAACGGTTGCCACTTTCCGCCAATGCTGAAGGGCCGGAGCGCACCCCCTGGATCCGCCTATGATTTCCGATTGAATTATTGAGAATTCCTCCTTTTTCTGGACGATTTTTGAAGTACTCTAGGAGCTTGGAACTACTCAAATCAAAAGCCAATCTGGCATGCGAAAGGCCGCCAGCCAAAAAACACAGCTGCCTGCTGCGTGGGCGGGACGTTTGATTATTTATTTTGATTCATTGCAAGGAATGGAAGAAAAAAATTGGGGAATTATTGACGTAAAGCGAGAAATCAGGTGCGTACCGCCTTTATTGAGTAGAAAGATAGGAACTCAGAAGTTTCTCAGAAGTTTCCTTCCTCGCCATCGCTGCATCGTAATATCAATATGTCCACATTGACATTGCGCGCTGACATGGGTGACCTCTTTCATGTTTTTACCCTCAAGTTATCATCACTTGCTCGTTTGAGCTTTATCGCCATGCCTCATCTCATTTCTGTTTTTTGGTTTTATCCCGCATGTACAAATGTACAATATATATCAGTGGGGGAAACTGTGGTCAGCGTTCCCAAGAATAGCTACGTTCCCAATAATGGGAATATTGACCTATACTTGGGAACGCTTGTTCCATAAATGGAAACGCACGTTCCCAAGGATGGGAACGCCCGGAGCGATGTTTATAGAAAACACAACAGAAGCTTAGAAAAGATAAGGGGAATCTTTCTACCTGGCCAATTTAAACTCTTCTTAAAATTTGAGGGGGAGTTGTACTTTGAATTAGAAAATCTGTCTTTGAACGCTCCCTCAAATATTCGTCTAAACTACGCGATCCAGCCCCAACGGTAAAGAACGATGAAAAGATTGCTCTAAAATTGTGAATCCAGACAGGTATTATTTTTTTAGATAATTTTCAGGGAAAGTCAATGAAAAATAGTAGTATAAACACAAAATTTCAAAATTGTAAACGGCAAAAATATTTTTCTTGGCGTCACACAGTTGGTGGTCACCATGTGCTGACGAATGAGGAAATAGAGGAAAACCGTGCCTTTCGTCTGTTTAGAAAGTAGGTAGTGCTTAAAAGCGGTATTTTCACATTTTCTAAGCTTTTTTATATTGATTTGTATCAGAAAGTTTTTAGATCCTGTCGCTTTTGTCCCCAAGATTGTTTGAATTATTCCGTAGTGTTTTGACGAATTATGGTTCGCCGATGCATTAACTCGATATTTTCTACTGGGGTGCCTCATAGGCAGTTCCATCAGGCGGAGAAAGAGGGGCACGTTCCCCCTGCTCGACCCTCGGCGGCCCCCATCAAACCTTGGCGCCCCCCATCGACCCTTGGCGACCCCCTGATCAACCCTTGGCGCAACCCCCCCCCATTGACCCTTGGTGCCCCTTGAAATGGTCACAGCGCCTCCCTGATATGTCGCTTCCCACCCCCCCTCCCAGGATGCGGAAATCCGATAGGATTTTGCGCCCACCTAATATTTGTTGCCTAGGGTCTCAAGCTCCTCCCTCAAGATATCAGAGTGCATGCAGAAAAAACATACGCGGAGACTGTTCGAAGGCAATGGCGGGAGATGCTTGAGCCCCTTGCCCCCCCAATAAGTCCTGGATGTGAGAATTGGCCACTCTGTGATAGACTTTGGCACCCCCTGCTCGGATGACGCCCCCTTCGAAAATAATCTTGGATCCGCCTATGCCTCCTTCTACTCCTTTGAGCCTGCTTCTTGCAGGGGTAGGCCTTTATCCTTGAGACGCTATCATAGGCGGATCCAGGATTGCGGATCGGGGGGACACCTTCCCGGGGGCGCCATTCTTTACCGGAGAACCATATCGGATGGGTGCACAATCTTATCGGTGGGAGCCGATTTTCGCATCCTTGGGGGCGGGAAGCGACATTTCAGGGGCGCCGTGACCATTTCAGGGGGCGCCGAGGGTCGATCGGGGGGGTACGAACTCCCTTTGCCCCCTGGATCCGCCTATGTGGCATGTACCCACTTCGCCCCCCTGGATCCGCCTATGGCCGCCATTCATATTTCGTCCGGAAAACTAACATATTGAAATAAGTCGGTAGATATACGCCTTTATTCGTTTCAAGCTGTCTGAAATTCCAGTTTGAATATACGATGGAAAATGCGTTTCCAAATATGGGTCATTGTTCCCATTGTTGGGAACGTAGCCATTCTTGGGAACGCTGACCACAGTTTCCCCCACTGATATGTATGGATGCAAGTGAGTTGAACATTTAACTTGTGTTGGCATTGGTCGCCACCTAGATACCTTGCTCTTAGAACGCATGTCAACACCGATCTGTGCAGCAAGCACATGTTATTGGTTGTTGGTTTTGGTTGTTTGTTTTTGTAGATTTCCTGGTTATCTGCTAAAGCTCATATATTTGTCAGCTTCTTCTGATTCCTGTTTTGAATGCTATAATAATTTTTGTATGTAATAGTTTGTTCCTTCTATTGCATAGACAAGTGAGGGACTACCTTTCTACATTTTGGAACAGCTTGATTGGCCATTCAATTATTTTGGATACTAGTTTCAATGGTCAAAATGCAATCTGGATTGGAGCCCCAATCACATGTTCAATACCTTACTTATATTTGCATAAATTTTGGCTGAGACAACTTTGGTTTTAAGATTTGGAAAAATGGAGCCTGTATAGTTTCACCAGTGTTTACTGGCTAAAGATGATGTGGCATATTCACAATGGGGTTCAAACTCAAACTGAGCTGGCCATGTGATGGAGCATGCCAAGGAACAACTTAATGGATGTTTCATTTGTCTCAGAGTAACTGTTCATAGAGAAAAAGCTATAAATGGTGACCTGCTGACCCCCCTCCCCAGTGGTTGCATGGTTTGAGATGTTACCTTAGTAAAGTGATATACATGGCTAATTGCTATCTCAGTTCAATTCCCCATTATGCGGGTGTAACTTGCCCTTTAGCTTGCAAAAGCTGGGAAAAGTTATTGAGGCTTTGATTTTTTAACCTTAAAACTGAAGTGGATGAAGCAGCTTGGGAAAAGGCATGTATGAGCCAAGCCACTACCATGTTGTGCTAACATTTTTCTTGCTTGATCCTCTTTGAAACCTGCATGCTGAGTGTGGCTATTGTACTTGCATAAGGGTGTTAATATAAAGGTGTATATCACCACACAGACAATAAAGCTCTTTAGCAAAACAAGTACTTTATTAACTTTTTTGAAAACAAGAAAATAAAGGTGCATAGCTTGCTTCAGTGACCAGTTGTAAACATCATATATATTTTGATATCTTTAGAAATGGTGCAACAAAATTTAAGTGTCACTTGGCTCATAGCAATAACTTGTTTTATCAAAAACACTGTGTTTGTAGTCATTTTCTTTTGCAGCTCAGCCAGGTAGCAGAGTTATTGTATATTACAGTATCAGTGTAATGTGCTGCCTTATGATGGAGAGGTATTTTACTTCCCAAAGAAATAATTATTTTTAGGAAATATTTGGCATATTATCTATTTCCAAACAGAAATTAGGCCAAATTTGTCAGAAATCAGCCCAATATAATGATTAATACCCCTAAGACTACTCCATGCTAAAATATCACTAAGATGTCACATTCCCTTTAAATCATCAATTGGAAAACATTCCTCTTTGCAGGCCAAATTCCTCCCAGGCCCAGTTAGCCAGTCAAATGTTGTTATATTGATTTTGAAATTTGGTTGTCTCAAAGATAATCAGTATCCAGAAATATTAAGTTTTGGTTGTCCTCCTCACAATTCTTAAAAAAAACAATAAAACAAGCACTCATGGTATGAAAATTTGATGATATTTCGTTCTCAGAACGTGATCAGATCGATACCTAGTTGAGGTTTTACTACGTGCATGATAGTGTTTTATTTTAACTTGGCTGTGTATGTGTATTGTTATAACTCGATTGCGATGCGCTTTGCCAGTGCCATTTTAGCACCGACCTGTACCGCGCCGATATCCCCGGCGTTATTTAGGGGCCCCGCGCTGGGGGTGTCATGGTTGCTCGTTTTTGGTGCGTGTATGTTTTATGTACTGCTTACTGTGAATATACTGTATGGATGGATATTGATAAAGTGATGGTAGCCAGCAATGCCGTAATCATTGCTGGCTGCCATGATTTTATTCATATCGATCTGAAGACGTTCCGAGAATGAAATATTATCAAATTTAAGTGTTTGTTTTAGTTTTTTCGAAGTATTGTGAGGAAGCCAAACAAAAAGTAATATTTATTTTAATAATGCCTCACATTCAATCAGTGCTGAAACAACAATCAGTATCTAATTCATTGGAATTCATTTTCTGTGTTGGTGTTGTATTTTGACTTTCCACTGCAGCTTGCATTATATTACCTGACACACAATTTTTAACCCTTGCTCTGGTGGCGGGTACGAGCCACCTTCGCCCTGGTGGGGGGATAAAAAAGACCCTCCCCACGATCTCAAAAACTAAGGGAGCTAGAAAAAATTGCAAAACGGCAATCGAAAGCTCTTCGAAAATGATATTGAAAATATTTCGGTCATTTTTCTTGTCAGGTCAATATCAAGGTCACCAGAGGTCAAAATAGGTCAAAATTGCTAATATGAGGTGTACTAAGAAAACCTCATATATCTCAGAAACTATGATAGCTAGAAACATTTTTTCAGAAACTATGATAGCTAGAAACATTTTTTCTAACACCATTCGAAAGCTCTTGAGATGCGCTTTCATTACAGTGTCATTCATTTTCGTGTCAGGTCAAAGCCTAAGGAGCTACATGTCACTAAATATTAGGCATATGCTTGGGAATGTCCATAGCCACCCATGCATAAGGGCGTTTACTTTTTCGCTAATAGCTTCCAAACCAAACAAGATACAGCCATAGTTTATGCACCATTGCAATCCTCCCGTCAATACAAATCAAATGATATATGATATTGCTATGCCAGGTCAAATTTAAGAATTTGACCTGACCGAGGTCAACGCTCTGACCCAACTTGACCTGGTATAGTCATGATGTATATCATTTGACTTCCAGTGACTCTACAAACACTTTGGTGACAAAATAAAAGGTCTATCTTAGTTTGTTCAAATTTATAGAGAAAACACCAAAAATGCTTATTTGACCTAAGGTGACCTTTTAAAGGTCACAAGTCAAACTTTTTGGTATCAGCTTCAGAAATGGGCTAAGAGCAATTCGCAACCGATGTTTGAAGTTGATTCCATCCATACTTACTGAGAAAAGCTCATTTCGTGATTTTCCCAATGTATTTACAATGGGGAGTTCATGCTCTTTACATGACCTTAGGTCACCAATATCAAAAATCCCGGAACAAATGTTGTAGCTCTTGGTGAGCCCAATATGTGGTATGAGTTTCAATTTGATCGATTAACCCTTCTTTTAGTTATGCGGCCAGTATTTTTTTAGGTGAGGTCGCTTCACCTGGCCTGGTGACCTGACCTGATATGACCTTGAGCCAAGATTTTCAGGAAAGATGTAAAAATGATGAAGGAACAGCTAGAACAAGTTTGGCGGAGCTGCGCGCCGCCGTTTTTTTGGTCACCTCGGAAAAAACCCGAGGGGAGGGGGTCTAAAAAGACCCCCTCCCGGGCGAAGGTTAATATGTGGATGTTTTTTCAGAAACATTGACATGGCTGTTGCATGCTTTTTGTTGGACCATGACTCATTGGCTGAGAAAGCTGAGGAGTACATCTGTTCCCTGGACGAAGGGCCCACAGAGAGTGGCAAGCCTTGTTCTCTCAAGAGAGTGAGATTTTCAAGTGCAACCAGTTTTTCAGACATCCCGAGCATACTTGAAGTAGCTCTTCAGGTAAGGGTCAATGTTTGAGGCATTACAGCTTTTTATTCAGCCTGTTTGCACTGGCGGTCAGGGAAAGTTATTAGCTCTTGCAAGAAATGCTTATTAAACTAATGAAAAAGCCAAATTACCAGCTTTCTAATAATTTGCTCACTTTCTCTGTAAGTATTCCGCAGCTGATTTTGTAACTTTGTGACCTTCAAATTCACGGAAAGTTTTTCTTCATTGTCACATGAAATTTCAGGGAACCCAAATGATTGCATGTTTTTCTACTATTGTATCATTTCCGAGTGCACTATTTAATTACGTTTGTCGTTACTGGTGTTCTGACCAGATGCCTGCTGTTGCACAGGCATGCAGGAAAGCTGAGGCTCTGTCCAAATGGAACATACTGCATCTCAGTGAAGCTGATTGTCTTCGAGGCATTCAGCTGTGCTTAGGAGAGGCAAGAAAAAGGTTTGTTTCCGGATATTTATTAGGCGTTCTTTGAACGCCCCTGCCATCAAGCTTTTTCATTGGACCCATTCAATGAATATGTTGTACGGAAAAAGTGGTCAATAGTGGTTTTAAAAAAACTGGTTTCTCGACAGTCGACATGCGCTTAAAAATTGCCACTTAGTTCAAAACCCATTATAAAAGTGGGACACTACCCTTGAGTAGGTTTCCAGAACCAGTTTAATAAGTCCTGCAAGAAATGGTGATTTAAATTTTATTTGTATTTCATAGTGTTCTTGTTGTCATTACCATGCAATTGCCATACATTTTGATCTAGCATGATCATGTTTTACATCATTCGATTCTCTGCTAGGAATTGATGTAATTATACCTAAGCATTAGTCACAGCTCAATCCAGACAGAAGCTGAAAAAGCTGACTGAGCCGATCACATTCTTTGAGCTTTCATAACCCCAACATGACTTCAGCAAAATTGGCCAACATAGTTTGCAGGCAGCATTGCTGAGGCGTTCGCCCCTCGGCAGGAGTGTGGCGAGTTCTGCGTGCAGGTCAGTGACGTGCTGGCCGTACACCAGCGCCTCCTCAACAAAGCCCTCTACGACCAGGAGACAGGCCCCTCTGACCAGGAGGCAGGCCCGTCTGACCAGGAGACAGACCCCTCTGACCAGCTGGCAGCAGACGTGGCGCGGTACGCTCGTTTCTGCGCCGACAGCCGGCTGGTGGACGCGGCAGGCGTGCTGCGGACGCTGCGGCGGCTGGCGCTGGCCGGTGAGCTGCGGCCGCCGTCGGTGCCACTGCTGCTGCTGGGTCGGCCCACCAGTGTGCTGGAGAGGGAGGTGGCGGCGACTCTGCTGGGGCCGAGACCGCTGCTGCTGCGGCCTGACGCCGATGCCGAGCAGCAGCTACTCAGCTCGGAGACTGTCTGGCACTGTGTCCAGGTGCAGGTGCCGCCGGCACCGGCCTCCCGCACCCAGGAGCGTCTCATCGAGATGCTGGGTAAGCTGCTGTGGCGCTGCCACTGCCGCTGGGGGGCGTTGGATGCGGTTCTGAATTCAGACTTCTGACGTTCAGCTGCGCACTCACCTGCGCCTGAAAAAAACTGCTATTGCACGTCTCTGTATGTTTTATGTGTAGCATGGGTTTGTAGATTCCACACGGGAAATGCCAATGACGTGCACGACGTAAACGCCATGGAATTATGTTCTGCCATCAAATGATTTAAAACTTACGACATTCCTGTCAATTTGTTTAACCTAAGATATTATGTATATGCACAGCACGCACACACGTTGGGAGATGTTTGATGAGGCGTGTTGGTTATGCCGGTGTACCTACTTGCCTGCGTCTGTGCTGACAGTCGGCTCCGGCAGTGGCGCCGTTGCGTCTGCTGGTGAACACGCGGGACGAGCTGGCGGTGGCGGCCGCCTGTCAGCTGCCTGGTCTCGACATCAGCGCCGCCGACTTCCGCGCCATCAGACACGCGGCTCGCTCGTCCGGCGCGCCCCTGTACCAGGTATGACCACTGGCGCTCCGATGTGAAATACACACGCGGCAGGCACGACAGGCGGCAAGGCCCACGTCGCTGAGAAACTTCCTGAGGGAAGCGTTTATGTGGCGTATGTAGGCAGGCTGCTAGCTTGGCCTCAGACCCACCATGGGTTGGGTGTGGCTTACAACTGTTGTTCTGGGCAGGTGGTGGTTTCACACGTGCGGCGTGCGGAGCTGGGCCGGGGTGTGCCTGAACTGGAGGCCAACACTGCAGCTCTACGCCGGCTGGTGGATCTGCTGCAGAAGCTGCAGGATATCCTGGAGGATGAGACCGACTCTAAGTCAGTAGAACTGAGAATGCTGAACCTGTGTCAGTGTCTGTTCTCTTAAAGTTCATTGTGTTTACCCTGGCAGCCCGTTTTCAACGCTCGCGTACCGCGAGAAAGCAAAAGATTGGCGCAGTTAGAAGGACGTAAAATTGTTCGAAAGCTCAAAATAAGCCACTCTTGGAAACTTCACGGTATGTTTGATTTTGGATTTTCCGGTAAACTTTGGCTCTCGGAGGCTGGATCTTAGGGCCGCTTTGCGATAATATTGGGTCTGCTAAAGCAAGATGTAGGCGTGCGTGTATATGATTTTATTCGGGATTTGAAACTTATCATCCTTGCATTTGCCAACATATAAAAATCTTCTGGCACACGGAATCACAAAATATAACCCTTATTTACGGTATAACAAGTAAAACAGTAAGTAGCCTAAAAAATAGTGAACCTCAACTGCTACGATAACTTAAAAGGAATCTAAACAAAATATGTCGTAGATTCTATAGTTCATATTGTTCACATCAGGTTGTTTAAATCTGCATATCCGATTTGGACTTTGCCCCGTATTGCTGTTGGATCCAGGAATGCCACTCCGGACAGTGCCCCCCCTATTTCCGTTTCCACAATGACCTAAAATGTTCCTTATTGCCCCCTATAACTGCCCAAAGGAATCTTGTCAGTGACCTGGAGCGCCCGACCCCTCTCACGCGAAGTCATAAATAACCTCAGACTTATGAAACTTGTTCTTCGCTAACCGAAATTGGGCACAACTATTTATCAGCACCCCATTTATAGATCAGGCTGTGACTTTACGGCGTGCACAACTGCACACACGTACACAAACACACACAGACACGTAAATGGAAGTAGTCCGTTTGGTGTTGTAGTGGGCCTTTTGCCCTGGAGCGAAATCCTGGCGTCCTCCCTAGCTGATGGTGGTTTTTTATCACTGGATCAAAAATTATTTAAACGGCAATAATTGGAATCAATATTTTCTTTGTTGAACCTAGTGGAATTTACAAGCCTAGAAGGCACACTCTAAATTTACTTATCGCATAAGCAGTTCCCTCTACTGTCGATATTTTCGGATTCTCACGCCATTTCTTTCCGGCTCCATGCGCGCTCGGCTGGTCGTCATGTGTTATATCAGGCGAAATGTGGCCAGCGGCGTCGCCATGTTTAGTTGCCAGTGTTGCACGGCGCTGAGAACAGCTGAGCACCCCACTGAGCTGGCGTCGGCAGGCTGTGCTGTCTGCGACTGGTGGCGGCGGTGCGCAGCTCCCTGCAGCGCGGCTGCGGCGGCCGGCGCCTGCCGCTGGAGCAGGCCGCCCTCACACTGCGCCAGGCCGTGCTGGGGGTGTGGGAGGACTACCAGGGCGACAGAGACCCGGCCGTCATCGGCGGACCCGCTGTCAAGGTAACGGCCCTACTGACCTATCCGCTGTTAAGGTCACCCCCCCCCCCACTGACCTATCCGCTGTTAAAGTATTGACCCCTACTGACCTCCTCCTCCCCCACCGACCTCTCCTATCCGCTGGTAAGATAACGGCTCCTTCTGACCTCCACTGACCTCTCATACCTGCTGCCAAGATAACATTTTCTTCTAATCCTCCCCTTACCCCCAATTATCTCTTCTATCCGCCAGCAGCCCCCACTGGCCTCTCTCACTTAACCCTTGCTCTGCCTGCATCTGGTGACGGTCCCCACTGGCCTCTCTCACTTAACCCTTGCATCGGGTGATCTACATGCCCTGATGGCATAGCTGAAAAACCAGGTTTACTGACTGAGAACTTGTATAAGTGTGGACCGTCGAACATGCCTTTCATGATTTGAAAGGAGACCTCAATCATTTTCCTCTTTGTTCGTATACAGTGGCGGATCCAGGATTTCATTTCGGGTGGAGGGTTTGAGGGCTCGAGCCTCCCCGCCATTGCCTCAGAACAGCCTCCGGTTATGCATTTACTATAGGCCTTCTGAAATTTCAAGCGGGGAGGCTTGCGCCCCCTAGCCCCCATTGTATCCGCCATTGTTCGTATATGTTTCATCCATGACTTCCCATGAAAATTACCTAAGGCAGCCTCCTGAGTACCCATTGCAAACCAGGCGTTTCCGCCTTACCGACTTTCAAGAAACAAACGTTATGAACGCCGTCCATGGTTTTTTGTCCCGACACTATTTTCACATCGGCGCTTGTTTTCCCGCTGCTGCGAGGCACGAGCAGAACAATTCGGGCATAGTCTCACTTCAGTTCTCATAATGCAAAAAGTTTCTCATTTCAAAAAGTTTCATTTTCTTTCTGTTTGTCGGAACGATACCAAAAACAAAAATCGCTAAAGAACAGCTGCCCAGAGTATTATCTCCTGGATGGTGAATTATCAGCAGAATCTGCTTGGCAATAGCGGAAAAACAGCACTGCCGGTAGGGTGGAGGTTAGTTATAGCTGTGGAAGAGAAGTCTGCTGGACCGTGGGTGGGACCGACGCTGTCGGCCGTACCAACTGCGGCACGCAGAGACAATGATGGTAATGAACGGCCCTACTACCCTCAGCACACAAGGATATGGACACTGTCAGCCCTACCATCCTCAGCACACATTACAAGGACAGTACTAGCCTTACAGCATGCGATATGTACACTCTCGGCCCTACCAACTGCGGCACGCAGAGACGTGTACATGTCGCATGCTGTAAGGCTAGTACTGTCCTTTGTGCTGAGGATGGTAGGGCTGACAGTGTCCATATCCTTGTGTGCTGAGGGTGGTAGGGCCGACATTGTCCCTTGACATTGTCTCGCGTGTTGTAAAGCTGGTACTGTCCTTGCATGCTGAGGGTGGTAGGGCTGACAGTGTCCCTCTGTGTGACAGTCAGTAAGCCTGAGCCGTCCCTGTGCGCCGCAGGTGCTGCGAGACACGCTGGACCGGGTGTCGTGCGGCGCAGCATCGGTGGTGGACCAGCTGTCGGTGCTGGAGGACGCAGTGGGAACCCCCGGCACTCCGGGACAGCCCCCGCTCGCGCTGCCCTCTGTCGTCTCTCTGTTCCGGTTAGTGCCGTTCGTCGCTTCCTCTCGCTGTTGTATTTGTGTCTGATGGGGTTGGATGCCGGTGTGGCCCGGTGTAAGCAGGGTGCCAGTCTGTATGTGCGGGGTGCCGGTGTAGCCCGGTGCGGGCGGGGTGCCGGTGTAGCCCGGTGCGGAGGGGGTGCCGGTGTAGCCCGGTGGGGGGGTGCCGGTGTAGCCCGGTGCGGGGGGGTGCCGGTGTAGCCCGGTGCGGGAGGGGGGGTGCCGGTGTAGCCCGGTGGGGGGTGCCGGTGTAGCCCGGTGCGGGGGGTGCCGGTGTAGCCCGGTGCGGGGGGGGCCGGTGTAGCCCGGTGCGGGCGGGGTGCAGTGTAGCCCGGTACGGGCGAGGTGCCGTTGGTGTGTGGTCCGGTGCGGGCGGGGTGCCGGTGTGGTCCGGTGCGGGCGAGGTGCCGGTGTGGTTCGGTGTGGTCCGGTGCGGGCGGGGTGCCGGTGTGGTCCGGTGCGGGCGGGGTGCCGGTGTGGTTCGCTGTGGTCCGGTGCGGGCGGGGTGCCGGTGTGGTCCGGTGCGGGCGGGATGCCGGTGTGGTCCGGTGCGGGCGGGGTGCCGGTGTGGTTCGGTGTGGTCCGGTGCGGGCGGGGTGCCGGTGTGGTTCGCTGTGGTCCGGTGCGGGCGGGGTGCCGGTGTGGTTCGCTGTGGTCCGGTGCGGGCGGGGTGCCGGTGTGGTTCGCTGTGGTCCGGTGCGGGCGGGGTGCCGGTGTGGTTCGGTGTGGTCCGGTGCGGGCGGGGTACCGGTGTGGTTCGCTGTGGTCCGGTGCGGGCGGGGTGCCGGTGTGGTCCGGTGCGGGCGGGGTGCCGGTGTGGTCCGGTGCGGGCGGGGTGCCGGTGTGGTTCGGTGTGGTCCGGTGCGGGCGGGGTGCCGGTGTGGTTCGGTGTGGTCCGGTGCGGGCGGGGTGCCGGTGTGGTTCGCTGTGGTCCGGTGCGGGCGGGGTGCCGGTGTGGTTCGCTGTGGTCCGGTGCGGGCGGGGTGCCGGTGTGGTTCGGTGTGGTCCAGTGCGGGCGGGGTGCCGGTGTGGTTCGCTGTGGTCCGGTGCGGGCGGGCGGGGTGCCGGTGTCGCCGTCTGACCTGGTCCGGCCGGCAGGTCGCCGCTGCTGCCGCCGGCTGAGGACGAGGCCGCGGCGCCGCCGGAGTCGGCCGTCTCCACCACTCCCACCACCCACCAGAGGTAGATACCGGCAATGACAGCCGCACTGCTGGTGTCACCGTCCACCTAGCAACACTGATGGGCACGGCCCAAACCAAACAAATGCTCGCAAACTACTTGTTCAACTGGTTGTCTGCGGTGATATTCTAAGTACACCAGCTGGAAAGGGGGTGATAGCGTGGTGCATTGTCCATAAAATTAAAAAGATCGTTTCTCCTGTGGTACCAGTGCTTCTAGCATTGTGTACGGTCCTCGATAAAAGTGATGGTCGGTCTCCACTTAACATGTAAATATTACTACTCTTTTTAATACGGCTAAATGTACGTCAAACAGTTTTCTGGGGCTACTCAGTGCATGAGACAGCACATCGAGCCCATGCAATGCAGAATATGTCCTCATAAAAAATAGCTTCAGAGTCGAGATCCACTATTACTTTGGCTGAGAACTCCCTACCGCTGCCGCTGTTGTACCGGCGGTAATGTTGGGCCGATGGCTGTTGCCGGTGTAGTGGTCGGGACCGCGGCTGAGAGCGGTGTGTTAGCAGGACGGAGCCGCAGCCGACGCCGGAGGTGGTCTCCGGTCCCACGCTGAGCGGTGTGTGTGTGTTTGCCAGCAGGACGCAGCCGCAGCCGACGCCGGAGGTGGTCTCCGGTCCCACGCTGAGCGGTGTGTGTGTGTGTCAGCAGGGCGGAGCCGCAGCCGACGCCGGAGGTGGTCTCCGGTCCCACGCTGAGCGGTGTGTGTGTGTGTCAGCAGGGCGGAGCCGCAGCCGACGCCGGAGGTGGTCTCCGGTCCCACGCTGAGCGTTGTGTGTGTGTGTGTGTCAGCAGGACGGAGCCGCAGCCGACGCCGGAGGTGGTCTCCTGTCCTACGCTGAGCGGTGTGTGTGTGTTTGCCAGCAGGACGCAGCCGCAGCCGACGCCGGAGGTGGTCTCCGGTCCCACGCTGAGCGTGTGTGTGTGTGTCAGCAGGGCGGAGCCGCAGCCGACGCCGGAGGTGGTCTCCGGTCCCACGCTGAGCGGTGTGTGTGTGTGTCAGCAGGACGGAGCCGCAGCCGACGCCGGAGGTGGTCTCCGGTCCCACGCTGAGCGGTGTGTGTGTGTGTCAGCAGGACGGAGCCGCAGCCGACGCCGGAGGTGGTCTCCGGTCCCACGCTGAGCGGGTGTGTGTGTGTCAGCAGGACGGAGCCGCAGCCGACGCCGGAGGTGGTCTCCGGTCCCACGCTGAGCGGTGTGTGTGTGTCAGCAGGACGCAGCCGCAGCCGACGCCGGAGGTGGTCTCCGGTCCCACGCTGAGCGTGTGTGTGTGTGTCAGCAGGACGGAGCCGCAGCCGACGCCGGAGGTGGTCTCCGGTCCCACGCTGAGCGGTGTGTGTGTGTGTCAGCAGGACGGAGCCGCAGCCGACGCCGGAGGTGGTCTCCGGTCCCACGCTGAGCGGTGTGTGTGTGTGCCAGCAGGACGCAGCCGCAGCCGACGCCGGAGGTGGTCTCCGGTCCCACGCTGAGCGGTGTGTGTGTGTCAGCAGGACGGAGCCGCAGCCGACGCCGGAGGTGGTCTCCGGTCCCACGCTGAGCGTGTGTGTGTGTGTCAGCAGGACGCAGCAGCAGCCGACGCCGGAGGTGGTCTCCGGTCCCACGCTGAGCGGTGTGTGTGTGTGTCAGCAGGACGCAGCAGCAGCCGACGCCGGAGGTGGTCTCCGGTCCCACGCTGAGCGGTGTGTGTGTTTGCCAGCAGGACGGAGCCGCAGCCGACGCCGGAGGTGGTCTCCGGTCCCACGCTGAGCGGTGTGTGTGTTTGCCAGCAGGACGGAGCCGCAGCCGACGCCGGAGGTGGTCTCCGGTCCCACGCTGAGCGGTGTGTGTGTGTGTCAGCAGGGCGGAGCCGCAGCCGACGCCGGAGGTGGTCTCCGGTCCCACGCTGAGCGGTGTGTGTGTGTGTCAGCAGGACGGAGCCGCAGCCGACGCCGGAGGTGGTCTCCGGTCCCACGCTGAGCGTGTGTGTGTGTGTCAGCAGGACGCAGCCGCAGCCGACGCCGGAGGTGGTCTCCGGTCCCACGCTGAGCGGTGTGTGTGTGTGTCAGCAGGGCGGAGCCGCAGCCGACGCCGGAGGTGGTCTCCGGTCCCACGCTGAGCGGTGTGTGTGTGTCAGCAGGACGCAGCCGCAGCCGACGCCGGAGGTGGTCTCCGGTCCCACGCTGAGCGGTGTGTGTGTGTCAGCAGGACGCAGCCGCAGCCGACGCCGGAGGTGGTCTCCGGTCCCACGCTGAGCGGTGTGTGTGTGTGTCAGCAGGGCGGAGCCGCAGCCGACGCCGGAGGTGGTCTCCGGTCCCACGCTGAGCGGTGTGTGTGTGTGTGTGTGTGTGTGTGTGTGTGTGTGTGTGTGTGTGTGTGTGTGTGTGTGTGTGTGTGTGTGTGTGTGTGTGTGTGTGTGTGTGTGTGTGTGTGTGTGTGTGTGTGTGTGTGTGTGTGTGTGTGTGTGTGTGTGTGTGTGTGTGTGTGTGTGTGTGTGTGTGTGTGTGTGTGTGTGTGTGTGTGTGTGTGTGTGTGTGTGTGTGTGTGTGTGTGTGTGTGTGTGTGTGTGTGTGTGTGTGTGTGTGTGTGTGTGTGTGTGTGTGTGTGTGTGTGTGTGTGTGTGTGTGTGTGTGTGTGTGTGTGTGTGTGTGTGTGTGTGTGTGTGTGTGTGTGTGTGTGTGTGTGTGTGTGTGTGTGTGTGTGTGTGTGTGTGTGTGTGTGTGTGTGTGTGTGTGTGTGTGTGTGTGTGTGTGTGTGTGTGTGTGTGTGTGTGTGTGTGTGTGTGTGTGTGTGTGTGTGTGTGTGTGTGTGTGTGTGTGTGTGTGTGTGTGTGTGTGTGTGTGTGTGTGTGTGTGTGTGTGTGTGTGTGTGTGTGTGTGTGTGTGTGTGTGTGTGTGTGTGTGTGTGTGTGTGTGTGTGTGTGTGTGTGTGTGTGTGTGTGTGTGTGTGTGTGTGTGTGTGTGTGTGTGTGTGTGTGTGTGTGTGTGTGTGTGTGTGTGTGTGTGTGTGTGTGTGTGTGTGTGTGTGTGTGTGTGTGTGTGTGTGTGTGTGTGTGTGTGTGTGTGTGTGTGTGTGTGTGTGTGTGTGTGTGTGTGTGTGTGTGTGTGTGTGTGTGTGTGTGTGTGTGTGTGTGTGTGTGTGTGTGTGTGTGTGTGTGTGTGTGTGTGTGTGTGTGTGTGTGTGTGTGTGTGTGTGTGTGTGTGTGTGTGTGTGTGTGTGTGTGTGTGTGTGTGTGTGTGTGTGTGTGTGTGTGTGTGTGTGTGTGTGTGTGTGTGTGTGTGTATGTGTGTGTCAGCAGGACGCAGCAGCAGCCGACGCCGGAGGTGGTCTCCGGTCCCACGCTGAGCGTGTGTGTGTGTGTGTCAGCAGGACGCAGCAGCAGCCGACGCCGGAGGTGGTCTCCGGTCCCACGCTGAGCGGGTGTGTGTGTGTGTCAGCAGGACGGAGCCGCAGCCGACGCCGGAGGTGGTCTCCGGTCCCACGCTGAGCGGTGTGTGTGTTTGCCAGCAGGACGGAGCAGCAGCCGACGCCGGAGGTGGTCTCCGGTCCCACGCTGAGCGGTGTGTGTGTGTCAGCAGGACGGAGCCGCAGCCGACGCCGGAGGTGGTTTCCGGTCCCACGCTGAGCGGTGTGTTGTGTGTCAGCAGGACGCAGCCGCAGCCGACGCCGGAGGTGGTCTCCGGTCCCACGCTGAGCGGTGTGTGTGTGTGTGTCAGCAGGGCGGAGCCGCAGCCGACGCCGGAGGTGGTCTCCGGTCCCACGCTGAGCGGTGTGTGTGTGCCAGCAGGACGGAGCCGCAGCCGACGCCGGAGGTGGTCTCCGGTCCCACGCTGAGCGGTGTGTGTGTTTGCCAGCAGGACGGAGCCGCAGCCGACGCCGGAGGTGGTCTCCGGTCCCACGCTGAGCGGTGTGTGTGTGTTTGCCAGCAGGACGCAGCCGCAGCCGACGCCGGAGGTGGTCTCCGGTCCCACGCTGAGCGGTGTGTGTGTGTTTGCCAGCAGGACGCAGCCGCAGCCGACGCCGGAGGTGGTCTCCGGTCCCACGCTGAGCGGTGTGTGTGTGTTTGCCAGCAGGACGCAGCCGCAGCCGACGCCGGAGGTGGTCTCCGGTCCCACGCTGAGCGGTGTGTGTGTTTGCCAGCAGGACGGAGCCGCAGCCGACGCCGGAGGTGGTCTCCGGTCCCACGCTGAGCGGTGTGTGTGTGTGTGTCAGCAGGGCGGAGCCGCAGCCGACGCCGGAGGTGGTCTCCGGTCCCACGCTGAGCGGTGTGTGTGTGTGCCAGCAGGACGGAGCCGCAGCCGACGCCGGAGGTGGTCTCCGGTCCCACGCTGAGCGGTGTGTGTGTTTGCCAGCAGGACGGAGCCGCAGCCGACGCCGGAGGTGGTCTCCGGTCCCACGCTGAGCGGTGTGTGTGTGTGTCAGCAGGACGCAGCCGCAGCCGACGCCGGAGGTGGTCTCCGGTCCCACGCTGAGCGGGTGTGTGTGTGTCAGCAGGACGCAGCCGCAGCCGACGCCGGAGGTGGTCTCCGGTCCCACGCTGAGCGGTGTGTGTGTGTCAGCAGGACGGAGCCGCAGCCGACGCCGGAGGTGGTCTCCGGTCCCACGCTGAGCGGTGTGTGTGTTTGCCAGCAGGACGGAGCCGCAGCCGACGCCGGAGGTGGTCTCCGGTCCCACGCTGAGCGGTGTGTGTGTGTTGCCAGCAGGACGGAGCCGCAGCCGACGCCGGAGGTGGTCTCCGGTCCCACGCTGAGCGGTGTGTGTGTTTGACAGCAGGACGGAGCCGCAGCCGACGCCGGAGGTGGTCTCCGGTCCCACGCTGAGCGGTGTGTGTGTGTTTGCTAGCAGGACGCAGCAGCAGCCGACGCCGGAGGTGGTCTCCGGTCCCACGCTGAGCGGTGTGTGTGTGTCAGCAGGGCGGAGCCGCAGCCGACGCCGGAGGTGGTCTCCGGTCCCACGCTGAGCGGTGTGTGTGTGTTTGCCAGCAGGACGCAGCCGCAGCCGACGCCGGAGGTGGTCTCCGGTCCCACGCTGGTCTGTCGCCGCTCCGGTCAGCGCCGCAGACCCGGCGACGGCGTGCGCGCCTACCGCCAGCTGCAGGCCGCCGACCGCGCCGCACGCCAGGTACGGATGCACCGTGTTAACGGATGTACGGGAGGTACGGATGCACCGTGTTAACGGATGCACGGGAGGTACGGATGCACCGTGTTAAGGACGCACGGGAGGTACGGATGCACCGTGTTAACGGACGCACGGCAGGTAGTGACGCACCGTGTTGACGGATGCACGGGAGGTACGGATAACCGTGTTAGACGCACGGGAGGTACGGATGCACGGCAGGTAAGGACGCATGGCAGGTCGACGCACGACAGGTACGATGTACCGTGTTAACAGACGCACGACAGTGACGACGCCAGTCACGCATCGTTAAACGGACCACGCCAGTACGAACGCCGTAAACGGACGCACGCCAGGTAAGGACGCACGACAGGTACGGAAGCATCGTATCAACGGATGCAAACCCAGTATGAGATAAATGGCCCCTGAAAAGATATTTCCGCCTTTCTACCTGCTCTTACTTGAGCGATTACCGAGCTTGAGCCACAGCAATGCCTTCTTTCTCTGATAACGCTTATATGTTTTAAGACATTTGTTACGGAACAGGTTTTATAAGAAAATAATCGTGACTTCTATTCGCATTTTCACATTTCGTGTTTTAATAACAACGCTGGAACTTTGAGTCAACGGGGTTGTTGAGACCACGTCGAGAACAAAACTCGAAACGTAAAACAATCAGACCGAGTAAATCAGGCCAAACACCGCCACATGCCGTAAGTTTAAGTGGTTGTGAGGTGGCCCTTTGAACCGTAATCACCCTCTCCCCCACCAGGAGAACCAACTGCTCTCACCGAAGTCGGCTAAGGTGGCAGAGAAACCGCCCAAGCGCTCTCTCTTCCACGCTGCAAACACCGGGAAGAAGCGCGGGCTCGAGGTGAACCCAGACAAGCGCGCGCAAGCGGAGAAGGTCGGCGCACCAGCAGAGGAGTCCGCACCGCCAGCAAAGCCAGGCAAGAAGCGAAGAACCGAGGCGTTCGCCGACCAGGAGAACGCCCCCGCCGGCTGCGGCCCGCGCGCCAAGAAAACCAAGCCCAAACAAATCAAACAGATAGCGGGACAGAAGAACATCAGGGACTTCTTCAGATTATAGTCAGAGCGGTACGGAAAAGAGCATGGAGTACTTCAGATTGTAGCCGGCGTTCTTGCCTGCTATTCGTGCGCATCAGGGATCGGTTCAGCTATAAAACGTATCATTGCTGGATGGCCCAGGCGTTTTCTCGGCGTATTTTGTGACACTTGTAAGAATAAAGGCTGCCGCCGGGCCGTTTTTACTTTCCTGCTTGCATTTGCACTTTGAGCGTGAATGTTTTTGTATTGGATCAATTTGTGGGATAGTTTGAAACGGTTTGACCGCTTATATAGGCATGGGCTTACCCCTTGACGTGTGTTTCATTTTCACCCGTTTTGTGTTTTTCATTTTCACCCGTTTTGTTTGTCATTTTCACCCGTTTAGCACATGGGCCACCCCTAAATGCTTTCATCCACCTCCACCTTCAGCATAAGCATATGGCTTATGTGAATTACACATCACGTGTATTGGTTTCCGTCATTCACTTCGCGGGAAACCGTTCCTCACTGTGGTCCCAGTCCGCACCCTTTCAGGAGGTCCCGTTTGATAGGGCGCAGGTAGCCCCCAGGTTGTCTCACCCTTGTCCTGACAGGTGCTGACCTGATTCTGCCGATGATCTGAGCCGCTCTAAAGGTCAACGAATATGCTGAATGTATTGTATTCGAACACGCGTTAACAGCCAGGTCACAAAATGCACGGAATGCTCGCAATCACATATCACACAGTAAGGCACCCAAGGAAGATATTAGCGCATGTGCGCTGCGTATTCCTTTACCGTATGTAACTAGGAACAACTTAACGTTGACAAGAACTAGATTGTGCATGTGTCCGGTGTCCAATCTTCATCCAAATAAATGGTGAGTTTTATTGTATACCTTTGATGTTTCAAGTATCTGCACCGTTCTAAAAAAAAACATCGCACGACTATAAAGGACAGTAAGATACTAATTCCACGACAGTCAAAGAAACACTGAGCATCGGTCAATGAGGTAAGTAACGAAAAATCGGTGACAATGAAAGCCAGCAAGGGCAGTCGGTGTTCTGCAGGACGCTACGACCTGCTTTCCGGATCGGCTCCCACCACACTTTTCCCCACCCCCTGTCTGACAGGCTTCCATCTCGCCCCTCCCCACTCCCCGTCTGATCGGCTCCCACCACACTTTTCCCCACCCCCTGTCTGACAGGCTTCCATCTCACCCCTCCCCACTCCCTGACTAGTTTCCACCTCCCCTTCCCCAATTCCTGTCTGGCTAGCTTCCACCTCACTCCTCCCCACTTCCCGTATGATCCGCCCTCACATCACCACTTCCCACCTACTGTCCGACTAGCCGACCTCACCCTTCCCCACTGCCCGTCTGATCCGCCCTCACCTCACCCGTCCCCACTTCATAATTCCCACCTCACCCCTCCCCACTCCCTGTCGGCTCGCACCTCATCCGTCCCAAATTCATGTCTAACCAGTATCCACTCCATCCGTTTCCACTCCCTTTCTGGTCTCACGGGCATTCAAGGCATGGGTTTTGTTTTAGACTCCGCTCTTGATGCTTTTAGGACGACTTGACTGAATCCTGCCTAGAACGAAGACCAGTTCGCACTTCCATCCCCACACTGAGTGAGTGCGGTGGCAGGAGGCGGCAGAGCTGTGAGCGCGCCGCCGTCGGCGCCGCTGCGGACGCTACTTGCGAGGGCGAGAGCGGCGCGGCGAGCGGCTGTGCCGGTAGCGGCGGTGGGCGCCGTACCGCGACCAGAAGTTAACCGCTAAGTGATCTGCGGCACGTGCTGGCGTTACTACACCATCGCGCCCCAGCGGTCGTCACAGGGTTCAGCGCGACACACGGCAGTGCCAGAAGTTGTCACGAGCTACACGAAGCCCAGTCTTTATTTTGGAGCAAACTGGCGATTTCATAACGCATGAGAGCTTAGATATTTCAGATGTATTGCTAGCCCTGGGATTTTTAGCCACCATTTTTTATTGACTAAGGTAGAAAACCGTGCTAAATATGATACAAAGCTCCCGCCACAGCAGGCTTTTCCGGAGCTAAGAGCACTGAGAGCGTCCATCAGCGCGTTGGGCGCGACCTCCCAAACATTTCCAACTGGGGTGAAACAAAGAGGGCGGCAGCGGCACTCACGAATCATTCTCCGAGTCCTCTTCTGAAGAAGAGTCCGACTCTTTGAGGTACATCTTCAGACGAAACCAAAGCGATTTTTCTGCAACAAAAGCAAAAGTTTGTTTGGCGGGGTATCAAGTGTAGCGGAGTTGGAGGTAGTACAGAGGCAAGTGATCAATGAAGGATATTTTTCAGTAATATCAATTGTTTAGCCCCGAGGCCTCCTGCCATTACGGAGACACTGATACGGACGTTACGTTAGTGAGAAGCGGATGCGCCGTGGCAGCTGCGCCGGCGGGCCAGACACGAGCCCGTGGACAGCAGACTGTGCGTCTCCCAGAGGGTATGTTCGGTACGAGTGCCGCCGCCCTCTCGCTCGCACTCCACAGCCACAGACGGGTCAATGCTTCCCTCCCCTAGCCTTTATCTACCGCGCTGTTTCGGCTTTAGGTCTTAGCTCCTGGCAGACGTCACACAACATTAAAACTTGTGAGAAATGTGGGGAAACCAATGCATCGAGAGTATCGTCCGACACCACTGAGCCATGGCTTGAAGAATAAATTAGAATGAAACGTGCATACGATACCTGCATGCAAATTGTATCATAATACCTTTTTCACTTTTGAGGGCATCTCCTTCGTTAGCTTCTCCAAAACATTTAGTTGTGGCTTAGTTTACTCTGGGAGCGAATACTGAAAAGCCAAACTACGTTGTAACGCAAAATGTTGTTTTCTGGCGTGCTCCTGCGGACGCCATAAAACCGCCCTCCCCCTGCCTGGCCGCGATACTTCGGCCCCGTCGGCCTGTCGGTCTGCTCCGGCCGCAGCCAGCGCAGCCGCAGAGTCGGCCAGTGCCCGCTCTGTGGCTGTGGAGTGCGCGGGTCGTTCCATCCCAGCCGTCCTCTAGTGGCGCCCGCCCCACTGAGGCGCGCCACAGGTCGGATTTAAACATGCACCGACCCAGCTCCGATCCCGTACATTTGAACATAACTCAAGACATGCTATCACTTCTGGCAGGTACAGTAAGCCTATTGAAGAGATACTGCCTACACCGGAGGAGAGAGCTGGCCAGACCGGGGTTTCCGCTTCCAGGGAGCCAGCAGACACTGACCTGGTATCTTCTGGTGTTTGCCCTTGCCGGTGTGCCCAAACAGCTTGCGCCTCGTCTGGTCGGCTCCGCTTGAACGGTGCTGCTTGGAGGGCTTCTCCTCTTCCTCTTCCTCTTCCTCCTCTGCCGAGGTCGATTCTACCGCCACACCAACATAGTCACACCCACTCGCAGACAAAGTCACTCAGATATCAACGAACACACGCAGTTGCGCAGATACATACAGAGACGGTGAGAAGCACACATACAAGGGCACACGCATACCGCCACACTGGCAGTCACCCAGTCATAATCACACCGGCAGACGCAGACAGACACCGCCACACGCTAAATATAACGACATAGTCACGTAGAAACAAGCACACGACTAGTCCCTGCGGCCAGTCAGGTGAACCGATCCGGACACCGCGGTCAGCTACACCGCGGCGCTAGTGTCGCCACCTTCTACATCAGAGGGAACCGCCAACAGCACCGCGGAGCCATGAGTACCCGCTGGGTTCTCACCGTGGGAGGCCTGGGGTTCCAGCAGAATCTGCATGTCCTTAGGCGCCTCGAACATGATTGGCTCGTCCTCGGCCTCCTTCTTGCGAGTCTCTTGGTCGTGGCGCTGCCGCCGCACTTCTTCCAGTTCTGCCAGCGTCACCAGCGTCACTGTCCGATCTTAAACTGTCCCTCCCCCAGCGTAACTGGCCCAGCGTCAGACTGCCCCTCCCCAGCATCATAGCATCATCATTGCGAGTCTCTTGGTCGTGGCGCTACCGCCGCACTTCTTCCAGTTCTGCCAGCGTCACCAGCGTCACTGTCCGATCTTAAACTGTCCCTCCCCTGGCGTAACTGGCCCAGCGTCAGACTGCCCCTCCCCAGCATCATCGCCCAGCCTCAGACTGTTCCATACCCAGCGTCAGACTGCCCTTCCCCAGCATCATCGCCCAGCCTCAGACTGTTCCATCCCCAGCGTCAGACTGCCCCTCCCCAGCATCATCGCCCAGCCTCAGACTGTTCCATCGCCAGCGTCAAACTGCCCCTCCCCAGCATCATCGCCCAGCCTCAGACTGTTCCATACCCAGCGTCAGACTGCCCCTCCCCAGCATCATCGCCCAGCCTCAGACTGTTCCATACCCAGCGTCAGACTGCCCCTCCCCAGCATCATCGCCCAGCCTCAGACTGTTCCATACCCAGCGTCAGACTGCCCCTCCCCAGCATCATCGCCCAGCCTCAGACTGTTCCATCCCCAGCGTCAGACTGCCCAGAGTCAGACTGCCCCTCCCCAGCATCATCGCCCAGCCTCAGACTGTCCTGTGTTAAAATCACGCTATAAAGATGCCACATTCCCCTTAAGGGTCATGGTCCGGGTACATCCAACCACGATAAGCCAGTAAGGCTGTGCTGTAGGATCATCGTGATAATCAAGTTGAACATACCAGGCATGTGGTAGAGCATGATGTTTAAGTCAGCGACTGCACGGAAACAAAACGGGGCAAGCATTTCGGTGTCTAGACATCCTCTCTCGCTCGCACCTTCCGGAACAAACACAGGTCACACATGGGGACACATCGAAGACGAACATGCTACAGGGAGAGGGTGCACTGACTGGCGGCGGCGTCGTCAATCATCTGCAGCAGCACCACCTTATCCTGGCCCTCCAGCGTCAGCTGGCCGCGCAGCAGCTCGATCATCTCCTGACGCGCCTGCGCCAGCGACCGCATGTAGTACGCGCAAACACTGCCGGTCACCGCACAGCATGCACTCAGCCGCTGGAGTCGCGCCCACTCGGACATGTGCGGTGTGAGACACAGTGGGGAGGCTTGCGGGGTGAGACACAGTGGGGAGGCTTGCGGGGTGAGACACAGCGGGGAGACTTGCAGGGTGAGACGCAGCGGCGGAGGATACGTGCGGAGTGAGACACAGAGGCGGAGGAGACGTGTAGGATGGGGCACAGCGGCGGAGGAGACGTCAGGATGAGACAGAGGCAGAGACGTCGGGGTGAGACACAGAGGCAGAGACGTCGGGGTGAGATACAGAGGCGGAGACGTGCAGGGTGAGACACAGAGGCGGAGGAGACGTGCGGAGTGAGACACAGAGAAGCAGGCGACGTCGGGGTGAGACACAGAGGCGGAGGAGACGTGCGGAGTGAGATTCGGAGGCGGCGGAGACGTGCGGGGTGAGACACAGCGGCAGAGGAGACGTCCGGGGTGGGACACGGCGGCGGAGGAGAGGTACGGTGTGCGACACAGCGGCGGTGGACCTTGCACAGTTCCTGACGTCACGGCGCAGCACCACGTGTCAAGCCACAATTTCGGTCCACACGGCCACGCAGGAGAAACATGGGCGCATAATAGGGTTTCCGAAAAAACGCTTGAAAAAATATGCTTTTGTCTCTCACGAAAACACGGGTGCATAATAGGGTTTCCGAAAAAACGTTTGGTAAGGTATTTTGTTCTTTATCATGAAACATACGTGAGAGATAGCGCAGTGTTCTCCTTGTTGCCCTACCTATTCTGCCCGTTCAGCAGCAGAATTCTCCTCCCCCATCCAACCCGTTCAGCAAAGCTAGGCGTTCGGCCAGTGAATGCTAAGATGAAGCGCTGTGCTCTCACCTGAAGGCGAGGACCCATACGGCGACGACCCCGGGCCGGCCCGAAAATGTCAGCAAGTCGTACAGCACGGAGTGTCCCTCGTCCCGCCAGCTGTCGCAGACAACACAGATCCCCTCAGCCAGGCAGGACCACACGGATCTCCTTAGTCAGACAGGACCACACCGATCCCTCAGTCAGATAGGACCACACGGATCCCCGCAGTCAAACAGGACCACATGGATCCCCTCAGTCAGACTGGACCATACCGATCCCTCAGCCAGACAGGACCACACGGATTATTAGCCAGACAAGGCCACACGGATCCCCTCAGTCAGACTGGACCACACGGATCCCCTCAGCCAGACAGAACCACATGTATCCCCTCAGACCGACGGGACCGCACGGACCCGCATCCATACCTTCCCACCTTCCCCCAAGACCGTGGTTGTGCATCACAGAGGATACTGACAGAATACTGGTTATGCAGAAAATACGATACTGACAGAATACTGGATATGCAACACAGATGACACTGACAAAATACTGGTTATGCAACATAGAGCGGGTGGGTGTGGGGTGGCCGAACTCGTACCTGTTGAGAGTGTCGTTGAAAATGACCCAGGGTGCGACCCGGCCCTGGAACGGACCACAGGAGATCGACGGCTTGACGCTGCAGGAGAGAAAAACAATTATTCCACTGTTCATTATTAATTTCACCGAGGAAACTTTGAAGAAATACAAAACCTACACAGATGTATGTACTGCATGAATACTGGACTTAATATATTGTGTATCATTCCGAGCGCAATATTGATCATCCGTACTCCAATCAGAGCCACCAAAACTTGCAAGATTGTCAGTTATATGTAAGCAGTGCTGCCATCCAAATGAACTTTGCAGTGAAGAATAAGGTTGTAGCCAAAAAAGAATAGGCGTCCCCATATATACTCGCCAGAGAGAGGAGAGAGAGAGAGAGAGAGAGAGAGAGAGAGAGAGAGAGAGAGAGAGAGAGAGAGAGAGAGAGAGAGAGAGAGAGAGAGAGAGAGGGAGGGAGGGAGAGGGAGGGAGGGAGGGAGGGAGGGAGGGAGGGAGGGAGAGAGAGAGAGAGAGAGAGAGGAGGGAGAGGGAGAGAGAGAGAGAGAGCGAGAGAGAGCTCACTTAAAGACGATGTAGCCGGTAAAGGAGGCGGCCAGGAAGCAGACACTGAACGCCACCAGCCGGAACACAGTCTGGGTTTGCGACGCACGCACGGAGCGGGCCTGCGGCTGACAGTTGTGCCACAGCGACCACTGTAGGAAACGGGCCGATATATCGGTGTAACGGCGACAACTGTAGGTATCAGGCGGGTATACCGGTGTTAGAGCGACTACTGAAGGAAACGGACCAGTATACCGGTGTAACAGCTACCACGGCCAAGTATACCGGTCTTACCGCGACCACTATACGTAACAGGCGGGTATACCGGTGTTACAGCGACCACTGTAACAGGCGGGTATACCGGTGTTACAGCTACTGCTATACGTGACGGGCGGGCATACCAGTGTCACAGCTGCACTGAAAGGAGCAGATGAACCTGTACTACAGTGATCGCTGCAGCAGGCAGAACCTGGCATTGTACCACAGCGACCCCCGCAGCTCACGAATTCGACAGATATCGAGCAGCGCAGCAGGACAGTGGTATCCTGCCGTTCCAGGCTGAGACGACGCGTGATATTTGTATCGTAGTAAGATGTATACTATGTCGCAGCTGTCAGTCCACTGACTTCTATGCACACCCACCTTGCGGACGTAGAAGGTGATGACCAGTTTACAGCTGCCGAGTAAGGAGAGCATCGGGGAGAAGTAGCCGCCGGCCCACACCAGGGTCTGGTTGTAGATGAGGAAGGTGGTGCTGCGCGGAATGTCAAAGTGCGGCTCCCCCAGCATGGTCACACCATGTCTGCCAGTCCACACAACACCTGGCACTGAAGGTCCGCAGGGAACAACATTTCACCACTCGCTCCATTTATGTACGCCTGGTACCATCCGTTGCAGGAATGTGTTTATATTTTATTTTGGTTTTTGGTTTGTTCATTTGTTTGTTTGTTTGCTTTTGTTTTTTACTTGGATTTTTACGACACACCAACGTCGAGACCTTAGGTTTGGCGTCGAAGGGGAGGGGAAAATGAACTGGGCTTGAGCTCGGACCAGGGCACAAAATCCTGCCCCTGGGCGGGCTTAATCCTGCGACCTCTTGCTGACTGCAAAGGTCACGCGATCGAGCTGAGCGCGCCTCAGCACCGTCAGCCTCCCTGCATCTAGTCAGCACCGTCAGCCTCCCTGCATCTAGTCAGCACCGTCAGTTCCCTACAGCTAGTCAGCACCGCCAGCCCCCCTTGCAGCTAGTCATTACTGAGCGATGTCCACTCCACCCCCCCTGTCAATACCCCAAGCCGGCAGCAGAGAAGCCGCGTAGGAAGTAATTCACCACTCACATACAAAATACACGCCTTCACACCCCTAACGGAGGTTCTCGGCTCAGGGGCTTAAACTGGGCGTCGTTCTCCAACGGCTGTATTTGCATGGTAGGAAGCTAATAGGTTACTTCTGTCCTACGTTTCAGACACCTGAGAGCCATGCTTATTCTTCTGGATTGCTGGGCCTGCACAATACCCAGGTCAATCAACTGGCCGGCTGAAGCACTTCTGACTATGACGTCACGCCTCGCATCGGAACTTACGTGCTTGCCACCTTCCTGGCGTACTCGAGCCCGCTTTCGACCACGATGGTGAAGAGGAGATCGGAAACCATCAGTTGGTACAGCTCTGACCCCACCTCGTCCTCCCAACACTGTGGCAAGTGCACAGAATGTGAGATGACACCTCGTCCTCCCAACACTACAGCCGGTGCATAGAGTGTGAGACAGTACCTCGTCCTCCCATCACTACAGCCGGTGCACAGAGTGTAAGACAGCACCTCGTCCTCCCGACACTACAGCCGGTGCACAGAGTGTGAGACAGTACCTCGTCCTCCCGACACTACAGCCGGTGCACAGAGTGTGAGACAGTACCTCGTCCTCCCGACACTACAGCCGGTGCACAGAGTGTAAGGCAGCACCTCGTCCTCCCAACACTACAGCCGGTGCACAGAGTGTGAGACAGCACCTCGTCCTCCCATCACTACAGCCGGTGCACAGAGTGTAAGACAGCACCTCGTCCTCCCGACACTACAGCCGGTGCACAGAGTGTAAGACAGCACCTCGTCCTCCCAACACTACAGCCGGTGCACAGAGTGTGAGACAGTACCTCGTCCTCCCAACACTACAGCCGGTGCACAGAGTGTGAGACAGTACCTCGTCCTCCCAACACTACAGCCGGTGCACAGAGTGTAAGACAGTACCTCGTCCTCCCAACACTACAGCCGGTGCACAGAGTGTAAGACAGCACCTCGTCCTCCCGACACTACAGCCGGTGCACAGAGTGTAAGACAGCACCTCGTCCTCCCAACACTACAGCCGGTGCACAGAGTGTGAGACAGTACCTCGTCCTCCCAACACTACAGCCGGTGCACAGAGTGTAAGACAGCACCTCGTCCTCCCAACACTACAGCCGGTGCACAGAGTGTAAGACAGCACCTCGTCCTCCCAACACTACAGCCGGTGCACAGAGTGTGAGACAGTACCTCGTCCTCCCGACACTACAGCCGGTGCACAGAGTGTGAGGCAGTACCTCGTCCTCCCAACACTACAGCCGGTGCACAGAGTGTAAGACAGTACCTCGTCCTCCCAACACTACAGCCGGTGCACAGAGTGTAAGACAGCACCTCGTCCTGCCATCACTACAGCCGGTGCACAGAGTGTAAGACAGCACCTCGTCCTCCCGACACTACAGCCGGTGCACAGAGTGTAAGACAGCACCTCGTCCTCCCAACACTACAGCCGGTGCACAGAGTGTGAGACAGTACCTCGTCCTCCCAACACTACAGCCGGTGCACAGAGTGTGAGGCAGTACCTCGTCCTCCCAACACTACAGCCGGTGCACAGAGTTTGAGACAGTACCTCGTCCTCCCAACACTACAGTCGACGCACAGAATGTGAGACAGTACCTCGTCGTCTCAACACTACAGCCGGTGCACAGAGTGTGAGGCAGCACCTCGTCCTCCCAACATTACAACGTGAGAGTGCAGATGACTGTTGAGTGACGTTCAACATGCAGTTGCGACCAACTTACCCACTTCTCTGATCGTCTCGTGATACCAGGTTCTGCCTTTTCCATAGCGTTGATTCTTGTCACCCAGAAGGCCACGATGGTGCCGATAATGATGATCACCATCAGGACCATTCTGCGGAGATGATCGTGACCATCAGTATAGAACTGTGCCATTTTGTAACACGTTCCCCGTTGTCAGTTAACAGAGGACTTAAGCGGCAACAATTTCATTCAATTGCCTTAGCAGAGTTTTGGAGTGGAGAATGGGGTTCCACTGTGGTCGGAAACGCTGTCGTGGGTGGCCACGGGGCTGATTTTCGGATTTTGGAATTTAGGGGTTTTATGGCTGGCGATGTGAAGAAAATTGTTCAGAGTGTTCTGAATGACTACTATTATCAAGTTAATTTGGTTGAAAGATGCACTTATTACTCATCAAAGTAAGGCGATGATGAAATCCAGAAGTAAGGCACTCGATGCGTCTGCTAGATTCGATTTTTTAACTTTGAATAATAAAGTCAAAACTGAGTCAGACTAGAAATAGTTGATATCAAAATGTTCCTTATAATGTCAGCTTTTAGATGGTTAGCGTTATGTGTATATTTTAATTTTAATAAAGGTATATAATCTGCGTTTTAATTACCCCTTTCACAAATCCACCTTACAAACTAGTTACCGACTTTGAATAGACAAACAAAAAAAGTTACGTTTCTGCCAATTAGCTTTTTTGTGGAAACATAGGCCAAGTAATTCTCCGTCATGGCCTGAAGAGACCTAAGTGCGTAAATGTGCGCAAAATTGTCCACAGTGTAAATTGTACCGGGCCGCCCGCTGCCCGGAGCCGTCCGCCCGCCCGCCACCCGGCGCCTCCGCGGCTCGCCACGGCCCTCCGACCGCCCGCGAGGTGCGGGGGACGCTTATCAGGTGCTTCTCATGTCGTTTTGCTCGCCTTTATGCACATTATCTTCATTGTAAGCTCATAGGTTTTCTTGACCCTACCCAGAATCACCCCTGGTCAAGGTCACCCATGCATAAACCATGCTCATATTGCACATGATTCGACATGCTATGATTTAGCTTTGTGCTTAATGCTATTGTTGTGTCTTTTTGTGTATGAATAGAAATAAAAACAAATACATACATGAGAGGGGTACACTGATAACTGCTGTCTTGATCTTCCTGTCGTCTAAATATATGAAATGAAAGAAACCCATATTATCGTGCGAACATTCAACGTGACCTTTTGTGACTTCTGGGAACATCAATTTTAACGAGAGTAGCAAATGGTAAGCAGCTCACAAACTCATTTCACTTATGAGTTCCGAATAGCGATATGTATTTTGTTTTAGCCCGATTAGACGAATAGTCTGACAAGAGCCTGGGTATGCCCTTTTGCATGCGGAGCCAGCACACCTGACCAGGTCGTTAGGGGCCGGGTTAGGTCAATTCATTTGCTTAAGACGCACACTAGAGGGGGACCTCGGAGACTCCCTCACCTGTTTCCGAGGTGGCGTAAGAACAGCTCGTAGAGCCGAAAAACGATATTTGGCTACACTCGAGAATTTAACGGCGCATCGATTGGTGAAGATATCTAAAAAAAATCGGCCGAAAATTGTGTGACGTTTAGGCTTTCAAAGTCAGACCTGCATTTTGAGATTGCCACAATCGCGCGGGAGGACCAGTTCGCTTGCATTGGATACCGAGTAGTGACGTCATAACGTCATATAACCGGGATAATATTCCAGTCACCTCACAGGAAGGTATAGGTTAAGGTCGAAGGTCTCAGGTCAAGGTCATAGAATTTCCAAGGTCATTGACCCCAGCGCTTCCGGTCAAATAGCGTTACCCGGTCGGAGGTGTATTATTCTATGAAGTCATAGTTAAGGTACCTGAATATAAAGATCAAGGTCAAAGGTCAAGGTTAAATGCCATTTTTAAAGGTCAATCCTCATTTTCCACCAAACACTGGCAAAAGTGTTAGTCAAAGTGTACATTATCGGTACGTCATCATATTGTGACCTCATAGGTCAATGACCTTGGATGACCTTGACCCCAAAATTGTAGCGAAGCTTTTTTGCGACCTTCCCTCTATGACCCTGGTCTGCCTTTAGCTTATTCCCGTCATTTTCCCGTTTAATAGCGGCATTTCCCAATAGGTCCCCAGCATGGCCAATATTTGACGTTTATGACATCGTTTGACCTTGAAGATATTGACCTAGGTCAATGAAAATTGGTCATGATGTAGATCACCACAGCCCCCACCCACCCTCCAAACAAAGTTTTTCTGTGTCTTTTAGTTTCCGAGATCTTAGGGGGGGCCTACCACGCCCCCTTATAGTGCGCGTTAGTGTCAGACCCCTCTCCAGTGCGGGTGTTAGTTGGATCAACTTAAGTATACATCTCCCATTGTAATTGATATAGCATGAACTGCTGAAAATTTGAGGTGAACCAGTTTGGCCGTTTTAGCGCTGTAGCAAAATGAACATGAACAAAAACCTCGGTGGCCTTAATTCAGATACCAAAACACAACTTCCCACCCGGAAACGAGGATTTGAATATATATATATATATATATATATATATATATATATATATATATATATATATATATATATATATATATATATATATATATATATATCCGCATGCAAAATTACCAAGTTTTGTGGCAGGCCCTATATACAATCCGCCTGGGAGTTCAAAAATCGGATTGAACCCATGTTCTGTGACATACTCTAGCTCCACATACTTTTTGTCGCATTTGGTTCTCTCCGATAACTCGCTGACCTGAGGCGCCATCGTCGGTTAGCTGTGCCTCCGGCACCGGTCGGTGGAGCTGCAACGCTCCCTGCTGGCGGAGAGGGTATCAACCGATAAAGGTGATGAATGGAGTGACCGTTGTGCCTACCTATGGTGATCAAAGGAGTGTCCACTCGTGCCGCCTCGCCTGGTACGATTGATGAAGGTGGCTGACCTCTTCGCCAGCTTACCAGGCAATGGTAATAAGGTGAGCCCCTTCCCGTGTCGACTCACCTGATGAGTGTGATGAAGGTGAACCCCTTCCCGTGTCGACTCACCTGGTGAGTGTGATGGAGGTGACCCCCTGCCCGTGTCAACTCACCTGATGAGTGTGATGAAGATGACCCCCTGCCCGTGTCGACTCACCTGATGAGTGTGATGAAGGGGACCCCTGCCCGTGTCGACTCACCTGATGAGTGTGATGAAGGTGAGGCCCTGCCCGTGTCGACTCACCTGATAAGTGTGATGAAGGTGACCCCCTGCCCGTGTCGACTCACCTGATGAGTGTGATGAAGGTGACCCCCTGCCCGTGTCAACTCACCTGATGAGTGTGATGAAGGTGATCTCCTGTCGTGTCGACTCACCTGATGAGTGATGAAGATGACCCCTGCCCGTGTCGACTCACCTGATGAGTGTGATGAAGGTGACCCCTGCCCGTGTCGACTCACCTGATGAGTGATGAAGATGACCCCTGCCCGTATCGACTCACCTGATGAGTGTGATGAAGATGACCCCCTGCCCGTGTCGACTCACCTGATGAGTGTGATGAAGGTGACCCCCTGCCCGTGTCGACTCACCTGATGAGTGTGATGAAGGTGAGGCCCTGCCCGTGTCGACTCACCTGATAAGTGTGATGAAGGTGACCCCCTGCCCGTGTCGACTCACCTGATAAGTGTGATGAAGGTGACCCCCTACCCGTGTCGACTCACCTGATGGTGTGGTGAGGTGACCCCCTGCCCGTGTCGACTCACCTGATGAGTGTGATGAAGGTGAGGCCCTGCCCGTGTCGACTCACCTGATGAGTGTGGTGAAGGTGACCCCCTGCCCGTGTCGACTCACCTGATGAGTGTGATGAAGGTGAGGCCCTGCCCGTGTCGACTCACCTGATGAGTGTGATGAAGGTGAGGCCCTGCCCGTGTCGACTCACCTGATGAGTGTGATGAAGGTGATCTCCTGCCCGTGTCGACTCACCTGATGAGTGTGATGAAGGTGACCCCCTGCCCGTGTCGACTCACCTGATGAGTGTGATGAAGGTGAACCCCTTCCCGTGTCGACTCACCTGGTGAGTGTGATGAAGGTGACCCCTGCCCGTGTCGACTCACCTGATGAGTGTGATGAAGGTGATCTCCTGCCCGTGTCGACTCACCTGGTGAGTGTGGTGAAGGTGAACCCTGCCCGTGTCGACTCACCTAATGAATGTGATGAAGGTGCCCCTGCCCGTGTCGACTCACCTGGTGAGTGTGGTGAAGGTGACCCCTGCCCGTGTCGACTCACCTAATGAGTGTGATGAAGGTGATCTCCTGCCCGTGTCGACTCACCTGATGAGTGATGAAGGTGATCCCTGCCCGTGTCGACTCACCTGATGAGTGTGATGAAGATGACCCCTGCCCGTGTCGACTCACCTGATGAGTGTGATGAGGGTGACCCCCACCCGTGTCGACTCACCTGATGAGTGTGATGAAGGTGACCCCTACCCGTGTCGACTCACCTGATGAGTGTGGTGAAGGTGACCCCCTGCCCGTGTCGACTCACCTGATGAGTGTGGTGAAGGTGACCCCCTGCCCGTGTCAATTCACCTGATGAGTGTGATGAAGGTGAGCGCCCGTTCGTGTCGGCCGAGCTTTTCGAGACTTCCGAGCAACTGGAAGAGCAGCGGGAACACGGCCATAGAGACGCTGATCAGCAGAGCGGAGGCCACGAGCGACAGTGTGTTCTTACCCTGCCGCCCAGCACACCGGGGCAGTAGTCAGAACTGGCGAAAACACCGTTCCCTTTTCTTTGATATACTCCTCGGTCTCCAATGCAATCAAACTGGTGCCACCGCGCGAATGTGACGATCTCAGAGAAAGTCTGATTTTGGAAGCCGATAAGGAAAAACAATTATTGATGGATTTTCAAAATCATTTCACCAATGAACCCACCGTTGAACTCTCTCAAATGTACCCAAATATTTCCTGCTGCGAACGGGGAAAAATATGTTCGGAGGCCTCATAGGCCCCTCCCCAGTGCGCATTGTTAAAAATTTTAATATTGAAAAGGACATGGCTCCTTGTTATGGTTTCCGAAGTTTTTTTCAGCATGAAGACAGCCAATGTTTCATTTATAGATTTGTTTATGATACTCCTTATTTTAAATGTTTGAAGTGTGTGTGCGATTGTGTGTGTGTGGTTTTTTACCGGTACCTAATTTATCTTATCTTACTCTACCTGGGGCTGTGGCGCTGCGCGTGGCTGGCGCCTTCGGTGAATCCCATCCTTTTATCTCCTTCTCATCTTACATTTTTAGTTTTTAACCACTTCACTAATTGCGCAACATTTTAAAACACCTTTTGTGTGGAATGTGTTATGAACACTACTGATACACTCCTATCATACAGCCATCGTATATAATCGGCGACCAAGGGCAGTATCGGAAAATCTGCCGGAACCCATTCAAAACGAAAGCGGACGTTGGGTGGACTCTGGTCATCAGAATCCTTGAGCTCAGATATTCCCCCGCCGGCATGCCACCAGTACCAGAGTTATGAGGAGCCTGGCAGACGGACAGCCGTGCATAGGGGGGCGCCCGCCTACCTCGTCCAGCTGCATCACGTGCCAGGTCAGAGTGGCGATGCCGACCAGCGCCGCCATCACCACCAGGTTGACGCCCAGCCGACCCAGCAGCGTCAGCACGCGCTGCCGTCTGCGCGCCATCACCGCCTCCCAGCTGTCCGACTGCTGGCGCGCCTCCTGCTCCGCCTCCTTCTTCTCAAGCTTCTTCTGCAGTGACAATATGCAAAACATATTGAATGTGCTCAATACTGGTCATAGAAACGTCAGGTTCACGGCGGGTAGGGTTCTATACAAATGACTTCCAACTGATTGTTCATCGAAAGGCCCACATTTCACATCCCGACACAGGAACAGTTTTTCATACATGTTTCTGGTCAAAGAAAGGCGTACGGATTAAATACCGGCGCTATACGGTTTAAAAAATAGTTGGGTTCTTATCGATGCCAGGGTCATATAGCGTCTCTCCCTATTGGAAGGGTTTGTCGGGAGCCAGATTATTGTTAGTTTAGGGAAGCCGCCGGGCCTTGAACCCGGCTCGGCACCGTGGAAAGCGAGCGTGCTCATCACTACACCACCCCGCCCCCAGGTACGATTTTACACAAATAAATGGACATAAAAGGGTTCACAGTTCAAATCCCGGTAATGACATGGACTTGATACGAATGACTCGCCATAGAGAGGTCCGTGAATCAAAATCTGGATTTTTTGCGATTCTTTAAAATAAAATATCTGCCGGCAATGCTCCGCTGTTTAAATATCAGCAATAGCACGGTTTTTTATACCAATGACTGGCTATAAGAAGTTACAGTGCTCAAATCTAGTGTTTGGTACGGTTTTGGTACAGATGACCGATGAAAGAAACGTACACGGTTAAAATTTACGGTTTCTACGTTTCTACACACATTCCTGATCATCAAAGGGTCCGCAGTTCAAACCCCAGCGCCTTTAAGGCTTTTATAGAGATGATTGGTCACAGCAAAGTTAGCAGTTGAAAAGAACCGCGGTATGGAAAGATAGCAGACTGTATATAGAAAGGCCTCGATGGAAAACATTGCAATAATGCTTCTGCCCGGGAGTGGAAAGGAAAATTCGTGCAAAACATTTCGAAGTGAGCGAGTGGAAAATCCAGTACCATCGGGGGGTTTGGAGAGAAAGCATACTTATTTGTGCCCTCTATTCGAAACACATATTTTACGAATGAAGATAATTTTGGAAGCATATCAATCAAAAGGATTGCGAGGCATAATATAATTTTTTCAACGGGCTTCGATCTTGCTCAAGTGAGAAAAGCACCCGTATAAGAAGAGGATGTGAAAATGAATGTTGAGTATTGAGTTGATTGGAAAATTCAGCTCCAGCGAGGTTAGGCTTGATCCTAACGAAGCAAAGCTTGTGGTACTCAAGCAGCTCACCACGCGGTAAAAAGCCAAGTCGGTATACCTTCTGAAATGTGCTTGTACTTTTTATTTCTGGTGATGACCATTGTACACAATTAGTAAGTTATGCTACCCTCTGAAATCGCGTGATGCAGCAGGCACCGTGAATATAAGACATGCAAAACATGGCTTTGAAACAGTGTATGAGACAACGTGGCTGGCGGAGAAGTGCCGATGAGGTAGGCTGAGGCTGGTGACCCACCTTGAAGCTGCTGTAGAGGCCGCCCCGTTTGAGTTTGGCCAGCAGAGGGGAGGTGACGCGGGCGTCCCACCCCGCCAGGATCAGGTTAGCTATGTTACCGCTGGTGTCCGTCGACACATCTATGAAGTTCTTCCGGTAGGAGCGCGCCGTACTGGGAATGCCACCGCAGCGGTCACTGGACCTGCCTCCGCCAGACCCTGCACTGTGTCTACTTCGAATGTATACACTTATAACATAATCTACTTTTGATGTATGTACATACATACATTAGACAATTTCATTTTTGTCAGGTTTCGTGGCCTTTCCCGTTCTATGGTCCAAGTGGAGTCGATCGGTGGCATTTTTATCGAAATCAGACAATATTTAGGTCTGCCTCATGGGACCTGAAGATATCGAGTTTTTGTCAAAAATAGCTATAATGAGGACCAATACGGCTGACGCTGTAATTATCATAATAATTCCAACCATGTTTTTTTCAAGCCTGCTGTAACAAAATGTTCATACAGTCATGATGGAGTCCAAAGAATGTCGTAAATCAAGGGAACAAAGTCTCTGTAAGCTATGGTATAAAGGGCAATGCTCGTTTATGAGGCCTCGATCAGCGGATTCTTGAGCTCACTATTAGCTCACATTAGTGAGCTCAAGAATCCGCTGGTCGAGGCCTCATAAACGTTCATTGCCCTTTATACCATAGCTTACAGAGACCTTGCTGCCTTGATTTACGACATTCTTTTGACTCCATCATGACTGTATGAACATTTTGCAATAGCAGGCTTAAAAAACATGTTCAGAATTATTATTATAATTACAACGTCAGCCGTATTGGTCTTCATTATAGCTATTTTTGACAAAAAAACTCGATATCTTCAGGTCCCATGAGGCAAACCTAACTATTGTCTGATTTCGGTAAAAATAGCACCGATAGACTCCACTTGGACCATAAAAAGGGAAAAGTCACAAAACCTGACAAAAATCAAGAAAATTTGAAAAATGAAATGGCCTACCGTACATAAACATACAGGATGCACTGCAGAGAGCCGACATCGTGTGCGGCAGTTAGCCGCGCGGCGGCAGGACCTGGGACGGACCTGATTGCCAGCAGGGCCAGCTGCAGGGTGATGCAGGTGCCGGTGACGTAGAGGTAGGCGGCCGGCATGTAGTAGCCGCCGCTGGACGTCAGACGGATGGTGCCGCGGTAGTAGCGGCCATAGTACATGGCCGTGTTCAGCAGCCAGCCCTGCCGACGGCGGACGACTGAGCAGCGCCGAGGTGTCACCAGGGCCAAACGGCGCAGTGGATTGAAGCTCTTGGTGCGGGCGGTCACGCAGTGACGCCACTGCAGTGTTGTGGATCTTTATCTCTTTGGAGGTGCCCGGGCACCCGCAATGAAGTGCCGGATAGTATTAACACGCGCATTGACGGGGGTCTGAGCCACCTTCGCATTGACGGGGGGCGGGTACCCGCCCCCTCCTAAGATCTCGAGAACCACGGTAGGTAGCGCAAAACGGTAAACGGCGTTGGGCTGCCCATCCACTTCTCCATCGAAAACATTTGAACCATTTTTTGTCAGGTCACATTTAAGGTCACGAGAGGTCAAAACATGCCGTCATAGGGAAAACATGTAAATTCAGTTTTTCGGCCATTACATCTGAACAAGTAAAGATAGAGCAAAACGACTTGAACTGTATGAATCCTCTCAGCAAGCCGAATCGAATGATATACAATTTGACCTTGCTAGGTCAAATCCAGGATTTGACCTGATCTGAGGTCAGGTCAGGGTCAAATTATATAAAATGCATTTCATTAGAACTGCAAAGCCCAGGCGAGTCTAATGCAGCTAAAATAAATGCTCTATCACCATCCGTTACTGAGTTATTCCGTAAAAACCATTTTTCCATGTATTTCCAATGGAGAGGTCATGCCTCGTACCTGACCTTAGGTCATCGATATCAAAAATACCGGAACATATTTTAGAGAACTGGGTGGGGCCATTGTGTGATATGAGTTTCAATTGCATAAGTTCACCCTGCTCCGACTTATGCTATCTTAAACTTTTTTGAGGTCGGGTCACTTGACCTGTACTGGTGACCTGACCTGAGATGACCTAACCTTAAAATTTTCACTGAAGTTGTAAAAATGATGAGGGAAAAGGTACGCCAAGTACGGCGGCGCGTACGCGCCGCCGTTTTTCTGTTATATTCGAAAAACCCGAGGGGAGGGGCGGGTACCCCCCCCCGTCAATGCGCGTGTTAAAGATCCTTTAAATTATATTGTTCTTCACTTTCCAGACTTTAAATTGGTTCGCTCGAGTGTCATGTGATTGTCAAACCAAAGACAATATCAAGTTATCTCTTTGTATGTGGTCGCTGTTGACATTGTTTGAAATTCGGGCAGCAACAAAGTTTTTTTTAGAAATCCGCACCCCTGACTCGCTGCGTGGATAAGCGACTCACAGTCAAACAGAACACAAGCCCACTCTCTGGTGGGTGATAATCGGAGTCCGTGATGTCCCTCCACCATTTTCTTCTAGAAATGTCAACCACTCGTATTTTTCAGCGTTTATCTGAAAACCCACACCAGCACACGAACGAGCACGTCGTTACGGGTTGGCAGCAGGCTGTGTGACAGGACGGGGGCAAGGCTTCTAACAGGACGAGACAGGACAGGGACAGGCTTCTAGCGAGACAAGACGAGACAGGCTGTGTTACAGGGTGCGGCAGGCTGTGTTACAGGGAGGGGCAGGCTATGTTACAGGGAGGGGCAGGCTGTGTTACAGGGTGCGGCAGGCTGTGTTACAGGGAGGGGCAGGGTATGTTACAGGGAGGGGCAGGCTGTGTTACAGGGAGGGCAGGCTATGTTGCAGGGAGGGGCAGGCTATGTTACTGGGAGGGGCAGGCTATGTTGCAGGGAGGGGCAGGCTATGTTGCAGGGAGGGGCAAGCTATGTTACCGGGAGGGGCAGGCTATGTTGCAGGGAGGGGCAGGCTATGTTGCACAGAGGGGCAAACTATGTTACCGGGAGGAGCAGGCTATGTTGCAGGGAGGGGCAGGCTATGTTGCAGGGAGGGGCAGGCTATGTTGCAGGGAGGGGCAGGCTATATTGCAGGGAGGGGCAGGCAACGTTACAGGGAGGGCAGGCTATGTTACTGGGAGGGGCAGGCTATGTTGCAGGGAGGGGCAGGCTATGTTGCAGGAGGGCAAGCTATGTTACGGGGAGGGGCGGCTATGTTGCAGGGGGGGGCTATGGTACGGAAGGGCAGGCTATGTTGCAGGGAGGGGCAGGCTATGTTGCAGGGAGGGCGGCTTGTTGCGGGGGGGGCAACGTTACAGGGAGGGCAGGCTATGTTGCAGGGAGGGCGGCTTGTTGCCGGCGGCAACGTTACAGGGAGGGGCAGGCTATGTTGCAGGGAGGGGCAGGCTATGTTGCAGGGGGGCAGGCTGTGTTGAGGGAGGGGCAGGCTGTGTTGCGGGAGGGGCAGGCAACGTTACAGGGAGGGGCAGGCTATGTTGTAGGGAGGGGCAGGCTATGTTGCAGGGAGGGGCAGGCTATGTTGCAGGGGAGGGGCAGGCTGTGTTGCGGGAGGGGCAGGCAACGTTACAGGAAGGGCAGGCTATGTTGCAGGGAGGGGCAGGCTATGTTGCAGAGAGGGGCAGGCTATGCTACAGGGATTAACAAGCAGTGTTACAGGACGGGACAGGTGCTCCAGGGGCAGCAGGCTGACCTGTCCGGTGATGAGGTCTGAGGGGGAGAACGGGTCGACGCGCCGCGCCAACGCTGCCAGCCGCCACTGACCTCGGTGATGCTCTCTCACTGCGGCACCGGCCATGCGTCAGTGACGACCGTCATCTCCGTACGACCGCGGCAGGGCGGTGATCTATCGCCAACAATACATGATTCATAGCCTTTTCTTATTTGCGGTCCTACGGCAAACATACTTAAAAACAGTCCGCAGTTTGAACGGTTTTTACTCAATCTGTCTTGAAACGTGGGTAATGGCATATTCTACTGTCGTGAATCTTCAGCTTTGATTTAGAACCCCAAATAAGATAGACAAACTGATTTACGTGTTTCCCACGGTGCGTCAAAGCAAAAGAAAATGAGGGAAATAGTCTCACCACACCACAGCCGCGGAGAGTGGTGCAAACCTCGGTCGACAAGTTCTGCGACAGTTAACTGGGCACACTCCATACAGGCCAGTGGCGGATCCGGGGAAAGTAAGCGGAGTAAAAATAAATTTCCTTCAAACTTCCCAAACGGAAAATCTCGGGGAAAACTATGTTTTTGCACCCCCCCAGTTATCCACCTTTTGTTCAGGCTCCTTAGTTTGTAAGCAAAGTTTTGGTGCTTCAACTGAACTGGGCACCTTCAAATAGAACCAGTCAATTTCAAAGTAAACACTGGACCTTGGTCCTCTTGATATCTAAAATATTTTTTGAGTGAATGATCGTTGGATAGCAAAAGCAAGCATCTTGTGACTACATATTACACCCCATGCCGTTTTTTTTGCTTTTCGACCTCGGTACACCCTAAACTTACCGGCTAGTTAGATTGGGGCCAGATCCTTTACGTCGTGACGTTTTCTTTTCACTTTTCAGCTTTGGTTTGCCCACACCCGCGAACATAGCGGCTAGATCCTCCGCTGTTACAGACAATGCGACCACACAGAGACACATCATCCCAAGACTAGGGTTTCTGTTTCACTGGATAAAGTGTACAGGGCTGCCAATTTGTTTGTTTGTTTGCTTTTTTAAGTGCCTGGTCGACTTTAAAAACCAAACAAACCAAGTTGTTTTTGTTTTACTAGCTTTTTGACTTAAAGTAAGAACCATATTTATCATGGCTGGAACATTACACTCTGACTTACGCGGTTCTATAGTTTTTCCGATCCCCAATATACCCTCCCTACAGGATGAAAGTTGGCAACGCCATGTGAACTCAGTAATCGGTGCGCAAAAAAGCTCCATGGCATGCAAGGTTTCAATTTTTAGGTAAAAAGGTCAGTTTTGTTTTTGACACCTATTAGCAGAGGCGGGTGCCACTGACAAATTATGCAAGCCAGTACCGCTATTTCTACTACCTTGGCTAGTTCAGGCTGCTAGCGTTACCGGAAATTATTCTTAAACATTGCGAAACCGTCAGCTACCTGCTACTCAGCTACCGTTTTTTTCATGATAATTACCAAAGAGCTGCCCAAAAATGAGTTGTTTGTTCTTTTTTTTTACATTTCGAGGAAAACAAATGTTTATCTGAATACTACATCCAAAACTATCCATTTTCTTGTACGATATGCAAACAAAATCACGCAAATATTTGATCTCTTGTTCTTCTACCGGAGGACAAAATTTCTCTCAATATCCATATCGTATTCTTGGGAAGTGGATGTCGGTAGCGGTAACACTTTTTAATTGTTTGAGTCCGCCAACTACTACTTTGCTACTTTTTATTACAGAAATTAGAGTCCGCAAGTAAAGGAACGCCGGGCTCTCGCTTATATATATATATATATATATATATATATATATATATATATATATATATATATATATATATATATATATATATATATATATATATATATATAAGTTGATTGTGTGTCTTCTTTGTTTTAAAGTCCACTTGGCTCTTTCTAGAAAAAACGCCTAGCAAACCTCTTTCACCTCCAGTGGAGAGAGCGGGAGCAGCCGCTAGAAATCTGTACCAACGGCTTGGTTCCGAGACGCATAATGGCGACGTCACGACGCACTGTTCCCAGTTTGTTAACCGTTCCCGGACCGCAGCCCTAAGTTACGTGTATCAGCGTCTCGGAAGATGGTGAGAGAACGCCCGGCCCCGCTCCCGCCGCTCGTACTCACTGCCCTGCGAGCTGCGGTCCGCCTCGTCGGGATCGACGGAGCCCAGCAGAATCTGAGGCACCACCAGGAACAGCACGCTGCCGGCCATAGCGGGAAGGTCGTCAGAGGGAAGGGTCGTAGGCGAGGAGGGCCGTCAGAGGGAACGGTCGTAGGCGAGGAGGGCCGTCAGAGGGAAGGGTCGTAGGCGAGGAGGGCCGTTAGAGGGAAGGGTCGTAGGCGAGGAGGGCCGTCAGAGGGAAGGGTCGTAGGCGAGGAGGGCCGTCAGAGGGAAGGGTCGTGGACCTGGAGGCCGTCAGTGGAGAGGATCGTAAGAGGGGAAGATCGTCAGCTGGACGGGTCGTGGGCGAGGAGGGAAGGGTGCGAAGGGTCGGAGGCGGGGAAGACCGCCAGCCGAAAGGGTCGTAAGCAAGGAGTGCTGTCAGCCGGCAGGGTCATAGGCGAGGAGGACCGTCAGTGGGGAAGGCTGTCGGCGGGAAGGAATGTCGCCGGAGAGGGTCATCAGCAGAGGACCGTCAGCGCAAAGGGTCTTCGGAAGAGACGACTTTTCCGATCTTTCAGAGGGCGCCATCGACCTTTCAGGCGTCGTGAACATTGCTGGATGCACCGAGGGTCAATAGGGGGAAGGCGAGCATAGCCGGAGGGGAGAGGGGAAGTGTCCCCTGGATCTGCCTATGCTCATTAGAACCCAAATACCTCGAGTTTAAGTCGCGGTGTCGGTCTCCTGAATGTGATGTCATATACCTAAATGACAGCACATGATTTTCCATTTAATAATTCGGATCACATCATATGATGTATTTTTACATGATTTTATGTGATCCTATGACATCATATGAACCGGTGCGGTTTTGAAGCATCCGAATGCATTCTTTATTCATGATTTAAGTGATGCGTGTAGATGAAACATGGTTGAAGGATCGTGCGTGGTTGAAATATGGTTATCAGCTCACTCAACCACCCATGCACTCATTACCTAAACAATCGCCCACTCTTCCACTGTCTTTCTCACACACATATTAAAGCACGCATGTGCATACCTAGTCACGTAAACAAAGCTGTTGAAACAGGTAGTTACCCGGTGTAAATAAGGACGGTAGCACGAATTTAAAGTAAAACATACTTTCGCTTGGGGAACGGTTATATATCTTTAATACCAGCCATTCCCCGCCCAAAACGCGCTTTGTCGGATTTTTTTGCAGGCATTTGGATTCTAACATACCACAAATGGAAAACCCACTTTTCCTAGTTGGGGATCAAAAAGCTGAAAACGACCTTATGGTTTACTGGGCCGTTGGCCTGAAATTCGTGTCGGGTCTTTTAACACGCGCATTGACGGGGGTCTGAGCCACTTGCATTGACGGGGCGGTACCCGCCCCTAAGATCTCGAGAACCACAGTAGGTGCGAAAACGGTAAACGGCGTTGGGCTGCCCATCCACTTCTCCATCGAAAACATTTGAACCATTTTTTGTCAGGTCATTTAAGGTCACGAGGTCAAAACATGCCAGTCATAGAGATAACATGTAAAGTCAGTTTTTCGGACATTACATCTGAACAAGGAAAGATAGAGCAAAACGACTTAAACTATATGAATCCTCTTAGCAAGCCGAATCGAATGATATATAATTTGACCTTGCTAGGTCAAATCAGGATTTGACCTGACCTGAGGTCGGTCAGGTCAATTATATAAAATGCATATCATTAGAACCGCAAAGCCCAGGCGAGTCTAATGCAGCTAAAATAAATGCTCTATCACCATCCGTTACTGAGTTATTCCGTAAAACCATTTTTCCCATGTATTTCCAATGGAGAGGTCTGCCTCGTACCTGACCTTAGGTCATCGATATCAAAATACCGGAACATATGTTAGAGAACTCGGTGGGGCAATTATGTGATATGAGTTTCAATCGGATAAATTCACCCTGCTCCGACTTATGCTATCTCAACTTTTTTGAGGTCGGGTCACTTGACCTGTACTGGTGACCTGACCTGAGATGACCTAACCTTAAAATTTTGACGAAGTTGTAAAAATGATGAGGGAAAGGTTAAAGTACGGGCTACGCGCCGCCGTTTTCTACTATCTCCGAAAACCGAGGGGGCGGGTACCCGCCCCGTAATCGCTGTTAATAAAGCCATCGACCTCGTTGATGCCCTGCAAACAAAGCCGGAGGCTGATTATGGCAAAGCGACGACAGCAGCCCTGTTTGCAAGGAATGCCATTTTGACAGTTTCCACGGCCGGTAGAAGCCAGCCGACAAGCACGTTACCAGGGCTGAGTGTTCAGGAATTAAAGGGAATGTGGCAACTTTATAACGTGATTCTAACTGAGATAGCCAAGTTGTAAAGCATGCCGGAAAACCCGATACTCTACATATCATTTGTCTTGAAACCCAGAATTTCCGAAGAGAAAAGCTAAAAACATACCTGAAATGTACCCTACATGTACCCTTAGCAGCAGGCCACCGTTGACATCTGTTATTGTGACGACATATGGTGATGTCACAGTGAGTATTAGCCCATCGAAGCCCTTGAAGCCTGTTGAGTATGGTAGTGGTTGCCATATCCTGACATCATCCACAGGCAGATATTTATTTCTCTCCCTAAAGGAGCATTTTAAAAATCAAAATATTGAGCTTATTGTACATTTTTCAAAGAAATCATGGACGCTTCCATGATTTTCGGCTAAAAGTACCCTTAATTACAATAAATTCCAGGATTCAACCAAGGTGCCACATTCCCTTTAACACGCGCATTGACGGGGGTCTGAGCCACCTTCGGTTTGACGGGGGAGCGGGTACCCGCCCCCCTAAGATCTCGAGAACCACGGTAGGTAGCGAAAAACGGTAAACGGCGTTGGGTTGCTCATCCACTACTCCATCGAAAACATTTGTACCATTTTTTTCTCAGGTCACATTTTAGTTCACGAGAGGTCAAAACATGCCGTAATAAGGATAACATGTAAATTAAGTTTTTCGGCCATTACATCTGAACAAGTAAAGATAGAGAAAAACGACTGCAACTATATGAATCCTCTCAGCAAGTCGAATCGAATGATATATAATTTGACCTTGCTAGGTCAAATCAAGGATTTGACCTGACCTGAGGTCAGGTCAGGGTCAAATTATATAAAATGCATATCATTAGAACCGCAAAGCCCAGGCGAGTCTAATGCAGCTAAAATGAATGCTCTATCACCATCCGTTACTGAGTTATTCCGTAACAAAACAATTTTTCCCATGTATTTCCCATTGAGAGGTCATGCCTCGTACCTGACCTTAGGTCATCGATATCAAAAATACCGGAACATATTTTAGAGAACTCGGTGGGGCCATTATGTGATATGAGTTTCAATCGGATAAGTTCACCCTGCTCCGACTTATGCTATCTTAAACTTTTTTGAGGTCGGGTCACTTGACCTGTGCTGGTGACCTGACCTGGGATGACCTAACCTTAAAATTTTCACAGAAGTTGTAAAAATGATGAGGGAAAAGGTATACCAAGGACGGCGGCGCGTACGCGCCGCCGTTTTTCTGATATCTCCGAAAAACCCGAGGGGGCGGGTACCCGCCCCCGTCAATGCACGTGTTAAGTTGGAAGATTGAGCTACAGCGTTGTGGGAATGACCTAGGACCCTAAAAAGACGATAAAACAGAAGACAGTAAAAGCGCTAAAAGACTTAAAAACCACCCACCGGCAAAAGGCCAAAGAAGTTAACATCTAAGATCATAAGACGAAAGCAGCTTAAAAAAGCAAGAAAACGCAAAAGTACCGAAACTAAAACGTCTACAGCCTAAAAAGTCCCAGAAGGCTAAGACAAGGAAATATAAAGAAAAAGGGTGGGATGAGGTCCACGCAACGTTTCGGTCCTTGACCGTCGTCAGACGGCACGGCCCCAGCTGACGGACTGCTGCTGCAGCACGACCTAGATCGTTTGCAGAGGTGATCCGTTAGGTGGCGTCTCATTCTAAATCCCATAAAGTGCAAATCGTTCACGATGACCCCCAGACGTGCACCTGTCTTGATATAGTACCGTACAGATAACGCTGTTCTTGAATCCGTGTGATTGCCAGAGTAACGCTGTGCCGCATTGTCAGTGTAACGATGTGCCGCATTGTCAGTGTAACGCTGTGCCGCATTGTCAGAGTAACGCTGTGTCGCATTGTCAGTGTAACGCTGTGCCGCATTGTCAGAGTACTGCTGTGCCGCATTGTCAGTGTAACGCTGTGCCGCATTGTCAGTGTAACGCTGTGCCGCATCGTCAGTGTAACGCTGTGCCGCATCGTCAGTGTAACGCTGTGCCGCATTGTCAGAGTAACGATGTGCCGCATTGTCAGTGTAACGCTGTGCCGCATCGTCAGTGTAACGCTGTGCCGCATCGTCAGTGTAACGCTGTGCCGCATTGTCAGAGTAACGCTGTGCCGCATTGTCAGTGTAACGCTGTGCCGCATTGTCAGAGTAACGCTGTGCCGCATTGTCAGTGGAACGCTGTGCCGCATTGTCAGTGTAACGCTGTGCCGCATTGTCAGTGTAACGCTTTACCGCACTGTCAGAGTAACGCTGTGCCGTACTGCCAGAGTAACGCTGTTCTGCACTGCCAGTATGATACGGCATTATCCGTGTAACGCTGTGCCACAACGTTCGCGTGGCGCTGTGTCGTTATCAGCGCGCAACAGCGGCATCTCACCTGATCAGAAACAACTGCAGGTTGACCACCAGCAGCCAGCGCATAAAGCGGAAATAGAGGCCCACGTTCTGGCCGAAGTTGCCCTCAATGTTCTTGAGCTGTTCGTGCCAGAGGTGGACCAGGTCATGGGCGTCGGCCAGGAACCGCTTGGTCTGATGAACATCACCGCCGACATCGTGTCACTAAGCCACGAGTGGCGCCAGCCCGCCTCCGAGACCAGAGAACGCCGACGGTTTTTAACGACCGAATCATCCGCGACAATGTTTTCTTGATTTGCGCACAACCATAAAATCTACAAAATCGGCTGAAAAGTGAGAAACTACACAACAAAGTAGCCTAAGATACGCCAGATAAACATCATCTGTCGGAAATGCTGGTCACCGACTATAAACGAATATCGACTTGGACTGAGTCCTTAGCAATGGCATGAACCACGTGTAACAGCACGATACACATAGCCAAATCAAAAACGCCGAGTGAAAAAACGAGAATACCTACTGAACTGCACTCAACATCATTATTATTACTCCCCGGCTAATGGTGGCTCATCGGCACTAATGGTGGCTCATCGGCACTAATGGTGACTCATCGGCACTAATGGTGACCATCGGCACTAATGGTGACTCATCGGCACTAATGGTGACTCATCGGCACTAATGGTGACTCATCGGCACTAATGGTGACTCATCGGACAATGGTGACTCATCGGCACTAATGGTGACTCATCGGCACTAACGGCGGCTTTAAAGGGATTGTGGCACCTTCATAACGTGATTTTAAGTGAGATAGCCAAGTTGTAAAGCAAGTCGGAAAACCTGGTACTCAATATATCCTTTGTCTTGGAACTCGAGATTTCCGTAGAAAAACTAAAACTTACCTGCAATGTACCCCTCATATACCCTTAGGCAGGCCACAGTTGTATGGCTGTTGGTGTGGCTTTTTTTTTTAATAAATTTTGTCCAAGCTGTTCTAAGTTCTACTGTTGGAGTCGGAGTCTCACTAAAGTCATCAATGGACTTGTCACGGAGACGCCGACTCCACCACCCGAATGAGCAACTCCCACAATGAAGGGTTGATTTAGAAACGAAAGTTTAACGTCCAAAAGCACAGGGACGGCCGCCCCGCTCGGTCACCCCTCACCAGTCAGTTGCCAGCAGACCTACGTTGGGTAAACTATTGAACGCCGGAGCGTCTCAGGGAATCGATCCAAGCCTGGGCATGCACTGCCACTGCATGCTTTGAGCAGCGGGCCGGGCCCAACGCTCTAGCAACTGAGCTACCGGGGCGGCTGGTGCGTATCTGACGCCATATGCTGACGCCACGGTGAGTATCAGCCAATTGAAGGCCTTGAAGCGTATTGAATATGGTGATGGTTTCAGATCATGACATCATCCACAGGCGATATTTATTTCTTTCCCTAGGGGCATTTTAAAATCAAAATATTGAGCTTATTGTACATTATTTCGAATCGACGCCTTTGATTTTCGACTAAAAGTTCCCTAATTACACTAAATTCCGGCTTCGACCAGGTGCCACATTCCCTTTAAGCACCAGACGCGACTATCCAACCAGTGGTGTTTCCGCACCCGTGGCCCCACTGGCGGATCCGGGCCCCCCCCAAAGCCGAATAGTTTTTTGCCCAAAACGACACTTTTGGTTTTTTAAATCCTATGTTTTTGGATTTGTTCTCATTTGGCCCCCAAACGATGTTTTGGCCCCTCAAACTTTTCCTGGTCGCCATGGCCCTTCACCACCAGTAGTTCCATTTCCGCAATGACATTGACTAGGAATTGGCGATTCCCACTCGTGAGTCGCCAACATGCGCTGCCAGTGCTACTTTTTGGAAGGAAGGGGCAGGCTGAAAGTATAGGCTGGCATGAACTGCTGCTATTCTCTCTGGACTCATTTTCTTGATAGAGGCGAAACCCATCTGTATCTAGCCCAACTGTCTTATTGCTTGACGGGGGCGTAGCCGGATTTCGCTGGGGGGCGGCCCCGAAGGCCTGTGGCGGCCAAGGTCTGATGGGTAAAGGCCTGCTTGTTACGATAGTGTGGGCTAAAGGGCCCTGTCTGGTATGCAATTTCAAACTTGGCCACAGAGCATAGTAGGGGCGAGCCGCGCTTCGCGCGGCCCGTGTCCTCAGGGGGCCCTTCGAGCCCTCAGGGGAGGGGGGCGGCTGTCCCTGCCGCCCCCCTTGGCTACGCCCCTGGCTTGACGTGTGCGTGCATCGCCACCAGGTCAAGTTTCCCACACGGCAGAAGCAGCGTGCATGAAGGTGCCAGGTCTGACATTTTTTGGGAGACATGCTCTAAGATTGGGCTTGAGCACATAGTTGTTACTTACTTCTGGACTCAACATCAATCATTTTAGAACACGAAATCGAGTGTTGTCCTTCTGCCCAACTCATCGCAAAGAGCTGAGCACGTGCTTGGTGCCCTATGAAGGAAACCGCAAATTGCCTTGAGGATGCCTTCAGACCGGCTGTTCAGTAACCCATTGAGTGCCGCCTCTCGTCCAGTTTTGCCGTCGCATCCGAGAGCGGACGAGCAGCGCGAGTGCCGAGCGTGGGAATTACCAAGGAGTTGATAAGTTTAAGCAGGACTAGTGGTGACTTACCACCACTAGTAGTCACTGGCGGATCCGAGGGGGGGACAAAGAAGCCGTTGCCCCCAGCAAAGACTAAAATACTATGTTTTGGCCCCCAAAAAGGACCAAATTTTGGCCGCTTTCCTTTAAAAATACAACGCTAGGCGTTTTTTCTCGATTTCGCCCCCCCCACCCTCTCAACGTTGGTTTGGCCTCCTCCAAAAGTTGCTCCTTGATCCGCCACTGGCAGTGGTGACTCATCGAAACCAGTGGCAACTCACCGACACCCGTGGTGACTCACCGACACCCCTGGTAACTCTTTGACACCAGCGGTGACTCACTGGCACCAGGGGTGACTCACTGGCACCAGGGGTGACTCACTAGTATCAGTGGTGACTCGCCAATACCAGTCGTAATTCAGATACCTGTGGCGACTCTCTGGCACCAGCGGTGACTCACCAGCACCAGGCCGCGGCCGAGCTGCCCCGACAGCCGGGTGAGGCGCGTCTGCGGCTGTGAGAGGCGACGCTCGGCCAGGTTCTGGTCCAGCTTCTGACGTACCAGCCTCTTCGTCGTCAGACTGACGGTCAGCTCCCGCAGTCGCGTGCTGTGCGCACACCGTGTCACAGCTCGGCAAGCCGCAACACAGCATGGCAGAGCACAGCACACCCGACACAACCCGGCGAGCGCACACCCGCACGCCGGCGAGCACAGCACACCACGACACAACACGGCAGAGCACAGCACAGCGAGACAAACGACCTCAAAGCACGGCACACCAAGTCACAGCACGGCAAACCGCGTCACAACACTGCACACCGCAACACACCACGACACGCAGCACGACACACTGCGGCACACTGCGTCACAACACGACACCTCGCGTCCCCCCCGCATCACAACACGGTACACTGCGACACCCTACGTCATACCACAGCACACCGCGCATGAATGCTTTGCTACATAGTTATCATAACACCTGACTAAAATTACGGTACAGTTGGAAATGCATCAGAGGCGGCGTGCACAGGTAAAGTCACGCAGTGGCACCTGCTGCTGCTGCATCTGACACAGTTCACGAACAGATCGCGGCAGAGACATCGGTGACATAGCTCATCAGATCGGCACTCATAAGGTCAGGACGCATGGCTGTCACAGCGATGCATGATTAGGGGACCTCGGTCACGGCGAGTGAAGTTGCGTATGACATGGAAGTTGTACGCTTCAAAACGAGCATAAATATGCGCTTGGTAAAAATAGTTTGATTCTTCAAGACTCAAGATTGGTTGAAGAAACAGGACAACTCATCCTGACAACTGGGTATCTGATGGCATCAGACCGTTTCCAGTGACGTTTGAAATGTTTCCTCCATCATTGGGAGCTTTTCAGTCTAAACAGTTTAAAAATGAAGCGTTTTATGTGTCTCATTTTCTTAAAAGAGTGGTTTTATTTTTCTAGGAGTGGGCACTAATGTCAACGAGGAAGTAAAAAGGTGCGCTTTTAAAATGGAAAACGATTAAGGGTAACACAATAATGCAATTACACGTTCGGAAACACTTGTATGAAGTTCCTTTCTCACAACGCCAAGAAGGAAAACGTCCCATACCAAAGCTGCAATTTTATTGAGGATAATCACAGGACTGACGCCCTCAAATCAAGCAAAACCTCCACAACACATGTCTTGCTAAAACACCGTTTTCACATGACTTACTTCTTTCGGTGCTCGGTAAGAAGAGACTTTCCCTGGGCCTCTATTTCTAATTCAATCATCTCCACCAGCCTTCCGACATCCTTTTCATACCTAGAAACCAGCGGTCACGTTACGGTGGCATCCCGCCGGCCCAGCAACCGCGCAACTACATCCGTCAATGCTCTTCATTGCAAGGGTGGTTTCATGTGATCTCTTTTGAGCACTACACCAAGAGCCATTAGCTGCTTAAATGATCGTAGAACCAACCAAACCTGTCCTTGATCGGTCATCTTGCTTCCGTTGCTCGTGAATACTGAACCGACAGAGGCGCACTACTTTGCACGTCTGAGATGAGACCACTATTGCAGCCTTTCGCCGAAATTAACAATACAAGTCAGGCCACCGAGTTATGACGTCATTCGTGTGCTGATACAGAACGATTCTGTCTGTTCTACCCCTGCTAGATCAAACAAAGGTCCAATTCGGTTTCTAGAATATCTACATCAAATTTATACGTACCATGCAAACGCTCCTGACGAGACAAATCGTTATCGTTATCTCACTCGGCTCTTTGGCCAAGCAAAGTAGATATATGAGAATGACTTTTTTAAGTCTACTGGTTCTCAAAGTACGAATGTTGCTCGGGTTATCGGCAATGGCGGGGATGTGCTCCGGTTATCAGCTATGGCGGAGGATGTGCTCGGGCTAATGGCGGGGCATGTGCTCGGGTTATCGGCTATGGCGGGGATGTGCTCGGGTTATCGGCTATGGCGGGGAATGTGCTCGGGTTATCGGCTATAACGCAGGGTGTGCTCGGGTTATCGGCTATGGCGAGGAATGTGCTCGGGTTATCGGCTATAACGCAGGGTGTGCTCGGGTTATCGGCTATGGCGAGGGACGTGTACGGACCTGACGAGGGACGGCGTGGAGCGGACGGAACTGGTGCGAGCCTCAAGTGAGGTATTCAGTTGACCTTTAGGGTGGGTGTCGGAGTCGGCTCGGCCGTAGGACAGGTTGGCTGCAGGAGACCAACAGAATGCGTTAGCTACACACCAAACTGTGGGCCATAACTCTACTTGCGGTAGTGGAGGCATTTGTGAAGATTTCTGAGGGCCAAGACTCCACCCGCCAAGAGTCCAGAGACCAATATCTACCCGCCTGATTCGTCCGGCAGGTGGATATTAGACACGACATGTGACGAGAGACACGACTCCAGTCGGCGAGACGGCTTTGGCCCTCCGTCTTCTGGTGAGCTACACAATTCTTCTACGAACAACAATAAAAGTACGACGGTGCTACGGACCGCCGTTTCCCAGACACCTCAGAAAATCCTTAGGGTAGTCAAAAGGTCAAAAGGTCTTTCTCTCACCCACTGTTCTGTAATGGATTATAAGTGGAGAAGGGATTTTCAGTGACATAAGAGCAGGACAGGTGTTACTTTTTGGCAATGCAATCCATCAGAGGCCGCCGAATCGGAGCTCAGGGCACCACTACTTTCCTGGGAATGGGAATGGAATATGTATTTCACAGAATATCTCAGTCTGATGGGACACCGATGCGCAATTGGGGAAATGGTACCAGCCCTACTTTGCCATGGCTCCGTCTAGGGGCTGGATAACGGATCCGGTTCTTTCCCGAAGCTTCCGTAGAAAACAAACCATATTTGGTCACGATACACTAAGTAAGCACTGCCAAACATTGGTGCGGAATCAACCCCGACAGCTCTTGTTCGCTTACCAATGTTACTGGCGGAGAGCGCCAGCTTGGAGGGCATCTGCTTCATCATGGCACGTGCAAAGCCGCGATTCTCCAAGCTTGGGCGAGAGTCGAGAACATTCACCTTGGAGGTCGCTGCGGAAAAACGGCTCGGTCAGCTATGGGTAGATACAGTGGCCAACAAATGTACTGCACAGTAAAAAGGAAACATCAGGTTAGACAATACAACGCATCCAGACCATCAGTGATAGAAGGTGATGTTGATGGCATTTGACAGATATGGTCAGGCTTTCCCTGCCAGCGCGTCTGGCCCAACGACAGGCAGTGTGCAGCTCACTCAGGGTACCCGGACGTGTCAATATTTCCCACGGCATCGTCTCCTCATACTTAGTTCACTGAATGGCCAGCCTTTTCCCGCTAACCCGGTCAAAGCCTTGTGTCACGATTTTAAGCAAAGAACATGGAAAATATCTCGATTTCGAAAAAACAGCGTTACTGCAGCAATGCTAATTTTGTCCATTTTCTCCACCCCGTTCACCTGCAAACACTCCAAATACCGAAGTTTACTGAAGTGCACGTGTCCAATATGGCGACATGCCCCTCAGACCTTGCAGCACTGTCCCAGTGACAAATCTCCCAGCAGCCGTCCCTCCTCCCACTGCCATCCAATCTTGTACCTACTCCTTTCGTAAGTTTACACAACCCATTTACACGAGGAGGGTCGACTCACTCAGTTCTCATCATCCATCGACAGTGGCGTATACTAAGGGTTAAGGGATCTCAACCTTCATCCCCCGAAGTTTCAGACCGCCTATAGTAAGTGCATAACCGGAGCTGTTCCGAGGCAATAGTGATGAAGGCTTAAGCCCCCTACCCCACCCCCTCAGAATAAAGTCCTGGATCCGCCACTGTCTGTAGAAAATAATATTTGATCAAAACTCTCTTTACCTAACCCACGCCCCATCGGGGATCCGGCACCACCTTTACCCCAACGTGGGGCATCGATGTCCCCCCTAACTCGCAAAATATGGGGGTTAGCGCACATCTGCAAAGTGCATTAGAAAGCTCGCGTGAATTCAGTATGATTTTACTCAAATGTTTAAGCGCTCAGGTCAATAGTTTGACCTCCAGAGGACAAGCTAGGCCATGATAGGATATTTCCACTAAAGTTTGCAATGCTTAACACGCGCACTGAAGGGGGTCTGAGCCACCTTCGCTCTGACGAGGGGGGCGGGTACCCGCCCCCTAAGATCTCGAGAACCACGGTAGGTAGCGAAAAACGGTAAACGGCGTTGGGTAGCCCATTCACTTCTCCATCGAAAATATTTGGGCCATTTTTTCGGGTCACATTTAAGGTCAATAGACGTCAAAACATGCCGCCATAGGGATAGCATGTAAATGAAGGTTTTCGGTTATTACATCTGAACAAGCAAAGATAAAGCAAAACGACCTGAAATACATGAATCCTCGTAGCAAGCCGAATCGAATGTTATATGACATGACCTTGCTAGGTCATATCAAGGATTTGACTTGACCTGAGGTCAGGTCAGGGTCAAATTAGATAAAATGCATATCATTAAAACCGCAAAGACAAGGCAAATATAATGCAGTCAAAATAAACGCTCTATCACCACCTGTTACTAAGTTATTCAGTTAAAACCATTTTTCCCATGTATTTCCAATAGAGAAGTCATGGCTCTTACCTGACCTTAGGTCATCGATATCAAAAATACCGGAACATATTTTAGAGAACTCGGTGGGGCCATTATGTGATATGAGTTTCAATCGGATAAGTGCACCCTGTTCTGACTTATGCTATCTCAAAACTTTTTTAGGTCAGGTCACTTGACCAGTACTGGTGACCTGACCTGAGATGATCTATCCTTAAAATGTTCACATAAGTTGTAAAAATTATGAGAGAAAAGGTACCCCAAGTACGGTGAACTGGAGAGTGGATAAACATGTAGAAACATATCTTAATAAACAATAACTCCAGGGGTTTAACAACGCAGCAACTACCAAAATTACATCGCGTAGCCAAACCTCACATTGTTGGAAATGATTAGGGTGATCAAATCAACTTATTCAGAGGCTCTGCCGCGACTTGAACCCGGCACCGGTGGCTCAGGAGGCTTTGATGCTGTCCGCTGAGTCACCCATCCTCCGAAACAGGTAGTAAGTCAACAAATCTTGAATTAGGAATGATTCGATAATGGTCATTGTTATATCGGACGTTGCCGTTGCAGGGGAGAGTTTTGGATAAGTTTGTCTTTAGACGTTAGACATGGCATGTGCATGTGTACTGCCTACTTACGGAACGGCTGGTGCTGGGCCTCGACGTCGACGGTGGCAGTGGAGCTGCAGCAGCCGGCTGCCGACGCGCGCGCCCTGCCGGAACGCAGCGGTCACCGCGGCAACAGCTCCGCCAGCTCCGCACGGGCTCCAGCTGCCCAACATAACATTAGCCCTGTTCCACCTGTCAGCACAGTTTTGTCAGCAGCACCTCTAACCTCTCCTCCAGAAAAGTAACATCAGCGCCATAATCGCCTCTTGCTTGTGCTAAGCAAAGGGAACTTAAACCTTTATACCATTAAAAAATATTAGGCTGCACTTCGTGCACTTACGGTTTTTCATCAGCACAAACAGCAGGCCGTCAGCCCGTAAAACCTCTAGAACTAGTTCCCGGGGAGAGGCTACAGTCCAGTGACGTAGGCGCAACGCGGCCCGCTGATTGGTGCTGACAAAACTGTGCTGACAGCTGGAACAGGGCTATTACCATAGGGCTGACCGATTGAAGGAATTCCGTCGCCAGGGTGGCGTCGCACAACGATATGGCAGCAATACGGCTGCGGTCAGAGGCGTCGTCACGGGGGGGCAGGGGAGGGGCCTGCCCCCACACTTTTTGGCCAAAAATTTCCTGATCTCAGTCAAAATGGGAGAAAACTAGACATTCTTATAACCAGCCGCTGCAGAAAACAACGAGGAGCACAAATCGGACAGTAGTTGGTACTAACGTGGAAAGTTTTTTTGTCAGCGTCATTTTGAGGATTGGCTGCCCCCCCCCCTCCCACTTTTTTGCCGGTGGCGACGCTTATGGCTGCGGTAACAATATCTAAATATTTTGGAGGTTGCAGATTAAAGCCCAAGTTAAATATTGTTCATATTATTGTTCGTTTTCCGGCGACCAGACGAATATGATGGCGTTAAAATTCGTGTTCTATCGTCATTCCTCGCAAATTTGGTGAGCTTGCAGTATTTTCTCTATGCATTCCCAATGGAAGGCCATGACCCTTACCTGAACTCCCCGGGTCATCGACATAGAAAAGCACGCCACTACGAACTGCGCAGTCGGTGACCCTGCTCCTATTGTATGATAAAAATATCAGATTAATCACTTCAGTCTCCTATTCCTGACCCCCACTGGAAACATTTTCTGATGTGACCTCATTTGACCTGACGTGGTGACGTAGCCCGAGACGACCAGGGTCTAATATTTGAAGCAAGATGTGGGCAGGATCAGGTATGCAAAGCACAGCGGCGCCGTTTTGTGAGATCTGTCAAAAACACTAACATGACCGGTCCTCACCTATCCCCGCCAATGTGCGTGTTAAGGTCTTGCAGATATTCTTATAATTTTCCAAAAGATGGCTTGGCTGCATTCTCATAAATTTGGGAAATATCAACGATGACGGTGTAGAAATTTACCCAACAGGAGACCGCTGATGTGACTTACTCTGGTGAATTGCCGAGTGCCAAAACTTATCTTGGAGCAGGAGATCAGCACTGAAATTTACCCTGAAACAAGAGATCAACGCCAGGACATACCATGGAGCAGGAGATCAACGCCAGAACTTACTCCGAAGCAGGGGACCAGTACTGGGGCTTACTCTGGAGCGGGAGACCGAGTACTGGGACTTACCCGGTAGCAGGAGATCGGTACTGGGACTTAATCTGGAGCAAGGGACCGGTACTGGGACTAACCCTGGAGCAGGAGACCGGGCACTGGGACTTACCCTGGAGCAGGAGATCGACGCCAGGGCTTACCTTGGAGCAGGAGATCGACGCCAGGACTTACCCTGGAGCGGAAAACCGGTACTGGGACTTACCCTGGAGCAGGAGACCGGTATTGGGACTTACCATGGAGCGGAAGACTGGTACTGGGACTTACCCTGGAGCAGGAGATCGACGCCAGGACTTACCCTGGAGCAGGAGACCGGTATTGGGGCTTACCCTGGAGCGGAAGACTGGTACTGGGACTTACCCTGGAGCAGGAGATCGACGCCAGGACTTACCCTGGAGCAGGGGACCGGTACTGGGACTAACCCTGGAGCAGGAGACCGGGCACTGGGACTTACCCTGGAACAGGAGATCGACGCCAGGACTTACCCTGGAGCAGGAGACCGATACTGGGGCTTACTCTGGAGCGCGAGATCGATACGGGGAGTTATTCTGGAGCCTGGCGATCAGTGCAGGTACTTACCCGGAGCGCTGGACGGCGCTGACCTCGCGAGACAATTGTCTGGCGGTGACAGAGGCCCGCTGGCTGCTGCTGGCCTCTTCACCCGGCTTGCGACCATCCTGAGCCATGGCCGACTATTATTTTTTATTTGATGTACGGTCAGCCCTGGAAAAACATCATTTTGTGATGGGGATTTCGAAAATTAGATAACCCAGGTTCAAGCACACTCCAACTCTGAAATTTTTACCTCGTTTGACCTATAGTGACCTTGACATTGAACCAACGAATTTATCCAAGTAATTTTGATCGCATTTCAGAGAGCCGTTTAACTGTCCTTTTTCTGAATATTTAAATTCATCTAATTTTCCGAGTCATAGGAGGTATTTTACCATCCTCCTTAACATGGCGAAGTTAGCTCATAGCCGCCATCTGGACGAATGTTAAACTATACGTCTAGATCAGTGAAAGTGGAGCAAAATGGTGTTCGGGGTGGGAGGGGGAGGTCAAATTGCATCTGTAGATGTACGCCCTTAGTGGTCGTGTATTAACCCGCGCCCCAGTGGGCCTCCAAGCCACCTTCGCCCTGGTGGGGGTTGTTTGAACACCCCCTTTTGAACTCCGCCCCTATGCGGGATAGCGAAAAAACGAACGCTGGTGGATGGCTCATACAAATTCATGAAGAAACTACATCCGTCACTTTTTGGCTCAGGTTAATATTGAAGTCATGACAAGTCAAAGAAAGTGGGATTTTGGGTAGAGTTTTTGGGCTCTAGCGTCTGATAGAGTTGAGATAAAATCATGTTTTAACCCGCACCCCACCGGGGGGTCCAGCGCCACCTTCGCCCCACCGGGGGCCATCGATGGCCCCCTCTAACTCCGAAAATATGGGCGTTAGCGCAAATCTGCAAAGTGCAATAGAGAGCTCGCGTGAATTCAGTAAGAAATTACTTCACATGTTTTAGTGCTCAGGTACCTCCAGAGGTAAAATTAGGTCAAGATCGGCTATTTTCACTCAAATATGCAATGCTTAAGCAAACTGGGCATAACTCTTATGCCATTAGAGCTATTGAAATCTGGTGAAGTACATTTGATAGGAAATTGTCAGTACTTTTTCCGCTATGCGAAACGTAAAGACCTCCCGCCAGTGGTTTGACCTCCAGAGGTAACCTCGTGACCTAAGATGACCTGAGGTCACGAAAGGTCAGAAAGTGACCTTGCCGTATATCAAATGAAAGCCAATGACGAGACAAGCACGATGGTGTTTGTTTCAGCGCTCTAGCTTATATAGGTCAAAAGTTATTGCCAAAATACTTTTTTGACCCCTGGTGACCTTGGATGACCTTGGAGAGGTCAAAAGGCAAATATGGCCCCTAGAATCCGTGAAAGGGTGTCCAAAAACGCTTTTCTGATCAAGCTGAGCATATTAATCGCTTTTGTGACTTTTAGATCATAAAACAGCTTTTCCCCATGCTTTTTCAATGGGAGAGGTCACCTCGTGACCTGACCTCAGGGCACAAAATCGAAAAATCCCGGATATACACCTTGTAGAATCTGGAGGGGCCATAAAGTGTAGGAAGTTTCAAATCGATCGACTTCGAATCGTAGCTCCTACAGAGCTCTAAAATTGAAGTGAGGTGACCTTGGTTGACCTCGTCTGGTGACCTGACCTTGGGTGACTCGGGGTAAACAAATTTCAGGGATGGTGACAAAATGATGCAGAGAGAGGTAGAGCCTTCAACCGCGGTGCTGCGCCTCTTCGTTTTTTTTGTTATCCCGGAAAAACCTTAGGGGGCCATCGATGCCCCCCGGTGGGGCGAGGGTTAAGCACCATTCACTTCCTCTCATCACGGCGAATCGAATGATGTATAATATGCTATACACACGTGCGTTCCAGGCTAATAATAGCCACATGTATTTTGAGGAGCGGCCTGATGTAGTAAAATAAATAAGTGAACCATATGACCATACTAGGTAAACAAAAATGACCTGACTTCAGCTCAGGTCAAGGCCACTTTTGAACGTAGCATAGTTAATGTGCATATCAGTTGATTCGCAATAGGAATCTGAACGCAATGATATCAAAATGAAAGCTGTACCATCATAGCATGCAAAGCTATTGACCTAAGTCTGAAATCTGCTTAAGTAGCCCCAGATGACCTCTCAGAGGTCACCGGTAAAAAATTGCAACATGAACCTGGAAAAGGGACCAGGATACTACGATTTGGAAAGTATAAAGGTATTCTCAGCTGTATCTACACAAATGCAGCCCAATTTCAGTTTTCCTATGTTTATTTCCAATGGAGAGGTCATGGTCCGTACTTGACCTTCGGTCATCGATATGAAAAATCCTGGAATATATGTGGAGCACTTGGTGGGCACATTATGTGGTATAAGTTTCAATCCGATACCCACCCATTTATTTCTTATGCCATCTTAAACATTCTTTTAGGTGAGGTCACTTGACCTGCACTGGTGACCTGACCTGAGATGACTCAACCTCAAAATTTCAGGAAGTTACGGAATGGATCAAGGATGAGGTGTGACAAGTACGGCGTCGCTTACGGCGGCGCTTCGCACCACCGTTTTTTCGTGCCGCCGGAAAAAAAAACCCGAGGGGGGTGTTCAAGCAGCCCCTATCAGGGCGAAGGTTAATACGCGCCCCGCTGGGTCACTGGCATGACGCGCCCGCTGGAGGGACGGCGAAATTCGCCTCCTGTCGTCATTTCCGGGAAAGCTAAAGAAAAATTACGGAAGGCGTTCGAAAGCTCTCGAACGAAGATAAATCATACGCGCTAACTTATGGCAGGTCAACATTGAGGTCACCAGGGGTCAAGCAGGGTTACATGGGCTTACAGCAGGGCATTTTACATTTTCTCCTACATATTCTTACTCAGCAGAGCAAGAGAAAATCTTTAGAAATCATGGGAGCCCTCTCACCTTGGCGAATCCAATTATCTCCCTGTGACAAGGCAAGCAGCGAGATCATGGCTGGAGATCTCTTCTCGATCCAAGGGCGTCCTGAGTGGTTTAACGCTGGCACGGCAATACAAGCCCTATACAAAGCCTATGGGAGACTCAAAATCCAGGGGATCCTGACCCCCACCCTCCCCCAAGGATTTCCACCCACGAGCTCAATGGAAGCAAAATTGAAGCTTTATCTCAAATCACTGCAAAGTTATTGACAAAAATCACTGTTTATTCATGCGACCTCGTATGAGCTTTGATAGGTCACGTTGTCAAAAACTCAACTTTAGGGTCAAGATCGTGGTAAGCATAAGCGGTATGAGGACTTTCAAATTGATCTAACCAGTATTTACTGAAAGAATGTCCCCTCTATTTTTCATCATAGACTTATGATCAAAAATAGAACGGTGATGAAAAATCACCTCACCTTAGGTCATTAATATGAACATTCCGAGATAGAATATTTGTAGGCCCTAAACACTTATCATAGGTATTGCGACAATTTGAAACCAATCGGTTCGCAGATGTTCCGTTGACGTAGCTTTAACACGCGCATTGACGGGGGGCGGGTACTCGCCCCCCTCGGGTTTTTCGGAGACAGCAGAAAAACGGCGGCGCGCACGCCGTTTTACTTGGTATACCTTTTCCGTCATCATTTTTGCAGCTTCTGTGAAAATTTTAAGGATAGGTCATCTCAGGTCAGGTCACCAGTACAGGTCAAGTGACCTGACCTCAAAAAAGTTTAAGATAGCATAAGTCGGAGCAGGGTGAACTTATCCAGTAGAAACTCATATCACAGAATGGGCCCACCGAGTTCTCTAAAATTTGTTCCGGTATTTTTGATATCGATGACCTAAGGTCAGGTACGAAGCATGACCTCTCCATTGGTAATACATAGGAAATATGGTTTTTACTGAATAACTCAGTAACGGATGGTGATAGAGCGTTTATTTTAGCCTCATTAGACTCGCCATGGCTTTGCGGTTCTAATGATATGCATTTTATATAATTTGACCCTGAACTGACCTCAGGTCAGGTCAAATGTTGATTTGACCTAGCAAGGTCAAATCATATATCATTCAATTCGGCTTGCTGCGAGGATTCATAGAGTTCAAGTCGTTTTGCTCTATCTTTACTTGTTCAGATGTAATGGCCGAAAAACTTAATTTACATGTTATCCCTATGACGGCATGTTTTGACCTCTGGTGACCATAAATGTGACCTGACAAAAAAAACGGTTCAAATATTTTCGATGGAGAAGCGGATGGGCTACCCAACGCCGTTTACCGTTTTTTGCTACCTAACGTGGTTCTCGAGATCTTAGGGGGGCGGGTACCCGCCCCTCGTCAATCCGAAGGTAGCTCAGACCCCCGTCAATGCGCGTGTTAAACTCGTGATTTTGGGTTCTGAGGTCGGGTCGCTTGACCTTGAATAATTCCTTCGCCTGACATGACCTGATCTAAAAAATTTGGTCATATGCGTCAAATTGGTCAGTGATAAAGTACTGTAAGTCGCGTTGTTCTGCGTTTGTTCGTTTTAGTGTTATATGAAGAAAACCAGGTTGGGAACGAATTTCGTCCCCCTCCCCATCTCCAGCAAGCGTCGCTGCAGTCTGCAGGCCACCTGTCGTGTCAAACGAGGTCATAAAGATCAAATCTTAAACATGCTGGAGAACTGTTAGCAAAAGCCGTATTATGCAGAAAAGGTCGGAATATGCGAAAAGCCGACCAAACTCAGAAAAAACGTCTCAAATATTGTTTTATTTTGAAATCGTGAGGTCAAGGTCATTCAAGCTCATTCACCTATGAGGTCGCAATATAGTATACCTATTCCCTATCATGCACATTATAACAAGCCCTAGTACCCGTTGGGCAGCCCGTTGGGCGGGAAATGAGGATTAGCCTTGACTCATGACCTTTGAATTTGACGATTGCACTGAGTTACCGAAACTATGACGTCATAACATTATATAGGTCGTACCAGGTAACGTTTTTAGACCGAAGCACTTCGGCCGATCACCTTGAAAATGCCGGCATGACGACCTCTATGGCACCTAGGTTACCTTGACATGTTATCTCGTTGGCTCTCAGGTTAAAACAAAACTTACCTTCGAACACGCACTGCTAGTAAAGACACTTGCTCGGAACGGGGTAAGGGGAACGGGGAAGCGGACTGTCAGGCTGCGTCGACTCTAACATTCACTTACTGCGTCGATTGCGTCCTTTACTCACTTGTAAAGTAATGGTATCTTGCCTTTCACCCCGTTCGTTCTTTGCAACCCAAAATTTACTTCATTATTCCTTCATGTCATCAGTGACCTTGGGGAAAAAGTCTGAATTTGGACTCTTCCTGGAAACTTCAAGACCTGCGCTTTAGTGGCATTCGTGACACTACATAACTTCCCACAGCGAGCGCAGAGCGAGCGAGCGGCGTCAGGGTGGAACAATTCCTCTGCTTTATATTTTGTTGGTATTGTTTTAACTATAATACCTAATCCAATTGGCCTTGAATCGATTTGGTAAGAGAAGTGTTGCGGGAGTTCGACGAAAAGAGGTCGAATTGGGCAGGGTCGGGAATTTAAGCTTCTTTGATGGGCAGTTAAAGTCCGGGGAGGAGTTACAGAACAATATTTGCTGGGTCGACTGGCCACAGGTAGTAGTTATTGCGAAATGCAACTGGGATAAATGACTGGTTAACTGTTTTTCGCGTTTTTTGCTTTAAACATTATTTCAAGCAATTTGGTATCATATTCGACGCCAGCGTATGACTTATGCCGCTGGTCTTGCTTGTTCACTATGATTTAGTAACCATACATGTATTGTGACAGCACACATTAAAAAACTAAAACGGTAAAAAATGAATAGTACAATGGGTGTGCACCCTAAAATCCTAAGGCCGGCCGGCATGATTAAGCTGGGAAATATTATAAAACGCATAAGTAACAGTATAAGACAGCGAAAAATAACAACAAACTGCTGGGCCGGAGCCCTGTTTCAGTGCCCTCTTCTACCTCCTCTAAACTTATCCCACCAAAAAAGTGTTCCCTAATATAGCTGTCTCTTGGGAGGTAGAGTTAAGCAGTCTTGAATTTCTTTGGGAATAGGTTTCAGAGATTGAAGATGTTGCAGAAAGTTAAGAAATTTTGTATCTGAATTGAATTCACTTTCATGTATTTTTATCAAATTATTATTTCTATGGTAATTTTGGTATTTGTAGAAAACTGTGTTCTAAAGACTCTAAAAGACTAAGCTCTAAATGGCATATGCCTCTGTTGCACATTATTTGTGTTGGGTAAGTTACTCACCTTATTTCCCATTGCAACTGCTTCCATCACATGATAACCAAAAGAACCAGAAATAGTTTTCATGCTACAGGTTTCTGGAAATAAGCACACCCCTCAAGGATATCAGCATTATCATTGTTGGGGTTCAAGGATCTGCCAACTTCCAAGGTTATATGATGCCTTCCCTTCCAAAACAATGTATTCCATGCAAGTTTCTCTCCTCAGCTCAACATTGTGCAATCTGTGACATATGTGAGATCACAGAGAAAGGAAGCCAGGGAGGTAGGTGGGGACTGGAATGTCAACATATCAGTGCTTGCAAAAAGTATTGGGGGATTCAAGGGGATTCTGCTTCAACCATCATGAGACTGTGTGTGGTGTAGAGACATGCATGACTGCCACTGTATCATGGAGTGAGTGGTGTGAGCTGCTATCCTCAAATTTTCTTCCAAAACTCAATAATGCTCACACACTCACACACACACACATGCTGTGACCTGAGAAACACCTCAGCCTAGCAGAGATAATCAGTGTTGTGTGGATCAAACTCTTGAAATGATTGTTGAAAAATGGTGTCTGAATTGGGGTCAATGTTACCCAGACTACAGAAAATTTAGAACTAAAGAAAGGGAGCATCTTCAAGGTGTAGGATATGCTTCAAGAATAGCAAGTAGGTCTGAATTCTATGCAGGCTGTCACAAAAGTTAGTGAATGAAAGCACTGCTCTCAGTATGGATGGGTGGCCCCAGTCCATTTTATTTGAACAATGCAAAGTTAGACAAGATTAGGTCATATTATAATTGAACTTTATTGGTAATTAATTTGGGATAAATCAATTTGCAATGAATATTAATGTTGACAATTTCTTAACCTGAGATCTTGCAATCAGGCAACCAGTATTTTCAAGTGCGCCTGCTCAGCTTTCCCTGCCAAAATGAAAATATTGCAGCACCATATTATGCAATTTCTTATGCACCATTATGCCGCCCGGTAGCTCAGTTGGTAGAGCGTTGGGCTTTGGCCCGCTGCTCAGAAGCATGCAGTGGCAGTGCATGTTCAGGCTTGGGATCGGTTCCCCTGAGACGCTCCGGCGCTGAATAGTTTACCCGACGTACAGGTCGGATGGCAACTGACTGGTGAGAGGGTGACCTGAGTGGGGCGGCTGTCCCTGTGCTTTGTGGGACGTTAAACTTTGGCTTTTTTGTGTTTTTTTTTAGGTTTGTGGAAGATGTTTGCTGTTAATGACATCTAGTGACTAAAAAGGAGCAACCAGTCTTTGTTTATTGCAGTTCAGTCAGTGCACAGTGGTTTGTGTGCATTGCACATAAATTGTGGGTTTGTAGTGAAGTTTGTGGTGAAGAGATGTTACGAGGTAAATGGTCAATTAATTCGGTTAGATAGTAACATAAATAGGTGTGCTTAACCATTTCTTTGTTTCTTTGTAATTGTTTTGTTGCAAGTCCACTGAGATGTGGAGACAAGATGAGGCTCAGCAAGTAAATATAATCGTTATCCATATTATGGATTCCCTTTCTCTCTCTCTCTCTCTCTCTCTCTTTCTCTTTCTCTTTCTCTTTCTCTTTCTCTTTCTCTTTCTCTTTCTCTTTCTCTTTCTCTTTCTCTCTCTCTCTCTCTCTCTCTCTCTCTCTCTCTCTCTCTCTCTCTCTCTCTCTCTCGCTCCCGCTCCCGCTCCCGCCCCCGCCCCCGCCCCCGCCCCCGCCCCCGCCCCCGCCCCGCCCCGCCCCTTTCTCTCTCTCTCTCAAAACTTTGTGTACACATGGCGCACCCTGACCCGTCCGCCGATTGCAGCCAATGGCGATATGCCATTTGACTCGAGAGCTGTGGCTGTCGCATGGTGGGTCGCTGGGAGCTATGCTTCTGTCACTTCACTGCCGCTCAACGGCATAAAACCTCTGCACTTTCCTTTGGTGGGGCAGTGGTTGACTGCAAATGTCTGCAATCTCGTTTGGTACGGCAGTGGTCGACTGAAACTCCCTGCACGCTGCTTAAAACCTCAAATTTTTGGTAGCGGAACTTCTGATTTTATACTTGTGTGCGCTGATATGCACCACACATAAAGGGACGGGTACAGCTAGGGTTCCTCGGAAAATATGATATGTGGCCATAAGACCTTTGCTGTCTCGGTCATTGCGATGTCAACAATATTTGTCTCCAGATATGGGTGAATATAGTTTATTTATGCTTTATAGTATATCACATATGATCCGGTAACCCTACTCGAAAGCTCTAATATGAAGTACACTGCTTGATCTTGCTTTCAATATTGTATCGTGTCTGTTTTTATTTATAACACAGCCAATAAATAATTTGTGTAAAAAATAATAATTCACCAAATCCAGCCTTATTTCAGCCCAAGTGCGAGATTGTAGCATGCGTGGCATGGCCAGCGCGAAGTGATCCTGGGCCGAACTTTCCAAAAGCGTTGGGTATCCACAAGGGTCATCAAAGTTTGAACTACTCGTAGCCTCATCGGTACACAGGAGTGGAACAGAATCAGTTGCCATACCACATCGCCTGGGGTTTACCGAGGATGCTGCGCTATGGAGACGTCGGGCACAGCTACTTGACAGCACCATCTATCTGGTAATGCTGTCAACGTGACAACGCCACCTACCGCGGTGTGTGGGCTGACAGCGCGGCGATAGGCTGGTCATTTTAGATAAAATACGCTAACTAATTTTAGACGAGTGCTTTTATCCCGGAACTATCTCCAGATGCAGTGAGCACATTGAAAGAAAACTTGATTAGAAAATAGGTAAACATTTGTGTTGTTTATATTTTTGCCTGTGATAAGCTTGTGTGATTTGTCTTTGCAGAGCCGGTATTTGCTGCTGGTGGACCTCGTCGTCGTGCAAACTTGGCTTAAAATGAGCGTGTCATAAGCACTTGGACAATTTGGGTTCACAAACTTATCATATGTAATGATCTTAAATGTTTTTTGTATAGTCCAGGGATGTAGTTTTTAAACAGTTTTGTGCTGTGTTAGAGCGCTGAAATTTATGTGCAGGGAAGGTCCGTCCAAAATGATATACTGATTGCTACCTGTAACTGAATAATGCTTTTGTTTTCTACTGGTGGACCTTAACAACAGCTGTGCGCAGTTACAAATACAATATAAGTGTACTGTACATCTGAGCTGACTGAGGCCTCTCTAGGGTCGTTCGATTGAGCCGGGGTTTACAGCGGTGGTGATGCTGCTGAGGTGACTGCACACGCTTCAGCAGGATCACCTGCGTGTGTTCCTGGTCCGGTCGACTGGTCAACAGTCGAAGACGACGGCGAGATACGTCAATGCGTGTAGTTAGGCCACTCTAGCAGTATGATGGTGGAACGCTGAGAGTTTGGTTGACATTTGTAGCCATGACATGTATTTGCACACACACACACACACACACACACACACACACACACACACACACACACACACACACACACACACACACACACACACACACACACACACACACACACACACACACACACACACACACACACACACACACACACACACACACACACACACACACACACACACACACACACACACACACACACACACACACACACACACACACACACACACACACACACACACACACACACACACACACACACACACACATACACACACACACATACACACACACACACACACACACACACACACACACACACACACACACACACACACACACACACACACACACACACACACACACACACACACACACACGCACACGCACAACACACACAGTATGGTTAAGGCGCTGCACGAAACTCCTTAGATCAAACATGAGCACAGGCCGAGTAAAAGAAAGGCCTCATAAGAGTAACAAAGGGAAAGTGACGGGAAGATTGTAAAAGAAGTGTCAAGAGAGATGAGGTACCGATGAGACAGTGAGACGGTGAGAGAGACGAATACCGTGTTGGGCTGCGAGACCAGAGAAAACCAGCTCGGGCGGCGAAGCGAGCAACGCGGCGGCGATGGGTCCGCAGCGGCGGGGTGTGGGGGGGGACGCAGGCGAGCTCGTCGGGATGCCACGGGGCACGCGTTCGCGCAAAGCAACGGATTTAAGATTCCGACGCGGCCGGCCCGCGGGGACGCGGGAGCAGGTCGGTAGCGGCGCGGCGGATGTTGTTCGAGTACCGGGACCGGAGGAATGAGGAGAACAAGAACAAGGATAATCAGGCTTAAGACATACTGGAACATATCAATATCAAAAGCACACGGGTTATGGCTGAGTTGAGTTGAGAACAATCAGTACAACAGATACAACAGTACAACAGTACAGTACAACAGAGACAAGTTTTATTTTATTTTCGGTGCATGCAGAATGAAAGGGAAAGGGAAGAAAACAAATAACAACGCTGTGTTACTCAAACCTATCGATGCTCTGCTATTTAAATCAAATCATTAAAATTATTGCAATCCATGTAATTTTATAGAATACATGAAGCAAAAAGTGGTGTTAAAATGTGGCTGGGTATTAGTTACAATGACCGAACTTGTGTAGAGATTCATGAGTAAATTCAGTTTTTTTTCTTTCTATCTATTTCATTGGAGGAAATCACGAGGTCTTGCGTTCGGTTTGCCCGATTGACAGTGTGGGAGATGTAGATGTAGCTATGTTTGCCTTTAGGGCCTGTAGTGGTTAACTGGCTAACCACGGCAGAGCCCTTGCTCAGTGAAATTATAGTGAACATGTATACCGAGTAGGCCTGACTCGTGTTTTGACTGTTTAGAAACAGACGGTGGGGGCGAGGCTGAGCGTGTGGGAGTTTCAGGAGGGGTTGGGAGGAAGGCTGGTAAGGAGGGTGCGCGCGCTGCGGCCGTTGGCGGTGGAGCTGAATACGCGGGCGGGTGTAGCTGTGCATGTGGTACCGCCGGCGCCACTCCGGTCTCACTTGTCGCCGAAAGCTGAGCTCCCTCAAGTGAGAGTAACGTTGCCGAGCGCAGAGTTCCCCAGGTATAAGTATCGCTGCCGAACGCTGAATTTCCCCAGGTGACAGTCTTGCTACCTAAAGCGGAGTTTACTCAGGTGACAGTATCGCTGCTGAACGCTGAGTTTCCAGGGGGTACGGTATCGCTGCTGAACGCTGAGTTTCCAGGGGTACGGTATCGCTGCTGAACGCTGAGTTTCCGGGGGCTACGGTATCACTGGCGAACGCTGAGTTTCCCTGGGGTGACAGTATCGCTGATAAACGCTAAGCTTCCTCAGGTTGCGGTATCGCTGCCGGACGCTGAGTTTTCGTAGGCAACTGTATCGCTACTGAACGCTGAATTTACTCAGGTTGCGGTATCGCTGCCGAACGCTGAGTTTCCAGGGGGTACGGTATCGCTACCGAACGCTGAATTTCCCCAGGTGACGGTATCGCTGCCGAACGCTGAGCTTGCCCGGGGACGGTATCGGTGCCGAACGCTGGTGCTGCGTTGATTGTTTTAGTGTAATCTGTTGTGGTCTGCGTTTCTTTGGTGCTTTATGGTGTTATATGCGTTACTGTTTTGCATCAGGGACGTCGTCACCGAAGGGATGAGGTGACCCTGTCCCCCCACTTTCAGCCTCCCCATGCATTTTCATACTTATTTATAAACATGTAAACTAAAACCAAACTGAGGGCGAACCTGCTTTCTTTTACATGTGGACGGGACTGCAGCACTGTACTTCGACATAAGCCTGTCATGAGCTAGGATGAGCTAGCTCTCCTAGGATATATCTCACCGAATGAGCTATCAGCTTACCAAAAAAGTATATTGAAGCCCGTCACTTTTTTCTGGGTGACAATTTCTTCGACCTGAGTGATGGATAAATTATAGTTTGACGGCCTTACGTGGAGCTGATATCACTGTCCGCTTTGTTCCCTACCTTTCATTAATTAAGTTTTTCAATTTGTGAGCGGAAATGCATTTTCAGAACATAATTGACCAGCAACGTAGGCCTAGCATGGGACAATTAGTATTTCATAGTGTCCTTGAAGCAGATATGTTGCAGTGGAGGGCACTGAGCGGTCCAATTTTTCAATGTGTAGGTGCGGTTAGGAAATTGATTTCTTTATTTGTATTCAATATAGCACTAACATATCGCGTAGTCGCGTAATTTAAAGGGAGATTAGATACGCGAAAAAATTATTATTGTTGTTTCTTGCTATTTGAAAATCCTGATAACGAAACTATCAATTATTTTTGTATCTTCGGCAAAATTTTGGGAGGCCACTCACTTATCGAAATAGGTTAACAGTTTCAATAAAATGCCCATCACTTACCCATGCCCATACCCATCACTTACTTTTCGAAAACTATTTAAAGTTGAAAAGTAATGTTTTTTTATAATACAAATGTCTGTTCTCCTGTATTTGTATTTGAATTAATTTTAAGCAGCTTTTAAAAACTACAAAATGAATTAGTTTGACCTAGAAACGGAAAAAACATAATTACTCAAATCTTCAGTGGTTTCGTACCGCGGGTCTTGAGTCATTTTCTACTTCAGCCCCAGGATGACAAAACTTTTGCGTCAGATAGGTCACGTGACCCCGGTTTGAGAATTCCTAAGCTTCTGATTGGTTAATTGTGGTTTCTTTTAAGCCCTATATTTCTGTTTCAAAAGAGTTTTGGAATGCTGTTTTTCTAAAGTAATTTTTTCTGTAGTAGTGCGAAGTTCTACATCACTATTTAGGATAGATATGACCTAATTCTTAGAGAAATTGATAGCCTTGACCGTGTGTACATACGTCATATACATTAATATGAGGTGTACCGGTAAAGTCGTCTAGAAATGTTAACTTTGAGAGCAACTTTAAGGCATTTGCTGGCCAAATTCGCAAAAATGAGAATGGAACCTCTGAAACAACTTTTTGTAACCTTTTCATTTAGCCAATAAATTTTTTCGCGTATCTCTTAAGAAAGCCAACACGCTTTTTCTACGATTAGGCTTGTTGAACGAAGATTGCCGATACTTTTGGTCGACTGTTCTTCAGTTCGATGTTTTTTTCACAGTAATTATTTTTCAGCTGGCTTTACAAGCTGCATCCTCTGGTGATTGTCTTGCATCAGGGGCATTGCATATAACTTTTCCTCCTTCTGGTCCCCTTTCTTAGGACAGGCTGTACACAAGAGTTCAGGATTTCCTCATTTTCGGTGGATGCTCATTGAAATTTTTGTCAGGTCTTAATGCTTCATCGTATAAGATCTTGGAGCTCTGCATAAACGAGAAGGATGGCGCATCCATTGGTAGTTCGGGGGAGGGGCACAAAAAGGCATAAACCCCAGTTCACCCGATCTGCTTACAAACACCACTTTTCTCATGATGTTTGGCCCGTTTCCCCCTCCCCTCCCAGCAGCCGGTATACATCCACCACTGCACGCATCGAGCATGTTTTGAACCTTTTGCCGACTTTTGAAAAAAATAAGCTAAAGCTTAAAGGGGAAAATTGAAAAAATAGCTTCTGACGATACCTTTTTTATAACTATTTGTACCAATATATCGTATGCACGTTTAATCACACATCAACCAAGTTACAGCGGCTTAGGATCAAACTAGGTACGGTGACTTTTTAGCCTCAGATGGGGGCTATCTTAGATCACCTAAACGCGTTTTGTACTTAAATCTATAGCTGTTTTTTTTTTGCTTTAAAAACATTAAAATATTGTCAGAAAACAAGCATGGTGTTCGATCCCCTGCTGAGCTGCCCGCTAGCTTTTTCTCAAAACCTGTCCATGAACCATATGCTGGTATTTGAAGATACCTGCTAGTTAACAGTCCTAAATATCGCAATTCTTTTATGTGACAATTTTTCTCTTTTACGATGGAGCCCGGAACTATATCGTTATTAACAGTAAACTTGTTTCCTTTTCACACATTTTTATATTCTCATGAAACATGTTACACCTAGATGAGACTTTTGAAAACTTTTTTTTAAAGAAAACAAAACTGAATATTCGTATCAATGAGCCGCCGTCCAAAAACTTCAATAAATGACCTGTGTGGTATCCTGGATTATTCACTAAGAATAACCATAGCGAGGTGCATTGGTTAAGATGAGTGTCTTATCCACGGCTGTTGTATGTTTATGAAACAATCTGATTGTTCCCATTGATGGTGGCTGGGAAAGAGCCACGTCTCGATAGCGGAGAAGAGACTGCCTTGCCCCGGCGGACCGCCGCGGGGGCGCCCCTGACAGAGATCAGCTGTTACGGTGTAACGAGCAGCAGGTGTCATTTGTAACGAGTGGTCGGCTGCGCCCCGTAACCAACCGGCGCCTCTCGGCAGAAGGCTCCGGCGTCGCCTGCAGAGAACGCTCCGGTGGCTGCTGAGGCACGCCTGCACGGAAGGCTCCGGCGCCGCCTGAGGCGACTCTGCAGAGCTGGCCACCATGGCGGCAGTGGATGGTCCCGGCATCTCCCAGAACTGGGTGGTGCAGCCGCTATTGACAGGTAAGAATACGTGCGCCTCTCAGCTGCTTCCCGGCACTCAGGCGCTTAACACTGGCATTTCCGACGAAAACTGCCGAATATTCATCGCCCAGAAACGTTATGGGGCTGCCATAGAGAATTTTTGGCGTGTCATGCAGGTGAAGTTTTGGAACAGCATCAACCATTTATGGTGGCGGCCGGATTTCGTGCCGTCTAACAACACAAAATAGATGGTAGCTGGTTGCCCCTTGGGGGTCCAGTCGCAGCAAATGTTTCTATGGCCAGGTTATCTACTTATTCATCATATGTAAGTCCCGTATTTGTATGTCCCGTTAGGCACTTATCTCGGCCACCCTCTGTCTCAGCCAGTCGGGGTGAGTGGGGTGGAGGTGGGTACCGCTGTCGCATCATGGCGGCCAGGGTATTTCTGTCTATTCGACGGCTGTTGCGTATACACACCCTCGGTCTTAAGACTCCGTGTCTGACCGCCGCTGACCATGATAATGATGTCCGTAGTGATGAAGGCGACTAAGCCATCGGTTGTACTTCACCAGACAGGTAACTGCATTGTATCAGATGAGTCCTATTGCCGCAGCTTCCAATCTGCAGCTCCGGTTTTTCCTCCTATTGTGTTGGCTATTGTCGGTTCCTGTCCCTTGCTTTATACGTTGATTGTTAGCCCGGCCTTCTTTAGTCATTTTCGGGTTGGTAAGCCCTCAGGAGGCTTATCTCGACCCTCGGCGACGAGGTTGACGGTATCATGGGCCTTTGAGGCTTCCCTCCTGCGGGTTGATATCTTGCGATAAAGAACACGCCCAAAATTGGGCTGAAGTGTTTCGGGTTCACGCCGCCAGATAGTCCCCGGGTGCGGCTTGGCATTACGGCTCGTTGGTACTGACCCACGAGCTCGGCCTAGCTCGGACAGAGAGGTCACGCTCTGGGGTTGTGATGCGGCCTCTTCTCGATCAGGATTGTGTGCTCTTTTCTTGGGACACGTGACTGACCGGAACCTGGGCAGTCCCCTGGACGGCTAGGGCGTCGGTCCTAGCTGTTTTGAGCTCCGATGGAAAGCTCTCGTGCCGCCTGCTGCGTTTTGGCGTCGGATTGTGATGATAATGATGCTGCTTCCGGCCTTCGGATGATAATCCACGCGGGAGACTCCTCGCTGGGGTCGCCCCAACGGCCGGACATTGCGGTTCCGGTGCAGGTGAGGTTCGATTGATAGTGAAGGTCCGCGCCATCGCGCCGTCTCTACTGTTCAGATCCCACCTGGCTACCTCCCGGGGCTGGGGTCGATCGGGTGGGAGTTCACGATCCCGTCCCACCCGGGTGGCGGCTCAGAACATCGGCGCGAGAGCTCCTCGAACTTGTCGATGGAGTCGTCCAAATTATCACCAGAGGCGCTGTGCCACAGCCCAGATAACCTCCATCTGTAGAGCAGATCAGGGTCGCAGCTGACAATGTGACACAAAGGTCAAAACGAGCTCCAAAGATGACCCCCTGTTGGTATCACAGCTCAATTTCATCGCTGATAAAAGGAACCAAAAAGTGTGCGTTCAAGAAAGTTTCCATGAAAACGTTCACCACCTCACTAACGGGCTCCCTGGGGACGTTGAAAGGCGGACGGTGAAAAGGAGCAGTCAGGAAGGCAAAGGCAAGCAGTCATCTGACAGAGGTAGCCAGGAAACAGGCTGAAGACCTCACTGCCGCCGAACGCGCTCGGGTCACTGGCTCTCATTCTGACATGTCACTAGACCCTCACCGAGTACACCAGGTGCGTACCGAGTACATTATGTACTGACCAAGTACATCAGGTGCACACAGAGTACACCAGGTACACGACGAGTAAACCAGGTACATACCAAGTACATACATAATGTACTCACCGAGTACACCAGATACACGTCTATTACACCAGGTACATACCAAGTACATAATTTACTCACCAAGTGCACCAGGTGCACATCAAGTACACTACACGAAATACTCACAGATTACACCAGATGTTCACCGAATACACCAGATACCCACCGAGTACACCTGATACATACCGAGTGCACCAGGTACGCACATCCGGCCGTTGCACTTAGCACTGTTAATATAACGCAACAGTCGGAAAACGCTGCGCCAACGCCCACAGCGGCCAAAACTCCACCCCAGAGGTGTCCAGATAAACGAAGGCCACTGCACACTCGTGAAGGGCGTCCAAAGAGCAGCCAGATTTCTGCGGAGCGGTCATGTGCAGGTCTCAGCACCACAGGGGAAAACGCACTCATGCCCCACCGAACCCATTCCCTCCGCCCACCCTGTACTCTCGCCGGAACGCATCCGTCTCAGGTACGCGATTTGATTCGAGGAATGTAACAGGGCGTTTTTCATATTTGCTGATGGTAGGCAAAAGAAACAATATGGGGATTCCAATGGGTGTGAAACGCTCCATTACCTGCATTGATAATGACACCAGGCGCTTATAAAATCCTCCCAGCGTGACATAAACGTTCATGCATTTCAGCAGAGACAAAGCGCCGGACGTTTTCAAAGACGATATCAATGGTGGTGTCCGTGTAAGGCAAACGTACATGAAAGACGAGCTGTACCTTAAAGCCACCACCCAAACAGGTCCAATTGGATGCTTGTGGGCCACCTCCAAATTGATATTCTACTGCTGGCTGGTTTGTCTCAGATGTATAACGGAAACAGTCGTGAGACATGATCCTACAACAGGTAATGTGAAACAGAACCACTTCTATGATCGGTTTACCCATTTTAGGCGCTTGTTTTGTTTGGCAGTGCTTTTCTTTTTCCGTGAATTTTTAATTCTGGCAGGGCGAGTTTTCATTACCAGGATAAACGACTTTCATCTGACATGGCTGAACGAGAAATGGCTCGTTGTGCTGAGGCTTCCTAAAATCACCACCCCGTCCCTATTTGTATGTATTTTGGTGCATCTGAAGGGGACCGGATGTAAACAGAATGCGCCTAGAATTCTTGATTGATCAAGGGAGCCTATTACTGCTATCCACGCGTCTAAACCTAATTCACTCGCTCGAGCGGCGTGGGAGGCTGAGCAGGGCGGGGTGCGTGCAGGACAGGGCCGTGCAGCGAAGTAGGGTGTGTGGCAAAATGTGCTGGTCACGGAAGACTGCTGGTTTTTGGTTGAATTTCTAAATTGAAATTGAATTTAATTGAAATTGAATTGAAAATTAAAAAAACATTGTTGAAATAGCCCGTAGAAACCGTAGAAGAACCAATATTTATGCATTTTTACATTGGTTACTGTTTACTTTGGTAGTATATGCGTGTGACAGTTATAACTAGAGTTATGAGCACAGAAAATCAATAGACCGCTGCAGCCCCGTGTTTAGTGTGAACTCATGATTTAGCCCATGGGAGACTCCGATACATGCCTGAATCTTTTTCCGAGAGATTCTGCGCGTTTTCTACTCCTTCGTTCGGAATGTGTCCACAGCGTCCATCATGGCTGCAGACTATGGAATGTGCTTGATTGTCGCGACATTCCAGCCTGACGGTGCAGGGTAATCATCTCCGGAATGTGACGAGAATCCTATCAGAAAAGATCGCCCTAATGATTAGGGGAAAGCTGACGCCCGGGCAGCATGTCTCTATGTGTCGGCTCTGCTCTAGGCTGAGGCCCCATGCATAGTGGGTCATGGGCAGATATTCTTTGAGCGATTTGTCAATTTGATATTCGGAGTATTGAGGCATTTGCGAAGGAGTGTAATTACACATCGCCTTGTTGCGGATATATTAGGGCGGGGATGGGGACACGGTGACTTTGACCTGTGCAGGTTTTATTAGGATGTGTTAAAATAATGCATATCTCCTTCACATTCCGATATATTGTACTGTTCCTGCCTGAGACACTTCTGGTCACAATATGAATCCTTTGTGCTCTAACACCTAGTCATTATTCTAAAAAAACTAGGTTGTAATTTTGTTATTAATTATTGCGAGCCTGTTGTCGGTCTCAGGATGACATATCTGTGATTCGAGGACCAGGTCTGGGATATGTAAGCCCGGCCGGAACAGTTGCCACCGCTACACCCGAAACCGGTCTCACCACTCACCAGCTGTCTGAGTACCTCTGCGGATATTTCCGGGGGTGGGTGTCGCAGGCGGCCGCGGCGGCGACCTTGACCGGCGGGGGCGTCGGCGGCGACAGGTACCTGGGCGTCGGTAGCGTGGTCGATACGGCTGTGACTGTCGCTGCCGCGGCATCTCCGCCTGCCCCGGTCTCCTCCCTCGTGCCCGGCAACTCGCACACCCCCCCCCCACCCACCACCCACCCTCCGGGCTGGTCCCACCGAGACTTCCGAGCTTGCAAGGTAGCTGCCGGATCTCGTCTCTGGTCGTCTGTAACGCGTTCGGACAGTCCAACAAAGCGGCTGGGTTTCAGACTGATACGGTCAGATTTGCCGCATGTCTATTCTCTGACGCGACGGCACCAGCAGTGCCTCGCTGAGGACGTTACTAATGCTTGATTGTGCAATTTTGAACTCAGAGAATGACTTGGTGTGGTAAAGTAAAAGTATACTCATGCGAAACGTTATTGATGGGGGCAAAACGTAGCGCTAAATAGTGTTGAGCGTTGCCCTAGATTGAGCTTGTCTTTCTGGGGCCGTAGCTAGCTACCCAAGTTCTAAGGTACGTATAAATGTATGTTCATATACATATATGTACGTTTTATGTACATACGTACGTATATATGTATGTCAATACATGAAGGCTTGATTCGGTGGGAAAATTATTCAATACTAAGCATATGTGTGCAATATGTCGTTGATATCCGGTTATCGGCTTTGCCGTTTTGGCTATTTCAGTCTCCCGAAAGGTGATTTTGCATGCTCTCTCGTCTCAATAATGATTTTTGTTTTTAGTCTGGCACATGTCTAATAAGCCACGGACATTTACCTATCCACTAGCTAGATGATTTTCCACCTCACGTGTGTTTCGGGTGGCTTCCAGGCTCCAAATTGCACGTGATTTTCTCTGACAGCAAACTCCCACACCACCGTTAGGTAGCACCAAACATTTCCTATGGCGACCGCAACGCCGAAAAGCTACCCAAACACATATGCATAAATTGAAAAAATTCGTTCATTTTCCCGTAGTCCGATTTGCAAAACTCTTTCACCTCCGATTTACATTAGGTCATGCGCAGTACGAAAAAAGCACGCTGAGGAACGATCTGTCGAAACATTTTTCTTGTTTCACTCCAAGTATTGAACAGGTGGTGCATATAGCCACAGCTACTGAAGTGCTCCAAAACCCTACCTTGCGCATCAACCGGACCCCTAGATGCCATAGTCACTCTGTACAAACTTCGTGCCTATGATTGCCATTGGCGCACAATCAGTAATTCAGCCCGCTTCTTTCTGCAGCTTGGTTTGTCATGTGCAGCCTGTGGAAAATATGCTTTGCGAAATATGGCGATATATTTCTCCACTTTCTCTCTGTTTCCGTAGTGCTCTGATACATGTGTTCGGAGTTGACGAGCGCTGAAGCTGCGCGCAATGACACCCACGACGTTGTTGTTTGTTTCAGATTTGTACCAGATCACGATGGCCTACGCCTACTGGAAGTCGGGCAAGACACAGGAGCACTCTGTCTTCAACCTGTTCTTTCGCAAGAACCCGTTCCACGGCGAGTTCACCATTTTCGCCGGATTGGAGGAATGTCTCAAGTTCGTCAGCAACTTCCGCTATTCGGACACCGGTGAGAACTGTTTACGAGATGAGATGTCCTCTTCTCAGACATGGACAGGAGAGGGGAGATGTCCCCTTCTCAGACATAGACGGCAGGGGTGAGATGTCTCCTTCTCGGACATAGGCAGGAGAGGCAAAATGTTCCTTCTCAGACATAGAAGCCGTGCTTTCTTGCGCTTCTCAGACATACGCAGAAGAGGCGCGATGCCCACTTCTCAGACATACGCAGGAGGGGCGAGATGTCCCCTTTTGACAGGAGATGCGAGATGTCCGCTTCTCAGACATGACAGGAGGGAAGCGCACACCTGTAGTGCGCGGCATTGTCCAGCGATGGCCGGCTGATGACGCTGCCACGTCAGCAGCGACGTCTCCCACTGACGCCGGCCGCAGCACCTGGCGGCCGTCACTGCCGGTCAAGTGAACAGCTGTGGCGCGCCTGTGCCAATTAAGGGGACGCTGGCGCAGCCGCTGGTAGTCCGGCACCGGTAGCCGGTAGTCCAACGCAGATGGTATGTGGCTGATCCAGAACCTCTTCTGAAAAACGCGAGAGGTTTTGGTGTTGGATGTTTTGGCGAAAAATAGATGACGCGCAATGCTGTAGCAAATGTATCATTGCTGTTTAGACACAAATTTTAACAATTATGACGCACTTGCTACATTATTTTGTGGGATTTTTTGGTGACAAAACATCTGGCACCAAAACCTCCTGGGTTTCAAAAGAGGGTCAGGAACAGCCCCCCATATTTGACTGCTGCCGACCTGAACGCCGATGTGACGTCACTAAGCGCCCAATGGCCAGGTCAACCAACTGCCGAACACGGCTCCGGTGCAGCCTCCGCCCTCTCAGAGGGTGGGACCACCCCGGGCCACGGAACGCTACTTCCGGCGAACCCGAGCAGCCGGCGGTTGTCGGGCAGGTGGAGGTCGGTGGGACCGACACCACGGCACGCCCCTCTCCGCCAGCCTCAACACTCGGCGCTCTTATCTCTGGGCGCGTACGCCTTGTGCACGTAGACGAGTGTTCCCGGTGGCTTTTTATGGAAGCTTAACCTTAGCCTTTAAACTGGCCGTATTCCCGGACTTTTTTATTTTTCCACCTCGGAAATGCTCCTTTTTTGCGGCAACCTCCGGTGAATAAGCTGGTTTAAGAAATTTCCCAGTGCGCACACTACGGTGCCTGCATACAATACTGGTAATGCGCGTTGATAATAATTTAATTTGCTTTTCAGTTTCTGAGGCAATTTATTATTTTGCCTGTAAATATCACAAACTCTTGTAACTCTTGCTTGTAAATAACAGAAAAGCTAGGACATAGGCTTGGAAATAACGGAAATAATGGAGGGACTATCATGCTTATCAGACAAGGAATAATGGTTTCGAAACCATCGCTACTGACTGGATTTCCTGCTGGCCAACTGCTAGTTGCGAATGTATACTGTGATTGCCTGCGAGTGTATGCACAATGTGCATTGCACATGATTCCTTCCGTGCATACATGCCTGCTAGAACATTTTAAAATCCACTTCAAATCGATGGAGAGGTTGCATTTCAAATATATAACATTAAACAGTGCAGGTATCCTTATAGTGCTCAGGAAACCGGGAATGCAGTCGGGCGTAGTCGGCTCAATAACCGCCGTGAGTGTTCTTTCCTCACCAGCCGAGTATTTCGAAATCAGAGATCGGCTGGAGCCTTGGATGGGATTTTCTACGATTATTCACCATCAATATAACCCCCTCGTGAGACTTATGCACGTCAAGCGATCTAGGCATTTTGTATAGAGGTTAGCATTTTTGCCCCAAATAGTGTTGGTATAATGGTGCGCCGCGGACATGATTAGTTACTTTTTTTAACGCTGGTGTATACGTGGTGCCGCTGTGCCACACACGCCGCTGCTCTGTGACGTTGGTATCGACAGAAGTCTCTGCTCCACAACGGTGGTGTGTTAAATATATCACTATTCTGTTAAGATGATGTGTCCGCAGACACCGCACGGTGGCGTCTCGGTAGACATCACTATTCTGTTACGCTGATGTGTGCAGACATCACTCGGTGGCGTTTCGGAAGACATCACTATTCTGTACCGCTGGTGTGTGCGACATCTGGTGGCGTTGGTGACACACGGTGGCGGATATGTGCAGACCTCAGACGGTAGCATCTCGGTAGACATCACTACTCTGTAACGCTGGCGTGTCTGCAGACATCGCTATTCTGTTACGCTGGTGTGTCCGCAGACATCAGCTACCTTCGCTCTGTGCTGCCGGACAGTGTGGAGCCGGAGTTCTTCCAGTACCTGCGTCAGCTGACTGCCGAAGAAGTCACAATCCGCGCCGTAGACGAAGGCGAGGTGGTATTCCCCAGGTGGGCACACGACGAAACGGGCCCCAGCCGCCCTCTGGTCAGGTTGGGGAGGGAAGGGAGTTTAATGTTCAGTCTGCAGGGGCTCTATCAGTTTTGTGGAAAAGGTTTGCCCTAACCTTTAGATACATTGAACGCAATTTTTCGTTGAACATTATGCCATGCAATAGTTGTGCTTATCAGAAATGAATGAGTAGGCCTGATACTAGATATAGGAAATTAGTGGGTGGTGTTGGGTTCGTATTATTCTTCGTTGTCTTTGAAAGCGTGGTGAAGTGTGCGCGGTTGATTGTGTGAGGTTGATGAGTCGTGTGCAATTGATTGTGTGGGTTGATGCGTCGTGTGGTTGATTGTGTGGGTTGATGGTCGTGTGCGTTGATTGTGGGGGTTGTGGTGTGTGGTTGGTTGTGGGGTTGATGCTTGTTGGTTGATTGTGTGAGGTTGATGGTGGTGCGTTGATTGTGTGGGTTGTGGTCGTGTGCGTTGCTTGTGTGGGTTTTGGTGTGTGCGTTGGTTGTGTGGGTTGTGCTTCGTGTGCGTTGATGTGTGGGTTGTGGTTGTGTGCGTTGGTTGTGTGGGTTGTGCTCGTGCGTTGATTGTGTGGGTTGTGGTCGTGTGCGTTGTTGTGTGGGTTGTGGTCGTGTGCGTTGGTTGGTGTGGCTTGGAGTTGATTGTGTGAGGTTGATGAGTCGTGTGCAGTTGATTGTGTGAGGTTGATGAGTCGTGTGCAGTTGATTGTGTGAGGTTGATGCTTCGTGTGCAGTTGATTGACAGCTCAGGCCCGCCAGGGTGCCGCTGCTGATTGTGGAGGGCCCGTTGATCGTCTGCCAGCTGCTGGAGACTACTCTGCTGACACTGGTCAACTTCGCCAGGTGAGCAGATCATCAGCCCAGATCCCTCTTCAGACAGTGTTCCCAACTCAGTAGTGCCGCTGTTCATGCGAGTGACTGCATGTTGGGGACTCGGTGTTTTCAATTATGCCTGGGAAGGGCCAGCTCCTGCCCCAGTGGAAGGGCTGAGAGGTTGAGAGTGACGACTGCTGGGAACTCGGTCTGAAAAGGCAATGCGAGTCAGCGGTATCAGACTACCGCCGTCCAGGCAAAGTTTGTACAGCTCCTTTTAAGGCAAAAAAAACTTTGACTCTTTTTCCAAGATATGTAGGGTAAGGGTGGGTAAGAGAACGCAGGATATAAGAGTACGCAGCAGCTGTTTTGGTTACTTAGCAACTACTGAGATGGTAAATACCCTCGTATAAAAAAGCACGGCGAGTGCCTGTGGCTGCTCAAAAAATTCAATGTGCTCCTGTTCTTCCCGCGGGAGTACAGAGCAAAATACGTTTCTGGGCACCCTTGATGTAATTTAACTAGGTAAACTTATAGACCATGCTTCTATCATCAAGTGTATTACGGTCTGTCATCAGTAAGGAAGCTCTGCTAGGACTGTGCTGGAGGGCTAAAACTCACGCTAAAATGTCTGCCAACATGTTTATGAAGACTTTCTTCCCAAGGGAGCATGACCGGCAAGAGTATGCAGTAGACCATTGTGCAAGAGTACGCATGCTTACGAGATAGGAAAATTTATTTTCGCTCGGGACAGAGTCCGTAATTCATATTTAGAAAACAAAACATTGCAGCATAGTTCTTGTATATTTAGAACGATATAAAATCCTACGATCGCCAAGTTTGACGACTAAAAACCTCGCGACATGTCCTACGCACCTAAAGCACAGCGGGGCATCAGTGCGTGCTCCAGCCTCTTCTTTTGCGTACTCTTACCGACCCACTCTGGCAATAGTACGCACGTGACTTTTTATTTGTTATGGTCTCGTGCCGAGCTCCTTTCAGAGACATCAACTTGAAACATGGACCATACATAAACAATTCTTCGGGCTAAACAACTATATAAAATTTTTAGCTGTTAGACATTTAGGAGAGAAGTGAAAGCCTCCAGAAAGTTAATCCGTACTCTTGCACGGCCTTCCCCTACCAAGCGAGGGTTTTGCGATTCGGATATTGTAATCTACGACTGAATATCTGGAGTAAACTATACCGTGGGCCGGTGGTGTGCGGAGATTTTGGTCCTTACGTGAAGCAGTGTTATTTAAAGAAATGCATGATATTGACCATGGCTGGACAGTGCCGCAACAGATCCACCCCAAAATCGACATTGCACCTTATGTCTCAGATTTTGATATTTGTTCTAGAAAGTGTCGGGGCTCTAGAACCATGCTGTGCCGGTAAATTTTCATACGGTTAACAGCTTTCGAGGCTTTCATAAGGTAATCTTAGAGCCCACTCACACTTGGTGGCATTGCCGACACAATCTGCCGATCGAAATTACAAAAGCTCATGGAGAGAACGACAGAATAATATTGGCAGATTCTGCCATGTGTGAATGCACCTAATGGTTCTTTGAATAGTTGATTTATTGAAATGAAAATAGCACCCTAATGTGCAGTGCAGTCAAGGTCATATTTGATATTGTCTGAATTGTCATGAGCTGTGAAAAAAGCTCTGCAGTGAAAGTAATAAAAATGGAACCTTAAATTTGTACGTACCAAAGCAATTTTAAATTTTTTTCGATGACGTGGTGGTTAAGATTTGGATTTGTCTCGTCCATGATAAAGCAAAATATATTTCATTTAATCATAAGCGTTGTAAAAGTACGTTTCTCTCCAAAAATGTCTATATTCAACTTGGTCTGCGGTCATCTTATCGTTTGCAAGCCTGTTTGCACGGTGCAAACAGACTTGCCTACAGTTATGCACCCAATGGCGATAAAAGCTCAAACCAACCCATTTTGCCCGCCTTAACGAAATGGTTGCAAAAATTCACTTCATGATGCCTTTAGGTAAAAAGTCGTGTTATCTCTTCATGCAACGATGTGTATGTTTGATTGTGCGATATAGCTTGAATAAGGTGTTTTAAAGCTGTGCTGATCAAACCAAAACTTTACTTATAGGATTATATGAAAGAACCCCGTATCGGCTATTACTTGCCCAATAATTATAGCTGCGCAAGAGTGAGGTCAGGGGTCGGCTCTGAGGTGCCCCTGGGATGGGGGCACTGGAGTAGCCACCTGATATTTTGAAGGCCCAGAGTGACATATAAAGGACCATCTGGAGTCTTGTTTGACCTAGCACGGTCTTCATTATACCAAGGATGATTAACCCGGCCCCACCGGGGGTCCGGCGCCACCTTCGCCCACCGGGGGGCCATCGATGGCCCCCTCTAACTCCGAAAATATGGGCGTTAGCGCAAATCTGCAAAGTGCAATGAAAGCTCGCGTGAATTCAGTAAGAAATTACTTCGCATGTTTTAGTGCTCAGGTCAATGGTTTGACCTCCAGAGGTCAAATTAGGTCAAGATCGGCTATTTTCACTCAAATATGCAATGATTAAGCAAACTGGGCATAACTCTTATGTCATTAGAGCTATTGAGGCCTAATAAAGTACATTTGATAGCAAATTGCCAGTACTTTTTCCGCTATGTGGAACGTAAAGACCTCCCGCCAGTGGTTTGACCGCCAGAGGTCACCTCGTGACCTAATATGACCTAAGGTCACGAAAGGTCAAAAGTGACCTTGCCGTATATCAAATGAAAGCCAGTGACAAGACAAACACGATGGTGTTTGTTTCACCGCTCTAGCTTAATTAGGTCAAAAGTTATTGTCAAAATACTGTTTTTGACCTCTGGTGACCTTGGATGACCTTGGAAAAGTCAAAGGGCAAATATGACCCCTGGGATCCGTGAAGGGTGTCCAAAAACGTTGTTCTGAGCAGTCTGAGTATTTGCAATCATTTTTGTGGCTTTTATATCATGAAATAGCTTTTCCCATGCTATGTCAATGGGAGAGGTCACCTCGTGACCCGACCTCAGGGCACGAAATCGAAAATCCCGGATATACACCTTGTAGACCCTGGAGGGGTCATGAAGTGTAGGAAGTTTCAAATCAATCGACTTTGAAATGTAGCCTTACAGAGCTCTAAAGGTGAAGTGAGGTGACCTTGGTTGACCTCGTCTTGTGACCTGACCTTGGGTGACCCGGGGTAAAAATTTCAGGGATGATGGGAAAATGATGCAGTGAGAGGTAGAGCCCTCAACCGCGGTGCTGCGCCTCGTCGTTTTTTTGCTATCCCGGAAAAACCTTAGGGGGCCATCGATGGCCCTTTCGGTGGGGCGAGGGTTAAGTTGTCCTGGATTGGCCAAGTTGCCACATAGATCATTTATCGTCTAAAACTCAGGATCCGACGGAGAAACTCTCCCGAAGGAAGATGGCATGCATTGGTGGGTTTTTATTTTTGGGTTCAAGGTAATTTGGAGTCATCAAAAAGTGACGTCACAGCGTAATATACATCCCGCCAAGCATGCTAGTATCACTCCTTAGACCCTGGCTACCGATTTGTTTACCTTTTTGCTTTTTGCATAGGATAATATTTTCATTTTGGTATGTATTTTTTAGACACCTATGAGATTGTCTTAGGCAATAGCTCACAGAACATTTGACGTATGAAAGTTTAATTGGCACAGGGGGATTCTACCCCCACAAACACCTAGACAAAATATCATTAGAACTTGAGACGTAGAATGTCACGGCTAAAGGGACAGAGGGCATCTGATCCAGTATTTGTTTAATGTCCTTCTTCCACGCGTCTCGTTTCACGAAATTAATGTAAGCGCAGCCGATATGAGACCTGGTTTCAATCGGCTCACGCGAGCGCTCCGGTGGGGCGAGGAGAGTGCATTGATTAGACAATGGCTCCGGCGGTGGCCCGGTTCCGCCTTGACTGCTCAGGTGTGCCCCACTTCCCGATACACAGCGCCGGCAGCAGCTTCCCTGCAACGGTATCTCGCGCCGCAGTCAGCTGATACCATAGCCGATGTATGCGCGTACTCTCTTTCAAGGACCTTTGCTCGTTATGGAACCACACAGTCTGTAGGGTGGAACCGAGCAGAAATGTGGATTTCTGTTAGGAAGAGATGAACCAGATTCGAGCGATGGACGGCTGCAATGATCAATAGAGCTGTTATTCATGGCCGGTTTTCCGTGGCTTGTGACAACAGGTACTGGTTTGTACAGGGGCGGGGCAGTGTAAAAGTCTCCCAATTATTCCTTCAGTAGAGGCCGATAGCAAACGACAGTCACTCACGAACGATGACTGATGAATGATTGTGCATAAAGAAAGGTGATAGTTTGAAAATAAACCCCTTCCGCGTGTGATGCGCAGACGGAAATGGTCAAAACTGGATGGCCCCGTGTGTTGCATTTTCGGACAAATCCATCTTCCGTAGCCAAATTTTGCTGGTGACTTCGTAGTGTTATGATGCGTCTGTCACAGCCCGATGACTTTACTTATTCACGACCGTCAGTTTTCTGATGACTATGACTGACGCAATTCCCTGGCGCCTGTCACAGTTCTATGACTGGCACAATTCTCTGACGACTGTCACAATTTTCTAATGACTGGCACAATTCCCTGACGACTATCACAGTTCTATGATTACTGGCTCAGTTCCCTGACGACTCTCACAGTTTTCTAATGACTGGCACAATTCCCTGACGACTGTCACAGTTGCCAGATGACTGGCACAATTCCCTGGCGACTGTTAGTTTTCTGATGACTATGACTAACACGATTCCCTAATGGCTGTCAGTTCCCTGATGACAGGCACAGTTCCCTAGCGACTGTCACAGTTATCTGATAATTGGCGCAATTCCTTGGTGACTGTCACAGTTCTATGATAACTGGCGCAGTTCCTTGGCGACTTTCAGTTCTCTGATAACTGGCACAATTCCCTGGCGACTGGCACTGTTCTCTAATGACTCGCACAATTCCCTGGCGATTGTCAAAATTCTCTGGATGACTGTCGGAATTGCGCAGATGACTGGTTGTCGCAGCCTGGCTTGTCAGTCGCTGTATTTTAGTGCTATATGTCTCAGTCTTCTGACTATGTCTCAGTCCCGTGATTACATTTGTTACAGCCTGATGACTACTAACGCGGCGCGATATCGGCTGGCAGCGGGTAAAAATATTCGACTACTGGAGTTTGGTCTGCGCCGTTCACAAGGTCCCGATGGGGGGCTCTCTGCCTCCAGGTACGCCTTCATGGGTAAGTTCATAGTGCCCTTCATTTGTGAGTCCTCAGTGCCCTGCATGTATGAGTCCTTAGTACCGGCTTCATGTATAGGTCCTTAATGCTTTGTCATGTGAGTTCTTAGTCCATTTCATGGGTGAGTTCTTCCTGCCCTTCATGGGTGATTCCTTAGTGTCCTTTATAAGCGTCGAGTTTGTCGCACCTGTTTTTGATTCGTCTGACTGACAAGTTGTGTTGTTTCCGCTTGTTCCAAGTCTTCTATTTTGCAACCCTTTTCACTGAGAGCCTTCGTTTCGGCCAGTATACACTTTGAGGTATGTTTTGATGATACATATATGAGGTAAAACGTTACAAGCACTGTTTTAGAAAATTTAAAAACACAGCCTCCATTTTTCCGACTGAACATGGATGATGATGTTGGAGTCTGCTGCAACATTGCTTCCGCAATATGTGTGTGCTTCAGGAGCACTGACAGTGTTGGTGTCTACTGCAACATTGCTGCCGCTGTGAGTTTCTGCTGCAACAGCACCGACAGTGCCGGTGTCTGCTGTAGCAGCACCGACAGTGCCGGTGTCTGCTGTAGCAGCACCGACAGTGTTGGTGTCTGCTGCAGCATTGCGGCCGCTGTGATTGTCTGCTGCAGCAGTGCTGCTGCTGTGTGTATGTGTGCTGCAGCAGTGCTGGCAGTGCTGGTATCTGCTGCAGCAGCACTGGCAGTGCTGGTATCTGCTGCAGCACCACTGGCAGTGCTGGTATCTGCTGCAGCGGCACTGGCAGTGCTGGTATCTGCTGCAGCAGCAATGATAGTGCTGGTATCTGCTGCAGCAGCACTGGCAGTGCTGGTATCTGCCGCAGCAGCACTGGCAGTGCCGGTATCTGCTGCAGCAACACTGGCAGTGCTGGTATCTGCTGCAGCGGCACTGGCAGTGCCGGTGTCTGCTGCTACATCACTGACACTAGTGGCGTGTGTTACAGGAGGCTTTGACGGCACCAGTAACGTACTGGCCGGAAAGCTGTTCAACATCCCTGTCAACGGCACGCACGCACACGCGTACATCACCTCCTTCAACGGACTGGACGAGATCCACAACAAGGTGAGAGTCGGCCCGCTGTCACTCTCCACACGCGATTGGTGACATCATGGAAACTAGCCTTCAGCAGGCTCTTCAAGTGGAGCGCTATTCAATCTCTGTTCAACGGCGTACGGAAGTATTTTAGGAAAGATAAGGCCTTCTGCGTGATATAGACTATGAAGTATCTTCACCGACGTCTGGAACAATACCTTTGAGTTGATCTTATTTTTCTCACACTTGCTCAAAATTTGTCAACAAGAAATCAAGGCTTAGTCCGTTGCTTCTACGCGTGAGAGCGGGACATATGTGCTCGGTGTAGTGGAAATATTGAGCTATGAGAACTGCCGATTGGAAAGGCTGTGTCCATGGGATGTGCGTCAGACACCTACACCCTCCCATCCATTATGTCCTGCTCCCATCCACCCAGTTGTCTGGTCTCAGGTGTCGGCTTGTTACAGGCGGCGCTGATTTCTGCCGTCGGGTGTGAACAGCTTGTATCATTTTGCGGCGTTTCACGTCATCGATGGAGTAGAGGGTGGGAAGACGTTGAGCATAGTTTGGTTTGAGGTTTTTTATCTCCTAAGCTTTGTATGCCCCCAAATCCCTCCCAATGGGATGAGAGCTGGCGACGCTGTATAACTTTAGCAGTTGGTGTGTCGTTAAACGCCATCAAAAACGCCAACAATTGTTTTTGGCTTTTCGCGCAACCATGATACAATTTTTATGGATCTCTCCGTTCCCTGAAGCACATTAGGCAGCATGTTTTTCAGCAATTTCCTTTCAGGTCACACGCTGTAAAGTAAAATCTCATCCTGCACCAACTTGTGGCGCAAAACTAGTTTTGCATGCGGTATGCCGTGTGCGATGGAATGTTCTACGCAATTTAGTTGTTTTGGACAAGTCGACATTTTCTTGACATTTTTTTCAACATTTTCTCCAAATTCATATGCTTTGTTTCCGAGGTCTGACTCTGAGTTAAAGGGACTGTGCCACCTTTTTAATGAGATTTTGACTGATAATGCATGTGATAGAGCCTATGGAAAAACTACTTGATCAATATTTAATTCGACTCAGAATTTATTGACCCCGAAAAAGGTGCAAATTTACCCCCTATCGACCCCCGTCCTTTCCGAGTGGTCACGTGGTATAAGATGACATCGTTAAAAGCGGCCCGAAGTCCCCGGTAACGGTCCGATGTCCCTTGTAACGATCTAGTGTCCCCTGCAACGATCATGTGGCTCCTGTAATGATCCAGTGTATCCTGTAAATATTCATTACCCCCTGTAACGCTCCGGTGCACCCTGTAACGCCCCGGTGTCCCCTGTAACGCTCCGATGTCCCATGTAACGCTCCGGTGCACCCTGTAACGCTCCGGTGTCCCCTGTAACGCTCCGATGCCCCATGTAACGCTCTGATGTCCTTTGTAACGCCCCGATGTTCCTTGTAACGCTCCGATGTCCCATGTAACGCTCCGGTGTCCCTTGTAACGTTCCGATGTCCCATGTAACACTCCGTTGTCCCCTTGTAACGCTCTGGTGCACCCTGTAACGCTATGATGCCCCATGTAACGCTCCGATGTCCCTTGTAACGCCCCGATGTCCCTTGTAACGCTCCGATGTCCCATGTAACGCTCCGGTGTCCCTTGTAACGTTCCGATGTCCCATGTAACACCGTTGTCCCCTTGTAACGCTCTGATGCCCCATGTAACGCTCCGATGTCCCTTGTAACGCCCCGATGTCCCTTGTAACGCTCCGATGTCTCATGTAACGCTCCGGTGTCCCTTGTAACGCTTCGATGTCCCATGTAACACTCCGGTGTCCCCTTGTAACGCTCTGGTGCACCCTGTAACGCTCTGGTGTACCTTGTAACGCTCTGATGTCCCTTGTAACGCTCCGATGCTCCATGTTACGCTCTGGTGCACCTTGTAACGCTCCGTTGTCCCCTGTAACGCTCCGGTGTCCTTTGTAACGCTCCGGTGTCCCCTTGTAACGCTCTGGTGCACCCTGTGACGATCCAGTGTCTCCTGTAACTATCCGGTGTCACATGTAACGCTCCGATGTCCCATTTAACACTCCGGTGTCCCCTTGTAACGCTCGGGTGCACCCTGTAAAGCTCCGGTGTACATTGTAACGCTCCGATGTACCTTGTAACGCTCCGATGTCCCATGTTACGCTCTGGTGCACCCTGTAAAGCTCCGGTGTACACTGTAACGCTCCGATGTCCCTTGTAACGCTCCGATGTCTCATGCAACGCTCTGGTGCACCCTGTAACGCTCCGGTGTCCTTTGTAACGCTCCGGTGTCCCCTGTAACGCTCCGATGTCCCTTGTAACGTTCCGATGTCTCATGCAACGCTCTGGTGCACCCTGTAACGCTCCGGTGTCCTTTGTAACGCTCCGGTGTCCCCTGTAACGCTCCGATGTCCCTTGTAACGTTCCGATGTCTCATGCAACGCTCTGGTGCACCCTGTAACGCTCTGATGTCCGCTGTAACGCTCTAGTGCCCCCTGTAACGGTCGTATGTCCCGTGCGGCAGTGCATGACGCCGCGGGAGGGAGGCGAGGCGGTGGACGTGCTGGCGCTGGCGCTGGAGCGGCGGGCCGAGCTCGCCCAACTGTTCGGCATGCTTTCCGACGAAGCCTCAGCTGGCGAGCTGGCTGCCTTCCTCAGTTACGCCATGGCCTACCCCAACGGCTTCCTGGCTCTGATTGATACGTACGAGGTGTACAGGTCCGCACTGCCTCCTATCTCTCTTTCTCAGTGGCTGTTGTTCGTAGTTTGATGGATAGAGATCAAGCTGACCGGAGGCTGACTGAGCCGATAACATCAACACCGACTGCAGTGTTTCACTTCCTCTCACAGTTTCTAACATTTGTAATGCTCATTCGAAAATGTCTTGCAATTAGCTACTAGCAGCATCCACCTCGTTTCTGGTCTTTAAACTGATCGATTTTGATTGCGCCATTCGCTCACGACGTTGTCGTTGTGTTTTCAGATCACCCAGTAAGCTATGTGGGTCAGAACGGTAAATGGTCGTCGCCAGTCCGGCAGCTTGTCTCTAGAGCAGTAGATGTTCTGTTTGTACAGTGCTCCCCCTGCCCGGCCGCTGGGGGCGACTCCCCCTTTGCCAGTAGAGGCGCTACCTCACCGCCGCCACCCTGCACACCCTTACAGCTAGCGTCCGTGGCCACCCCTGCTGCCTGCTGCTGCATGCTAAAGAGACCCTTTGGCGACGCTCGCATCCGCGTCGCTCGGTATTCACGTGGCATTGGCCTGTCCAGTTGGTACCGTTGTCATTGGCGTTAGAGTTGTGCTGACGTTTCAGCTGACGTCGGCGTGCTCCGGGGCCCGTGGTCAGCCAGCGGATGCCGTATTCTTGTTGTTACTGCTGGTCTCTCCAGCCGCTGCCGCGATGTAGCCAGGGCGCTCTGGAGGGATTTTCTAGAGGCTGCTGAGGCTGGACGGGATGATCTCCTCAAGTGGTTAAGAGCACCATCCCGTCAGTTGATGTTGCATCCTCATCATGACCGATCACCCCTGAAGCATTGCTCTGGGGTGCTTGCACCTTCTCGGCATACTGGGCACTTGTCTAAGGGACTGCTGATGTCGCTGTTTCCCGCGCAGAGTTGGGATGGATTCTGCCCTATCCGGGCGGTTATTGTCTGGATTCGGACCAGTGTCCTGCACACATCTGGTGAAGTTAAACCGCCGCCCCCGGTTGCTAGCCGGGTTCGGCGGCGGGAGGTATTTTCCGATCGGTGACCGATACCATCTGGCGGGCCAAGCCTTTGATCTCCTGGGAGAAAGCGGAAGCTTTCCTAGTGAGCCAGTCGGCATTTTCATTTCCCCAAATTCTGCAGTGGAAGGGGCGTCACTCCAGATGAATATGTCGGTTTTCCTTCGCCTGTGCTGTGAGATCCCTCCAGATCTGTGCCCCATCGGGGTGGTCTGTACCATTGACCCGGTCTGAAGAGCGACCAAGAGGGACGGATTCCGTGCAGGGGACAAAATGGCCGTTAGGGTATGCTGGATGGTCGATCCGATGGGTCAGTGCTGACTGCAGTGCGGGTAGCTCTGCCCGGAGTTTAGAAGCTACACACCCTTTCGTTGTCCTAATCTCCCTTGTCGGGCTGGAACGGCCTTAGTTACATGTGATGGTAGTCGATATTTATTTCCAAATTGCTCCTTGAATACGGTGAAAAGAAGTTAAATGTGACCACGAGCTCATTGTGCCGCTTTTTCTCTGAAGACCGCTCAGTCCTCCAGTATTCATTTTACAAGGTGGTCCAAATTTAACCGGGACAAGTACCATTTGTTCGTCTCTTTGTGCTTCTGAGAAGGCTCTGAGTTTGAATTGTCCAAAGTTTCATGGCTTAAGAAGCGAAGCCCGCGCACTTTTCACATTTTATTCGGAGTCTCTGCCTTTGTATGCCAACATTATTGCATGTTCCTTGTACGAGCCTGCTGTATCAGACCTGTCCAACGGTTACGGCAGCATTGGACTTCTTTCGGAAAATACTGGCATGGGCTGGCCGCCTTTACGTTGGGGATTCTCCACGTTTGGCTCTAGGTGAGCACGAGATGCACTCTGTCATCCAGTGGCGGATCCAGGGGGGGCAAAAAGGCAATTGCCCCCCGAACGGAAAAGCTCGGGGAAAAACTATGTTTTTGCCCCCCCAAAGCGATCGACCTCCTTTTTCCCCGACTCCTTTTTAGCTTTTAAGCAAAATTTTGGTGCTTCAACTCTCAACTTCAAACAGAATTAGTGAAGTTCAGTGTAAATATTGGGGCTTGGATAGGAAAAAAGTATCTTGAGTCCATATTTTTCACCCCGTGGCGTTTTTTTTTTGCTTTTCGTCTCCAGTTCCCAAAATCCTGCTGAAGAGGCATATTGTAACGCAATTTTTCACTGCGCGACGTTTTTTTTTTTGCTTTTCGACTTTGGTATGCCCCTCCCAAACCAACCGGCTAGATCCGCCACTGCTGTCATCCCAGTGCATTTACCTGGGATACATACTAGCCACTGAGGCTCGCTCTCCCTGGGTTTTTTCAGCTACCCCGGTGCGTTGTGTCCGGGAGCGACTCACCCACCCCGGTGCACTGTGTCCGGGGGTGTCCCGGCCACCCCGGTGCACTGTGTCCGGGGGCGACTCAGCCACCCCGGTGCGCTCTGTGTGGAAGTATCCAAACCAGTGCGGACAGCAGTGTTTGGAGCTCCATCGGTCTGGTTCAGCAGTATCGCGGACGTTCTGCAGTATCCGCCGGTGTTCTGCAGTGTACTACCTGACGCGCCTCTGCGTGAGGTTGATACAAAATCCTGCTTTCCCGGCTACCAAGAACATCACATATCCCGACCAGAAGCGGGAACATTTCTGCACTACTGGTCCCACGGAGGGGGAAACTACAGTGGCGGAGCCTGATAGATCACCCTTCCTGCAGGGCAATAGCAGTGGGTATGCCTTGTGGGAACCTCGTGAGCATAATCTACTCAAAAATGACCGCTTCAAAGCTGTTGATTATCGGGTCGTTCGTGTTCTTCGGAGGTGCTGGTGCTGAGGTCAGGGCTGCTCCGAGTGAGGTCAGGGAATCAGGGTGTCTGACGTGTGCGTATGTGGAGGGAGGGCCTTCAGAGTCCGCTTGTGCGGTGGTGGGCCTGAGTGCCGGGGTTGTTCGGTGGTGGTGTGCGGTAACGGTGTAAAGGGATGCTATAAGGCGGTATAAAGCTGTTTACAAGCAACTTTTCTGCACTGGTATGTGTCTCAGCAACATTTGGCTGACACGCTCTTCGCGGAGGAGCGATTGTCATACTTCTACATACAGTGAGAAGTACGTTCAATGAATGGATGAGTTATTGAACTGATTGTGAAGGAAGCTGCATGGAATGTGTGAGGATTAGGAAAATTCAGCAATGAGTCGGGAAAAGGTGGAAAAATGTTTTAAATTTTCAATTTTTTCAATACATTTCACTTGCCGCCTTGGCATGCCTCCGCCATGATTGATTCGTCCCCAGAAAGTCCTTACACACTCATACTACGTACCGGAAAAATGTAAATTCGTAACAAGCTTGGCCAGATTTGGCTTTGGCGTCCCTCTCCCCTCCCGTCTCATTAATTTAAAGAAACGTCGTACATTTAATGAAAACCGATAGTTAGACAAAACTAAATATATTTGAGCGTGGATCGATCCTTTTGCTGAAGTGCCTCAAAGTCTGGGCTACACGAAGTTATTGCTTTGGTCTATTCGTTCTGGGAGCATACCCAATCTAAATACTATTATGGAGATTTTACTATGTAAATTTAGAAGTAAATAGAGTAGTGGTTTTCTGCGGAAGTGTTGTATGATGCAAATAATGAAGCCACTCACTTCCCGCTGATGTCGGACAGTTGTGCCCGCTGCAAGCGCCGCTGCCCAGTTGTGCGTTTTGGCCTACTCTGACTGCACTGACCCGCCGTGTGCCGCCGCCGACAGGTCGGGCCTGTTGAACTTTTGCGCGGTGGCGTTGGCGCTGCATGCGCTGGGCTACCGCGCGCTGGGCATCCGGATCGACAGTGGCGACTTAGCCTACCTCTCCCGCACTGCCAGGGACATGTTTGAAAAAGTGGCCAAACGGTGAGCAGCCGCACAGCGGGGTGTCGGGTAGCGCCGCTGCCAAAATATCTGGAAATCTATCGCCCCCGCCAAAATATCGGGCTTTAGAAACTGGTAGCCTCTCCAACTGAACAGCGGTGTGCCATGGTTTTGGATGAACGGGAGATGCAGCCACATTGCTATCGTAAGTGGACACTTCCGGTCCCTCTCGAGTGATTGTTACGGTGGGTTTTGAGGGGGCATGGGATGCTATCACTGCTGTCAGAAGTACTTGGTTTTTGTTTGTGCGGCCGTGACTTGGAGAGAACGACAGAAAATAGCCAATCTCTATCAAGTTTGGAGAAAAGCGGATACGGTTTTCCACAAAAGGGAACAGCTCACTCAGTATGACCCAGTGCCGGGGTAATGTGCGTGATTCCTGAGCCTGGGGTCTCGGGTTCAAGCCCCGACGGGCTCCCTGAATGACTGTAATCCACAGCTACGAAATTGACTGGTTCGCCGAACTTACCATCGTCGCCTCCAACGACATCAACGAGGAAACCATAGTGTCACTCAACGAGCAGGAGCACAGCATCAACTGCTTCGGGATCGGAACCCATCTCGGTGAGCTGCCGGCAGTCTTGCCACCTCTGTTAATGACAAGTGCACCTCTTAAAGGACATGTGGCATATTGGTGCAGTTCCAGACCGTGGTGGTTTTAAGGACAATCTATCTTGAAAATAATGAATTTGACCTTATTTCTGCTGAAAATAGCTGACAAAACTCATATTTAACTAGTTTTATTTGATTTTCTTCTTTTAGCGATAAGAAGTCTCCAAATAAGCGTGACGTCAAATGAGCGCATCAGCTAGTAATGTTTGTGCTAGACGGAACCGGTTTGATTTGCTCCAAAAAATGAATATCAATACAATTGAAGCGTTTATAGCTAAATGAGGTCATCATTAGGAACCAAAGAGACCTGGTTCAATTTCTTTTATTATTCTCTATACTTGGAAACGTATTTCACCTTTCAAACGTGGATTGAGCATGACGTCACTTTCCTAAAATCGCCTCATAGCACCCAGGAAGGACGGGGTGGTCAGGGGGTGAATTTTTACCTTGTTTCTCCGCGGAGAATTTCTGGGACAAATGAAATATCGATCAAATTGTTTCTCGGGCATGCTCTATCACATAGCTATCTCAGTTCGTATCCAATTACGAATGTACCACAATCCCTGTAAAATGCGTCCGTCTAGGGGAATTCACCCCTCGCAGTTTTTCATGTATGTATACCGCAAAATGGAAGATACACAAAACAAAGAGACTGACAGCACGGCGTCCTTAATCAATTGGAGGCATCTCACCCCATTCTTTCTAGATCAGGTCACGCTAGGTCAAGGAGCTGTTCAGGTTCAAGTGAACCGACCTGCAAAAACCAAAATCACGAGTTCGGCCGGAAATGACGGACGTTTGGCAGTGGGCGTGACGTATTGGACACTGTGACTCTGTGACCAGTTGTGCTCTTTGTAACGCTGTGACACCAGTGGATAGTGGTCTGTGTGACGCTGTGACGCCGATGGGTAGTGACGTGGTCAGCAGTGACGGGTTTATATTTGTCTCGGGTCGGCCGGATCGAAGACTGCTTTGATATATGCACTCGAGAAAAGACACCTGAATCGTTGATTTCATAATGCTTAGATGATGGCACACCGCTCCCGAAGATGACACTTTTTACACGCGCATTGACGGGGTCTGAGCCACCTTGCATTGACGGGGGCGGTACCGCCCCCTAAGATCTCGAGAACCACGGTAGGTAGCGAAAACGGTAAACGGCGTTGGGCTGCCCATCCACTTTCCATCGAAAACATTTGAACCATTTTTTGTAGGTCACATTTAAGGTCACGGAGGTAAAAATGCCCATCATAGGATAACATGTAAAATTCAGTTTTTCGGCATTACATCTGAACAAGTAAAGATAGAGCAAGACGACTTGAACTATATGAATCCTCTTAGAAGCCGAATGGAATGATATATAATTTGACCTTGCTAGGTCAAATAGATTTACCTGACCTGAGGTCAGGTCAGGGTAATTATATAAAATGCATATCATTAGAACCGCAACGCCCAGGCGAGTTAATGCAGCTAAAATAAATGCTCTATCACCATCCGTTACTGAGTTATTCCGTAAAACCATTTTTCCCATGTATTTCCAATGGAGAGGTCATGCGTCGTACCTGACCTTAGGTCATCGATATCAAAAATACCGGAACATATTTTAGAGAACTCGGTAGGGCCATTATGTGATATGAGTTTCAATTGGATAAGTTCACCCTGCTCCGACTTATGCTATCTTAAACTTTTTTGAGGTCGGGTCATTGACCTGTACTGGTGACCTGACCTGAGATGACCTAACCTTAAAATTTTCACAAAGTTGTAAAATGATGAGGGAAAAGGTTAAGTAGGTGGCGCTACGCGCCGCCGTTTTTTACTATTTCCAAAACCCAAGGGGGCGGTACCCCCCCGTAATGCGCGTGTTAAGTAAATCGTAGCGCTTGCCAAACGGTACACTTGGTGGCTTCAGGGACGCTTCGCTTTATACTTCAAGTGAATGCACCACCCTTTCTATATTCCAAGAAGGTCTATTCGTGGACAATGTAAGCATGGCAATATTTAAACCATATTTTGACCTTCACACATGACCTTCAGTGGCTCCTAACAAAAATATTGCCTTTTTCTTATGATACCAAAACAGAATGTGACTTACTTGGGGTTGACCTAATGTAATTACGCAGCCTAATGCTGGCTGCTAGGTGCAACTCAACACGTCAACGTTGCGACAAAGGTGTTATTTGTTAATGGTTTGAAGTGTCGTTCTGAGCTTACTAGTCATGATTATAATATAAAAATTGACCGATAATCGTTCATCATAATCTACAGTAATTGAAAAGTGATTGCTAAAGTCAATTACTTTAGGTTCCTGTGAGCGATTATCGGTTAATTTAATATATTGTTGCCATTTTTAGCATTTATCACTAGACGGTCGCGCAGTAGGGATTTAGACCGATCGAATTGTTGGAACCAGATGGAAAGGGACTACTTCATGGTTTCAATTAGGGCCTTAAAGCGCTTCATTTTGAACTTAAGGATATCCGGGCCTTTAATACAGATAAATTTTGGTGAAATGCATTACGCCAATGGCGGTTTCCTTATACGCTATACAGAAATGTTATCTCAGTTCAAAACCGATTATTAAGGTGGGATTATTCCTTAAAGCACATTATTTTTTCTATGGTGGATATGACTTAGTTTTATCGGAGGTATTTTGTGAAAATTATAAATTCACACACTTTATCGAAGTGGAAAGCCAGTTAAATGAAAATGAAGGCCAAGTTGTCTTCATTTCCGACACGGTAGAAACCAGAGCTTCGTTTGCCTGCTTCACACATATCCCCGCCTCTTTATCCTCACCTTTCCTCATCCTTACCATCTCCTTCCATAGTTTTAATCACTGCATGCTAATCGCCACAACACTTTAAATGCCACCTCAGTAGTGTAAAAGTGCGATTAATACATGAACATATGCCTTTTCATCATGGTTGCAAAATTCCCTCAAATACAGCATTTTCCAAGATGAAGCTTTTTGGGATAGTGTAGAGGCATGTGGCATATAGAGACATACAAAATTGCGAAACAATAATTAAAATTTACCATCGCCCTATTTTATGCAAAGGCATCCGGAACTAATGAAACTTATTACTATTTATCCGCTGGAACGGATGCTTCATAATCGCTGGTGGCCGATTTGTATCTTCACGCGCCGTCGCTCAGCTAGATTTCAAAGCCTTGTGTTGAAACCAGTAATATTGGTCGCATTGGTGGTTTCATTACTAGCAGTCGTTTGTCTTGCTACAGATTGTGATTTTAGAATATATCAGGATAACTGGGTCAGTGTATGTCTTTGCCAGTTAGGAAATAGACATTATCTTGAGCTCAAACGACGCCCCTTCACCACCGATGGATTCTGGATTGTGTTGGTATGTAGAGAAGCTCAGCTCACGTTAATTAATGTTATCCTCATGCTTTATAAGCTTTGTATATTCACTCCCTGCTTTAGATTTACGCGTGGGGCTGCTTTGGCTGTTTTTTAACGGGCGGGTTTCGCCTTCCACATATGAATCATGAATTTTACGTTGCGGATCTATCAGCATGTATACAATGTACATCTCATTTGTTTCGCTTCCAAGCTGGACTCGATATGATCCTTTCTGGATATGTGTATCTGTTTGACCAAGCCGGTGACCAACAACACGGAATGAGATTGACGAGAGGACCTGCGTATTCTAATGTAAGGTACAAGTTTCAAAGTATACCATGTTTGGCAGCTTCGAAAGTCTGGCTCTAAAATGTGCGCTTAACGGACAACATTTACTCCTTGAGCATGTCGCACTTTACGTGCGATGTCAGGTATAGAACAAGGGTCAATTGTGAAGATATAATTTGATAGTGAAGTGTCATAGAAAGACGATACTATTTATCGGGACACACTATTCTGGGTCGCCAAGAGACCGTAGCTCAAACCTAAATATATTGTCAATATTACTGCAAATTTATATATTTTCTTTGGCACCTAATACCAGTTGTTTGCGGCGTACGATCATGGAGTTCGGAACCTTGAGCGACGTTTAACGTGCGATATAGGTTTTTTAATCCTGTTCAGCTTATTGTTGACCGGTCATGACAAAGTTGATGCCATTTGAAATAAGTTTTTCTTCAAATTGATGCGAATTTTGGTTGCTGCTCTAAAACAACTTCTTGCATCTTTTATGCAATATTTTTTCGGTCGAGAACAGAAAAAGTACCCTAAAAATGTGAATAGCAGAAACCACCGATTTTCTAGATCGCGTTTTCTAGAGCATTTCACCATCGTGAAATTTTGATCTTTTCACCTTTTTTAGAAGGCAAGATTTGGAGATAAGTAATTTTGAAATTATTTGTGTATTTCCGGCAGCACTGTAGCCCCAGAAGCATCTCTTTTGCGGTGGCTACCAAAAGCACGTGGAACACAACGAAAAATCAAGGAGCAAAATATGCGGCGAAAAGTCGATTGGGGAAATACTGCAGTAAGATAGGGTCTGTTAAAAATTTTTGCACAATTTGGATCAATTAAAAGTACCTTTTGCGAGTGAGGTACAGCCCAGAAGATGAGATCTATAAAGATTAGCGAGTTTTATACGGAACTGTTTCTTTCGGTCCGTTAATAACCTAAATGATTTGACTAGTGCAAAGGAAATTAAGCAATAAAGCCCATAGTTTAACGGAGACATTTGAATAGACGGGCGACCGTTGCTTAGTGCCGAAATGTACGCACCCGGTGTTGTATACGTTGAACACCTGATGAATTGTAAGGTATGACTCCTCGACTTCGGAAACACAGCGCAGTTTCTCAACATGCACGCTAAATTTCAAGATATGTTTTTGGCATCTGCAGTGCAACTCATATGGAATAGAAACAAAATGTGACAGAAGAAAGATGTCCGCAATTAATATTTTTGGCGAAAGAAAGGCACCTATTGAAGTTGAATTTAGAAACAAACGAATTCTGGTTAACCAGATGTACACAAGAGTAATCACAAAAAGTAATCACAAGAGGAATCCGCTGAAAATTGATGTGACGGCAACGGCTTTAGCCAGATGGGAAGCAAAGGAGTTTGCTCTAAATTGGTCAACGGCAATGCCAGTCCTATATTTGTGTACAATGTTCATGTTTTGCAATCGTTTCAGTTTCACCGTTTCATTCCGACAAAATGTTTCTTCATGTCCGCCAGCTAATCACGAGCTCATTATGTCCACGTTATGGTTCGGTTGACACTATTGATCACGGTACGCTTGCAGGCGTACAATACGCTTTTGAACTGATGTGTTCAGAATTATTAATGAGATAATTTTCCCCGATTTGTCCGTATGTAATGAGAGCAATATTCGTTTTATGTTATATGCCGTTTCATATTGCGTATAAACGGCAGTAAAGTGAATGATCATATAGGCCATACACTTAATTCATGGTTGCAAAACGCGTTATAAAATACTTTCCTATGAGTGGCCTTGGCCAGTGCCTGCTGGTCAGCTTCATGGCCGGCAGTGACCTATGTGACGCTTTGACGCCGGTGGGTATTAGCGTAGATGACGCTGTGACGCTGGTCGGCATTGATGTGTGACGTCAGTCGGCAGTGTGACGTGTGTGACGCTCTGGTGCCGATCAGCAGTGTGACGTCTGTGACGCTCTGGTGCCGGTCGGCAGTGTGACGTGTGTGACGCTCTGGTGCCGGTCAGCAGTGTGACGTGTGTGACGCTCTGGTGCCGGTCAGCAGTGTGACGTGTGTGACGCTCTGGTGACGGTCAGCAGTGTGACGTGTGTGACGCTCTGGTGCCGGTCAGCAGTGTGACGTGTGTGACGCTCTGGTGCCGGTCGGCAGTGTGACGTGTGTGACGCTCTGGTGCCGGTCAGCAGTGTGACGTGTGTGACGCTCTGGTGCCGGTCAGCAGTGTGACGTGTGTGACGCTCTGGTGCTGGTCGGCAGTGTGACGTGTGTGACGCTCTGGTGCCGGTCAGCAGTGTGACGTGTGTGACGCTCTGGTGCTGGTCGGTAGTGTGACGTGTGTGACGCTCTGGTGCCGGTCAGCAGTGTGACGTGTGTATGACGCTCTGGTGCCGTGTGTAATGCCGTTCCGCGTTGGCGTGCATGACGCTTGTCGACGGTGGCGTGTGTGACGCTGTTCGGAGTGACGGTGGATGGTGGCGGTGACGTGTGTGACGCTGTGACGCCGGCCGGCAGTGACGTGTCAGCGTCAGCCTGCTCTGGGCTGCGTCTACAAACTGGTCGAGATCAACGGCAAGCCGCGGATGAAGCTGAGCCAGGAGGTGGAGAAGGTGACGATCCCTGGCCGCTCCTGCTGTTACCGGCTCTTCGGCAAAGACGGTAGGTGGCGCGCAAGGTTTCCACACTACAGATCGCTGCTGTAAGTGGGCGCACAGCGCCATTGTGGTGGGGCGACATAGCGCGGATCATGCGATACTCGCCGCATTACCGACAGTTCAGGCGACGGAACGGAAATACGCACCGCCAGCGAGTTCAACATTTATTCGCTTATGCACTTCATATAAAACTGGTGTTGGGATCACTGAACACACATAAAAAACTCTGTCAAAGGGACGGTCACTCTTCAAAGAAAATACAATAGCTGAAATCACTGCTGTCGGGCAGGACGCCGCAGCGTCACTTGACATCACAACTTAACTCTGGGCCCTCACAAAAACAACTAAATTGGTTGCGACCCAGTTTCGGGCATCGGTGCCAACCATGGGTGGCCAGACGCAGGCCTCAGCCAAAGGGAGCGGCACCTCCCGCCGGCGATGCACTGGTCTCGCCGTCGCCACTCACGTCGGGTCACGTGCCCAGCGCTGAGCCAGACCCGCCAGGTCACATGCCCAGTGCTGAGCCAATCCCGCCCGGACACGTGCCCAGTGCTGAACCAGACTCGCCGGGTCACGTGACCAGTTGACTATCCGCCACCTCGCCGAAGAACTCGCTGCACTCGAGCGCGCCGTCTCCCGCCAGATCAGTGCAGTGCAGCGCGTTGCGTACCCGGTCCCGTCCGAAGCGGGCGCGCAGGCAGCCCGGTCGCAGCAGCGCCGCCAGCGCGGGGTCGCGCGGTCCGGCCACCTGGCGGAAGGCGTCGACGGCTCCAGCACCGCGACACGGCCAGCTGAGCGCCAGCGCCACGGCCGGGCCCGAGGCCAGCTCGGCGGCCAGCGCCGGGAACTCGGCCACCGCGCCGCGGTACGGCTCTAGGAATTGGCGCGCGCGCTGCGGCGTCAGCCTCACCAGCCGCAGTCCTGTCAGCTGCAGGTCCGGGTCGGCTGTCTGCACCGCCGTCAGCAGCTGACCCAACAGGCCGTCCCTCACCACGTGCGGCTTGATGATGGCGCAGGTGGTGGCCTCGTCTGACTGCGCCGGTGAGCTGGGCGGCGCCGTCTCCTCGTCGCCGGGGAAGAAGAGCTGCAGCTCCCGCTCGGCCGCCGCCTCACTGTCGGAGCCGTGCACGGCGTTGTTGGTTTTGTTGGTGCCGAACTGGGCGCGGATGGAGTCGGGATTGTCGCGGCGCGCCGTCTCCGAGTCCGTCGGGCCCATCATCTGCCGCCAGCGCGTCACCGCCTGCCGGCCCATCAGCTCCAGCGCTACCACCGGACCCGAGCTGATGTAGCAGATGAGATCACTGAAGAAAGCGCGCTCGGCGTGCTCTTTGTAGAAGATCTCGGCCTCCGACCGGGTGAGCTGCACCATGCGGGCGTTGATGACGCGCAGGCCGTGCAGTGACAGGGTGTGCAGGATCTCCCCCAGCCGAGCCACGCCGTCCGGCTTGACCATGGCGAAGGTGCGCTGAGCACGATCCTCTAACAGCCGGCGCGTCAGGAGGTTAGCGTAGCCGTTGATGACGATCTGGCGTCCCAGCAGCGTCAGTCGGCTGCCCAAGTACAGTTCATCCGCGGACAGCTGGTCCACGCACGAGCGCCGCAGGAATACGCGGCTCAGCTTGGGCTCGTACAACTCCACTGAGTTGTCGTCGACAAAGTAGGAGAGCAGGAAGTGGCGCACCAGCGAGGCGCGCTCGTCGTGCCACTGTGCCGTCAGCACCAGACGGTCGTCGGCCGGCCCGGACGAGCTCATGTCGGCCGCGTGCGGTTGCCTGCGCCAGAGAAGGTGTCGTCAGTGTGATCGTCATACCGCCGACCTCGTAAATCCCACTGGGAGAACTGCAACATAGCCAAGCAACGGAACACTGTGCTCCCCATTCCCCGGTTATTCCAGTGAACGAAGATGCCCTTTCGGTAGTCGAATTGGACTAAAACTTTCTTTCCAGTTTATACGCGAAAACAAAGTATGTTGTGAGGAATGGACAAAATGTTCCCTCATTTGGTATATTGAAGTCGAGTTCAGCAATTAAAACACAAAATATCGTGAAGAGGTTCATATTATATTCTGCTTTGCAATGTATGGTTTTCAACTATTAAATCAAGGAGCGCGTTCTGGTCTGCGTTATGTCGGCTTGTCATCATGTCAGGCGGGGTTTGGGGTAGTGACGGCATGGACGGGGCTATGGCTGCAGGTCTGCGTTACTTTCATGACTGAAAGATGTGGGAACAGCTGACGTATGATACCAGCGTTTGATGAGCGGGAGCCCGCTGGTGAGGCAGTTGGACAGTGCAGTATGGATTAGGGGAGAGTCGGCGGGGCCCACTTACGCGTGTGACCCGGCGGCGCCAAGAGGCGCATGTAGAGCGGCCAGCAGGCCCAGTGTCAGCGCCGCCAGCATGCCGACGTGTGTGTGCGCACCTCAGACCTCTGTCACCTACGGAGAGCACACATCCGGCTCAGCGCCACCCCCGCCACAAATGTTCCCACGGCGTGCTCATTCAGAGCACGACAGAGTTTGGGACATGCCCCATTGCAAACATTGTCTTCGTACTGTGCCGATGCACTGTCAAAAGGACCTATCCGACAGTAAAACAAAACTCTGTGTTGTAAAGGAAATGAGGAAAGTCCCTCTGTCTGTGTTGTAAAGGAAAGTCCCTCCCAACAGGGCGAGAGTTGGCGGCGCCGGAAAGCCTTATCAGCTGATGTGTCGTTCAACCCCAACAAGCATTATTATGATTCCTATTCTGCTTCACATGGGTATTCCCTTCTTTTGCACGGCCTTTTTAGCAGGCTATGTTAATGGTTCGCCCAGGCTCTTAAGTGCACTTGTGGTATTCTGACTGCCGCTTAACTTTCCAGGGGTAGTCACAAAACCTACTTGGCATCATTATGAAGAAATGGGTATGGAATAAGGTGTAGGTTGGATAGGTAAATCAATGTAAGGCCTAATCGGGTCATGTGTACTATTAGGTACTTGGTTTAATTGGTTATTTTGGCCTTCAGGCAAATGTACTTCTTAATTTTATATAGCACCCAGTACATTTAGTGGCATTCACCACATATGCACCATGTGACTATTACACATGTATTTGAATAGCTATTGCACACGATTTTTAGCATGCAAAAACGCTGTAACTTGATATGTATTAGTCCAGTTACATTGTACATTCGTAATAGCATTACATACCAGGATAGTGTAGAATGGGGGCAATCATAAAGTATGAGACACCAAACTTTGCTATGATGTTTGCCAATTTGATTTTAGCCGGCGTTTCAACGGGATACTACATTTGTACAATAATTAAAGAAGTATGCAGCCGGCGTGCATTTTGTACCTACACTGTAAGATTTAACATCCTAGAAATAATTTGTTCTCATGGTAAATGCACCACCATACCCCATTTCATCATGCCATTTCATAGTGCCAGCAGAGTGCCTTCCACAGAAACAGCACTAAATAGATAGGTATGAAAATAGCCAATATGACTTCAAAAAGGCAAGAAAGGTCAATTGGATCTTGAATTTGAATGCAGTGAAAATTTTCAACTCTTTTGGAGTCAAACAATAGGCTTTTCCTCACCAAGAAATCTAACACATTCACCTAAACCTTTTTCATCGGGGTCATTGGGGCAGTCCATGTCAGTGGGGGAAACTGTGGTCAGCGTTTCCAAGAATAGCTACGTTCCCAATAATGGGAATATTGACCCATATTTGGGAACGCTTCTTCCATAAATGGAAACGCACGTTCCCAAGGATGGGAACGCCCGGAACGATGTTTTCAGAAAACACAACAGGAGCTTAAAAAGACAAGGGGAATCTCTCTACCTGGTCAATTTTAACTCTTCTTAAAATTTGAGGGGGAGTTCTACTTTGAATTAGAAAATCTGTCTTTGAACCCTTCCTCAAATATTCGTCTAAACTGCGCGATCCAGCCCCAACGGTAAAGAACGATGGAAAGATTGCCCTGAAACTGTGCAGCCAGGCAGGTATTATGTTTTTTAGATAATTTTGGGGAAATTCAATGAAAAAATAGTAGTATAAAAACAAAATTCCAAAATTGTAGACGGAAAAAATATTTTCTTGGCGTCACACAGTTGCTGCCCACCATGTGCTGACGGATGAGGAAATAGAGGAAAACCGTGCCTTTCATCTGTTTATGAAGTAAGTAGTGCTTAAAAGTGGTATTTTCGCATTTTAAAGTTTTTTATATTGATTTGTATCAGAAAGTTTTTAGATCCTGTAGTTTTTGTCCCCAAGATCGTTTGAATTATTCCGTAGTGTTTTGACGAATTATGGTGCGCCGATGCATCAACTCGATATTTTCTACTGGGGTGCTTGATTCATAGGCAGATCCAGGTGGGGAAAGAGGGTCACGTTTCCCCGATCGACCCTCGGCGCCCCCCCCATCGACCCTCGGCGCCCCTCCCCATCGACCCTCGGCACCCCCATCGACCCTCGGCGACCCTGATCAACCCTCGGCGACTCCTGATCAACCCTCGGCACCCCTGAAAGGTCGATGGCGCCCCTGATGTGTAGCTTCCCACCGCCCCCCAGGATGCGAAAATCTGATAAGATTTTGCGCCCACCTAATAGGGGTTCCCTAGGGTCTCAAGCTCCCCCTCAAGATATCAGAGTGCATGTAGTAAAAACATACGCGGAGACTGATCGAAGGCTATGGCGGGAGACGCTTGAGCCCCTAGCCCCCCAAGAAGTCCTGCATGTGAGAATTGGCCACTCTATGATAGAATTTGGCACCCCTGCTCGGATGACGCCCCCTTTCGAAAAAAACTTGGATCCGCCTATGCCTCCTTCTACTCCTTTGAGCCTGCTTCATGCAGGGGTAGGGGTAGGCCTTTCTTGGGCCGCTATCATAGGCGGATCCAGGATTTCCGATCGGGGGGACGCCTTCCCGGGGTGCCATTCTTTACCGGAAGACCCTCGGGGCGCAAAATTCTATCGGTGGGAGCCGATTTTCGCATCCTGGGGGAGGGGTGGGCAGCAGCATTTCAGGGGCCCGTGACCATTTCAGGGAGCGCAGAGGGTCGATCGGGGGGCCACAAACTCCTTTGCCCCTGGATCCGCCTATGGCCGCCATATTTTTTCCGGAAAACTGACATATTGAAATAATTCGGTAGATATACACCTTTATTTGTTTCAAGCTGTCTGAAATTCCAGTTTGAATCTACGATGGCAAATGCATTTCCAAATATGGGTCATTGTTCCCATTGTTGGGAACGTAGTCATTCTTGGGAACGCTGACCACAGTTTCCACTGATGTTGCAATGAGCCAAGAGGTTCAGGACCAGCAACTGAAAATGTTTGGTGAGAACATTTTTCAGTCTTATTCAGTGTAAATTTAAGAGAATCATATATTTTGGTGCTTCAAATTCCTCAACTGTGAGCAAACTGCCTGCCATAATTGCAATAACATTTGCTGTGCAATTGGGCCACACTCTTGCACTTGATCTGAAGAATATGGAGGGCAGTCAAAAGATTACCCCATTCAAAAAGTGTCAAGGGGAGATTCTGTATGTTTCACCACAAGAGCATGGTGGCATGTCAGTCTGGAATCCAAAGGGTGAATAAATTTGTCAGAAAATAAAATAGCTAGCTGGCATGCACACCTTATTGTACCTACTGCATAGTCAACTGCCTGGCTTCTTACCAACTAACCTGGCAGTCTTACCTCAACATTTTTCATGGGCAGCATTGGGACATCCCCATGAGCTAGTTTTCATGGTTAAAATGGAATCAGAGGATCAGGATACATTGTGAAGTTGTTGAGCTCATGAAGCTCTGGAAATAGCACTTGGTACTCCATTGGCAATTCTATCCAGATTACACTTTGACCATGGAGTTTAGCCCCAAATTGTTATCAAGTTTCAGGAATGGTAAGTGACACCTGGAATGTTATCCATTTTATTTGGTGTAAATTTAGAATAGTTCTATGCTCCAAAAGATCAAATGCAGGCAATTTTCCCACCTTGGTCCAGTCTGCAAAGTATGGCAGCAAGCCAGACAAGTCGCACCAGCCATCTAAAATTCTTGCACCGCCAGCCACAAAAATTTGCACCAATCTGCCATATACCAGGGAGAAAAATTCACCCATTTGTTCCCACACCATGCAATGCCACCTCTCTTATTAGTTAGTTAGGGACTTTTATAAGGTGCCCTCCTATGTCTTTATAACCATTCAGCCATTATGTGTTTGGTTTTTAGTGTCATCTTCCTCTCACCATTCTTGCAAATTCGCACCAGGTTAATAAAATTCGCACCTCTCACTCCCGTCTCCAAGGGCACTCGCACCAACGAGATCTCGTCGAAAATGCCTTACTTTGCACACTGGACCTTGGTTGGCCACATTTGATTCTGATTGATAGATATTTGGGCTTAAGGTCACATCCAACTATGCAGTCATATAGCCTCATTTGATTTCTGAACTGTGATTAGTGTAACAGTTTATTTTGGTTTTTGCTGGATGGCCCAAAGGCAAACTATATTGACCACCTCTTTAATAGTTTTGGAAGAGCAGTAGGCTGTTACTTATTCATTCCCTTACTCAATTTATTTAGTCTCAACTTTCAGTACTCTCCAATGTGGCATTGTTTGATCTGGTTTGATAGCAATTTCTTCGGTATCTCGACACATGTAGGCACAAAAGCTGGCAAGACTGATGATGATTAGACTTTTAGGGCACTGCAGCTGCAGAGGCTATACGTGCCGAAGCTGGCAAGACTGAAGAATATGTCATATTAAAAGGAAATTTACCTATATGGGTAATAATGCAGTCCTCCGTCCGCAAAACACCCTCCGTCGCCTCTTCAGCCAGCACCTCCCGCGCTGTATTATTATTTTTGTGCCGCGAACCGGCGTCTCAACTCTCCACCATCAAAACACTAAACAAACCGTGGAACACCAAATGCTGTCTCCACAATTGTCTGAAATGCGTCAAAACTGCAACCTATTCCAGGTCACTAAAATCAATTCAGTTTTCCAGATGTCCGAAAGCAGACTAGAAACCTCCGAAAATCCTTCAAATGTCGCAACCCTCCAGATGCCCTCGGTCTGAGCTGACGGGTCAGGTGCGATCCGAATCAGACCGCTGATCAGGATGCATTGGTGGACGCAGGGGGGGCATTCCGGGGGGCATTCCACCTACTCACATTCCTGTTTCAATTATTCTGAAATGTCCAGGGGTGTCCAGTGGCGTAGCCAAGGGGGGGTCCTATGGGTCTGCGGACCCCCCTTGGGCTGACCTTATGCACTGGAAAACACGAGCATTGGTCTCAGGGGCCCCCCTGAGCTTGGTCTCAGGGGACCCTCCGAGCTCGATCTCAGCCCCCCCCGAGGTTGGTCTCAAGGGACCTCCGAACTTGGTCTCAGGGGCCCCCCGAGCCTGGTCTCAGGGGGCCCCGAGATTGATCTCACGGGCTTTCCGAGCTTGGTCTCAGGGACCCCCGACCATCGGTTTTGAGGGCTTCAGAGTACCGAACATTGATCTCGGGGGTGCCCACGAGCTTTGTCTCAGGGGGCCCCCGAGCTTGGTCTCAGGGGACTTCCGAACTTGGTCTTAGGGGCCCGCGAGCTTGGTCTCAGGAGGCCCTCCGAGCATGGTCTCACGGGCCTCCTAAGCTTGGTCTCAGGGGGCCCTGAGCTCGGTCTCAGGGGGCCCTGAGCTTGGTCTCAGGGGCCCCCGAACTTGGTCTCAAGGGACCTCCGAACTTGGTCTCAGGCCCCCCAAGCTTGGTCTCAGGGCCCCCCGAGCTTGGTCTCAGGGGACTTCCGAACTTGGTCTCAGGGGCCCCTGAGCTTGGTCTCAGGAGGCCCTCCGAGCTTGGTCTCACGGGCCTCCTAAGCTTGGTCTCAGGGGGCCCCCGAACTTGGTCTCAAGGGACCTCCTAACTTGGTCTCAGGGGCCCCCAAGCTTGGTCTCAGGGCCCCCGAGCTTGGTCTCAGTGGGTCCCCGAGCTTGGTCTCACGGGCTTTCCGAGCCTGGTCTCAGGGGCCCCCAATCATCGGTATCGAGGGCTCCAGAGTGCCAAACATGGATCTCGGGGGGCCCCTGAGCTCGGTCTCAGGGGCCCCCGAGCTTAATCTCACGGGTCTTTCGATCTTGGTCTCAGAGGCCCTTCGAGCTTGGTCTCAGGGGTCCCCGGGCTCGGTCTTAGGGGGCCCCTGAGTTCGGTCTCAGGGCCCCCCAGGTTGGTCTCAGGGGATCCCCGAACTTGGTCTCAGGGGGCCCCCTGATCATCGGTATCGAGACTCTAGGGAACCATACATGGATCTCGGGGGCCCCCTGAGCTCGGTCTCAGGGGCCCCCGAGCTTGGTCTCAGGGGCCCCCTGAGCTTTAGTCTCACGGGCCTTTCGATCTTGGTCTCAGGGTCCCCCTAGCTTGATCTCAGGGATCCCTGAGCTTAGTCTCAGGGGCCTTTCTATCTTGGTCTCAGGGGACCCTCCGAGTTTGGTCTCAGGGGCCTCTGAGCTCGGTCTCAGGGGCCCCTGAGCTTGGTCTCAGGAGACCCCGAACATTGATCTCAGGGGCCCCTGAGCTCGGTCTCAAGGGCCCCGAGCTTGGTCTCAGGTCCCCCGAGCTTTAGTCTCACGGGCCTTTCGATCTTGGTCTCAGGGGTCCCGAGCTTGGTGTCACGGGACCCTCCGAGTTTGGTACCAGGGGACCCTGAGCTTGGTCTCAGGCCCCTGAGCTTGGTCTCAGAGGGCTCCTCGAGCTTGGTCTCAGGTCCCCCAAGCTTGGTCTCAGGGGCCCTGAGCTTGGTCTCAGGGGCCCCGAGCTTGGTCTCAGGGGGCCCCAAGCTTTGCATTAGGGGCCCGAGCTTGGTCTCGGGGGGCCTGAGCTTGGTCTCACGGCCTTTCGATCTTGGTCTTGGGGGCTCCAAAGCTGGTCTCAGGGATCCCCCGAGCATTGGTATCGATGGCTCCGGAGCAGCGAACATTGATCTCGGGAAGTTGGGGGGGAAGGACAATATTGATCTCGGGGTGTCCCCCGACTATCGATATCAAGGTGACTTATGAGCGAGGCACGAGAATTGGCCCAATGGGACCCAGAGTTTGGTCTCAGGCGCCCAGGCTTGGGCTCAGGGTCCCCGAGCATTGGTATCGAGGGGCTCCAGAGTACCGAGTATTAGTCTCGTGGAGGGGGGCTCCGAATGTTGATCTGGCCCCCCCGAACAACGGTGTCGAGTTACTCCTGAGAAAAGCGCAAGCATGGGCCTAAGGGTGCTCCCGAACCTGATCTAAGTGGAACCCCGAGCTTGGTCTTAGGAGCCCCGCGCATCAGTATCCAGGGGCTCCGGAGTATTGGTATTCGGGGGGAGGGGGAAGCAATGCTTTCAGGGACCTCCAAGTGCTGATCTCGGCGGGCCCCCGAATGTGTGGATGCAGTGGCGTAGCCAAGGGGTTCTAGGAGTCCGAGGACCCCCTTTGGATTAATATGAACCACTGCAAAGCATTCTCTGATCACGGGGCCCCCAGAATCAGTCTCAGAAGCCCCTGAAGATTCGTTCTCAGGGCGCCCTGAGTCGGCCTCAGGGCCCCGCCCTGAGGGTCAGTCTCAAGACCCCCAAAAGTAGAGTTTAGGGGGTCCCTGAGAGTTAGTCTCAGGGGATCCCGAAAGTTGGTCTCAGGGGCCCCGAGAGTAGGTCTCAGGGGGCCGAGCTCATCCCAGGGTCCCCTAAAGAGTGGTTCTCAGGGCCCCGCGACAGTATTTCAGGGGGCTCCATGAGAGTCAGTCTCAGAGAATCCCAAGAGTCGGTCAAGGGGACCCCGAGAGTCAGTCTTAGAGGACCCCCGATATTCGGTTCCATAGTCTTACGGGCGTCTCTCTCAGGAGTCAATATTTACTTTCAGGTAGCCCCGAGAGTTAATCTGGGGGTCCGAGAGTTAGTCTCATTTGATCCGCAGAGTGCTGATCTCAGGAGGCTCCCGAGGGGTAATCTTGGGAACCCTCGAGATTTAGCCTAAGGCTGTGCCCCCCACCCCCCCTAGTTGTTGCATAAGAGGCCCTGAGAGTCGATCTCAGGGAGCACCTAAAAGTTTGTCTCAGAGTGCTCCTGGGAGCTAGTCTACGGTTCGTCCAAGAGCTAATTTTGGGGTTTTGAGAGTAATTCCCAGAGGTGCTACCGAATTTTGGTCTCACGGCCCCGAGTTAGCCTTAGGCCTCTGAGGGCTAATCTGGGCTTCCAGAGAGGTAGTCTCAGGAGTGCCGTGCCAAATGCTCAGTCTCAGGGGTGCTTCCACGCCTCCCTCCTCGAGTGTTAGTCTCAGGGGGCGCCCCAAGGTTAGTCTCAGAGGGCTGTCAGAAGTCGTTCCCAGCCCCCCGCCCCACCCCAGAGACAGCCTCAGGGGACCCTCAAGAGCTTATCTGGATGGCCCCTAGAGTCAGTCTCAGCCCCCTCTCCCAGAGCAAATCTGGGGGCCCGATAAATAGGCCCAGAGGTGCTGCCGATAACTAATCTAGGGAGCCCCGAGAGATTCTCAGGAGTCCACAATTTTGGTTAAGGGGCGCCGTGAATCAGTATCAGAGACTCCCTGAGATCTAATCGGGAGAGGGGCCGGAAATTAACCTTGTGAGTAGCGCCAAGTGTTGGTCTTGACGGCCCCAGAGCTAGTCTCAGGTCCCCCAAGAACTGATCTCGGAAGCCCTAGTTATATTCAGGGGACCTTTCAGTTCTAGTGTAAGGAGGGCCGGAGAGCTAATCTCAGAGATCCGACAATTAGTCTTACGAGGTCTCCAGGAGTTACTCTCAGGGGTCCCCTGAAGCTGCCCTCGGGTGTCCCCAAAAGCTAGTCTCAGCGAGCATTCCTCTCCTTCATTCCCCCTCCCCTCAAAGTTATCCTCAGGGCCCCACGAGAGTAAGTTCCAGGGAGTCCTAGTAGGTAGTCTCATGGTACCCCCAAATGCTGGTTTTGGGGGACGTAAGTACTGATTTGCGAGAAAAGTGTTGTTTTCGGGGTCCCCAGATACTGGTTTCGGCGCCGTGTCAAGTGCTAGGCCCCTGGAGATCTCTGCTCCAGCCAGGGGTCAGGGAGGGGGCGGTGGGTGATGGTCCTGGATGGCTTAACACTGGCATAGCAATACAAGCCCTGTACAAAGCCTATCATAGACCTAAAGTCCAAGGAAGTACTCACCTCCCCAAGCCCCGGGATCTCCAACCAATGGCTAGGGAGGAGTAAGTGAGTGGTTTCATCAGTAGGACCGTCCATGGAATAGGTTTTATATAGCATCTGGGGCACACTCATATATCCTTTTTATTGAGCGTCCTTTTTCCTTTCCATTTCTTTTAGATTTTAGAATACAATCCAGAGATATCACTTGAGATCCTAGGCTCAAAGAAGATTTTCGAAAATCATATGCCTCGGAAAATTTATATTTTCCATTGCGTACCCAAAAAGACAAATTGAAGCATGTTGATCAGGCACCATTACTGAAGGAAAGGCAAAAATTAATCTAATTTTAGCATCAATAAGAGCAAGTCGAGCAGGGAATTTGGAACTTCAGCTGATTTTCAATCTATTAGCTTAGTCCCAATAACTACTGTCCTAAATATTTTGAAATAAACAGCTTTCAAATATTTTCGTAGGAAACCAGACAAACAAGGGCAATGACAGAAATTGATGAGCATAAAAAATATGAAAGGTTTAAAATAATGACAGAGTAATCCAAGGCGATATTTATCTCAGGCGCCTATTGTTTTGGTAATTTGCTCATTTACAACATAGCAAGGGTAAGAAGGTAACTGTGGTGAATTCATCAGGATCTTTCCGCGGAATAGACGTTATATGACGTCCGGAACACACCACCATCCACCATATCCCTTGTATTTTTATTCATTTTTTCCATTTCTTTGGAAACTTTCTGATTAAAGAGTTCATGAATTCGGCACCCGGAAAGAATTGGTAATCATTTCCCGTAGAAGACCATTTCTTCGTACTCAAAACGACTGACCTTCAATAACTCATGCCTGATTACCAGAGTGAATTGAGGTAGAGTCAGGTATAACATCATGCACACAGCAACAGTTGATTTCCCGAAATGTGTCACAAAGCTGTTATTATAGCGACGCTGCCATATAGGTATGGGCCAGCCTTAATATTTGGTGACCTAAAATTACCAACACTTGATCGGATCGAGAAAAATCAAATTATAAACAAAATAACAACAAACACTTAAAAAAAGATAGAAAAATTTCCGTCGTGTAAATGTTATAATGCCAAAATATTATACGACACATATAGGAGATGGGCCCCGACTACTAAGGGGCCCCCGGCGTGGGGGCCCCCGACGGTAGTCGGACCCCCCCTTGGCCGAATCCTGGCTACGCCACTGGGGTGTCGCCACAGGTTTTTGTTCTTCGGGGGGAGGGGGACTTGCAACTGGCGGTGCTTGGGGGCACGGTATTAGGCGAATCCAAACATTGAGGACTGCATTCGCGTCAGAATAGAAAGTGGACCAGAGGGCCTGGCGTCCTCACCCCTCCTGCCCCCACGTTTCATGATATATTATTAATTTCTGCCAAATGTGGAAGATATCTGGAGCTTGTGTACGAAGGCAATGTGGAAGGTGGCAAGTCAAAATCAGATCAGCTTTTGGTTCTAGATGGGAAAGTTTCTTTTCTGCAGCGGGCTGAAGATCGGCTGACCAACGTGTTTTTCCCGATGGCATCGCTTGTAGCTGCCTGAGAAAACGGTATTGAGGAAACTCGCCTGCAACCAACTTGAGTACTTGTGCGTTGGGTCCACGTTGACAGTCGGGATAAAGGACTAAAATAATCGGCGAAGTACGGAATTGAATTATTTGACTCAGTTTTGCCGGTGGTGACACTTATTATAAGTTCTTTGAGTAAATACAAACTAAGTCTAAAATGCTCGAAAAATAAAGGCAAACTTAGTCTTGCAAACATTGATATTGATCGCTATCCATAGCGGATCCAGGATTGCCGATCGGGGGGGTACCTTCCGGGGGGGGGCGCCACTTTTGACGGGCAAAACCTATCAGAAGGGCGCGAAATTCTATCGGTGTGCGCCGATTTTCGTATCCTGGGGGGAAGCGACATTTCAGGTGGCGCCATCTACCTTTCAGGGGGCGCCGAGGGTCGATCGGGGGGGGCACGTGCCCCCTGGGTCCGCCTATGTCGCTGTTTATGCACAGATTCGGAAGGCCCGTGTGTTCCCGATGGCTTATGTGTGGATGTTTTGTGTGTGTCGGTGTCTGCCGATAGTGTGTGAATGGTCTGTGTATCTATGATAAGTGTGTCTGTGGTCTGTGCTGGCCCATAAGCGGATCCAGGGTGCAAGGAGGTACTTGCCCTCCATCCACCCTTGGCACCCCCTGAAATGGTCACAGCGCCCCCTGAAAAGTCGAAGGCACCCACCTGATCCATGTGCTCTCCTCTCTCCGGATCGGTAATCTTGGATCCGCCTATGTGACGGCGGCCTGTACCTACTTCGGCAGGTTCTGCTCTGATTGACCTGATGACCCGCGCCCATGAGCCGGCGCCAGAATCCGGCGGTGTCAATAAGACCCTGTGTCGACACCCCTTCAACGAGAAGAAGCGCACGTATGTCAACCCTTCCAAGGTCGCCAACTTACACAAGGTGAGGAGGGGTGGACTGCGTCCACGGCCAGTGCTACCAACTTCTGGGAAGTGCTTAGCCTCGACTTCGAGCCCTGAAATGCTGGTTTTGATTGGCTCACCTGATTATTGGATAACACCCAGCGCAGTTAAACGTTCTAAGAAACATCCCCCTCCCCAATGTTAATTTGACTGGTGCAAGGCAACATTGATGTCAGCTTTTCAATGTCGCTGGGTTCTTGTAATATTAAACTTTAGAGAGTTGTGTGTTTTTGGCTGGGTGTGTAAACAACATATCGCTTCGATTTCCCTGGAAATGGTTTTGTTTAAAAGCTCCGATTTTGTTCTTTAGAGAATCGGCTCATATTTATATCCTGAAGACTTAAGGTTTCCATAAGACTTGGACCAACTTACGCCTTTTGGACATTGGATAACATTGCTCGCCCAGCACCTTCGTGACAACCAAGGGTGGTTAAAGCCGTCTCTTGTCAGCTCCTGGAGAGCACTTTGAAGAAAACTGCCGGATTTATAACTCGCCATGCAACAATGCGGCTCGAAGGGATAGCGAAGTAACTATTCTCAAACACTTCCGTATAATTTTAAGTGTGAGGGGAACTTTGCACTCATTGTGCTACCATCGAAAGTTTTGCACAAACAATTTGAGCATGTTGAAGATGTTTACAAGCAGCCTTTTGGTTGCATTGCGGTACTTCTTTGGCTCCATGCCTAGCGTTATGTGGTGGAAGTCAATGGTGTGTCTCAGCCTTGTCCGGGGCGACTATCCTGGGGACTGTTTGGGTCACGGGCCTCCACCCAATCGAGGCAGAATGTTTGATCCGACCAACTTTTCCGGTGCACAACATGTATGTCTGCGGCCGGACCACTCATTGGTCCAGAGCCGATGAAATCACCAGTCAAATGCAAGACGTCACCTGCCGGCCGAAAAAATTACGCCGTGTACGCCGGGTCTGCCTGTTACGTTACCACCAGTGGATTTCCCGACCGAAATTCTGCCGCGTACACTGCGTGAGGGTTAGGCCTCAGGGAGTCTCCCAGGCGATAGATAGGGTCTCCTTGTACGACTTCTTTTAGACGGGATGGAAACCGACCGAAAAAGGGGCCTTCATGCGGTCGAGGCTACCTCTTTCAACGCTCAGGGGATCCAACTTGCTCGCCCCGGATGACTTCCTTCGAATTAGCGGATATATTTTAGTTTTGGCATGCCTGGGTGGTTGATTCGCCTGGCTGGCTGGCCAGTGTCGGAACCATTGTCGCGGAACCTTTTTCTAATGCCCTCGTTGTTCCTAGTACATCCGTCATACAGAAAAGGTTAAACAATGATATCGACAGGAAAACTGACAACGATCGTCAGGAAAATGTCGCATATGCGCTTCGCATCCAGTTGTGCTCCATTAACATGGGAATGGACCTAGTTTTTCCAACATGTGTTCTGCGGACGTGTACGAAAATCCAAAGACCGCTCACGCACTTTGGGATCACTCCAGTTTAGAATCACGTTTTAATAAGTAGAATGATTTATGCCATCTCGAACATTTTCCACAACTAGACATTTTAATCATCAAAGTTTCTGAAAATGTAATGCACGGAGGCCGCTGCACAAACCAACAGCGAAATGTTACCTATTTTTTAAATTGTTTAGAATAGCAGGCAAGCAAAGAAAAGCTTGGGCAGAGCGTAAAGGAAATTGTTAAACATTGGGTGAATGAGTCAATTTTCAACGCAACTTCAGATACCAACCCTTAATCGTAGAAGACCACCGAGATCGAGACCGTGCAGCACCTTTTCACAATAAGATCCGTACAATATTTTTTGCACCAGTTTGTACTTAAACGCGTGTAATGCCAGTAGGGAAATTCAGTCTCGCATACATTTGGATGTTGCAACGAGAGAGAAAAATTTCTGGCCGATCAGGGAGTTCTCGAATTTCCGGTCGTTCCTTCCAGATCACGCAAGGCAACCAACATTGCGTTGCCATCAGCATACTTTGCATGGAAGACCACTGCTTTCTGGCTATTTTTCAATCCCACTATCGGAACATTCCTCGTAAGAATCTGGAGCTTTACACAAAGCGGATGCAAAATCATTTGTTTTTGCAGGTTGTTCTGACAAATTGATCAATCTTGGCTGATGAAGGCCTATTGTATTGTAATTTAACACTTCCTTTGTTTTTTATTGCGAGTTTGGATCGGGGGGGAGGACTGGATTAGGCGCACTCTACCGTCCCCAGAAGTGACCGAGCAGTCGGCGCCTCCACACTGGGCTCTGTATGCCGCCCCCTGAAACTGCTGTGGTGCACTCCTGAAACGTCTGCTCCCACCCACCCCAGCCGCAGGATTAAACATTGGCGCCCCCACGAAGCGGCCCGCAAGCCTGATTATCTGATATCGACGTTCTGTTTGGGATTCTATCGGAGCAGTGCATGTCATTACGGTATTTACCCGGCGTGTCGCATCGACCGAGGCACGACCGGTGGATACCGACAGACTTACTGGTCGGAGAACAGACTGCAGCTGCCGCTGCCCAGTCTGCACGAGGTTCGTCAGCGCGTCCAGGGCTCGCTCATGTGTCTGCGCAAGGACATCAAGCGCAACCTCAACCCGACCCCGTACAAGGTGGGAGTCGGACAATGTCGTTCTTTGTAACACCGCATCTGTCGTGCCAATCTGGCTATAGGTGGTCACAACTAGTATTGATCTCGAGCATGGTTTTTGCTAAGATTTGTTTCAGCTTTCTATAATCCAAGTTAAGGTTTGTGTAATAGTGATGTTTGGGCGCTATTTTATGTAGGATCACAAGCTTCCTTTGGGTATAGCCTTTAGTTCCATAAAAAGATGCAGCTATATGTTGGGCATTGCATCGCTTGATGTTAGAAAATCTGATCGTAGTTTTTGTAACTAGGCAGACGTCGATGAAGTGCTCTATTGCTTTTGTGTCAACTTTGACGTTTGTGTGTTTACAATAAGATCGCACACCCTCAAATAAGCACGCTTGAGTTATCAAGATTGTCATATGCATTCCTTCATTCACATTTATTCGACGCAAAATACGAATAATAGAGATTTTCACTAGCCTACATCAAACAGCAAGCAATAGGTAAAAGAGGATCATGGACTTAACACACATATCATACATGTGCAAGTTCTCTGTCTGTTCCCGTGTGTTGAGCTCCCTGTGTATTTCTGCATGTGGGGTTCTCTGTGAGCGCCGTGCACGCCTGAAGTTTCTCTGATGCGGTGGCAGGTTGGTGTATCAGTGGAGCTGTATAAATACCTGCACGACCTCTGGCTGGAGCACGCTCCTATCGGCGAGCTGGTGTGAGCGGCGTGCCAGCCCGGCACACTGCGCGCCTCCTCGACACTGCTGCCGGGGCGGGGGGCGCCGTCGGCACACCGCTACTGCCGGAGCGGGGGCGCTGTCGGCACACCACTGCTGCCGGGGCAGGGGGCGCCGTCGGCACACCACTGCTGCCGGAGCAGGGACACCGTCGATACACCACTGCTGCCAGGCGGGGGCGCCGTCGATACACCACTGCTGCCGGAGCAGGGGCGCCGTCGGCACACCACTGCTGCCGGGGGCGCTGTCGGCACACCACTACTGCCAGGGCAGGGGCGCCGTCGGCACACCACTGCTGCCAGGCAGGGGGCGACGTCGGCACACCACTGCTGCCGGAGCAGGGGCGCCGTCGGCACACCACTACTGCCGGAGCAGGGGCGCCGTCGGCACACCACTGCTGCCAGGGCAGGGGGCCCCGTCGGCACACTGCCAAACGGTGGACACGCGCTGTTCGAATTCTGTCAATGAGCGTAGAGCATTTGGCGCAGCCTCGCTGCGGCTGTTGTTAGTTGCAGGAACGTATTCTCGGGCACCGTACGGAACGGCTGTAGTCGGGCACCGTACGGGACGGCTGTAGTCCGGCACCGTACGGGACGGCTGTAGTCGGGCACTGTACGGGACGGCTGTAGTCGGGCACTGTACGGGACGGTTGTAGTCGGGCACTGTACGGGACGGCTGTAGTCGGCACTGTACGGGACGGCTGTAGTTGCACTGTACGGGACGGCTGTAGTCGAGCACTGTACGGGACGGCTGTAGTCGGGCACTGTACGGGACGGCTGTAGTCGGGCACTGTACGGGACGGCTGTAGTCGGGCACTGTACGGGACGGCTGTAGTCGGGCACTGTACGGGACGGCTGTAGTCGGGCACTGTACGGGACGGCTGTAGTTGCACTGTACGGGACGGCTGTAGTCGGGCACTGTACGGGACGGCTGTAGTTGCACTGTACGGGACGGCTGTAGTCGGGCACTGTACGGGACGGCTGTAGTCGTGCACTGTACGGGACGGCTGTAGTCGGGCACTGTACGGGACGGCTGTAGTTGCACTGTACGGGACGGCTGTAGTCGGGCACTGTACGGGACGGCTGTAGTCGGGCACTGTACGGGACGGCTGTAGTCGGGCACTGTACGGGACGGCTGTAGTCGGGCACTGTACGGGACGGCTGTAGTCGGGCACTGTACGGGACGGCTGTAGTCGGGCACTGTACGGGACGGCTGTAGTCGGGCACTGTACGGGACGGCTGTAGTCGGGCACTGTACGGGACGGCTGTAGTCGGGCACTGTACGGGACGGCTGTAGTCGGGCACTGTACGGGACGGCTGTAGTCGGGCACTGTACGGGACGGCTGTAGTTGCACTGTACGGGACGGCTGTAGTCGGGCACTGTACGGGACGGCTGTAGTCGGGCACTGTACGGGACGGCTGTAGTCGGGCACTGTACGGGACGGCTGTAGTCGGGCACTGTACGGGACGGCTGTAGTCGGGCACTGTACGGGACGGCTGTAGTCGGGCACTGTACGGGACGGCTGTAGTCGGCACTGTACGGGACGGCTGTAGTCGGGCACTGTACGGGACGGCTGTAGTCGGGCACTGTACGGGACGGCTGTAGTCGGGCACTGTACGGGACGGCTGTAGTCGGGCACTGTACGGGACGGCTGTAGTCGGGCACTGTACGGGACGGCTGTAGTCGGGCACTGTACGGGACGGCTGTAGTCGGGCACTGTACGGGACGGCTGTAGTTGCACTGTACGGGACGGCTGTAGTCGGGCACTGTACGGGACGGCTGTAGTCGGGCACTGTACGGGACGGCTGTAGTCGGGCACTGTACGGGACGGCTGTAGTCGGGCACTGTACGGGACGGCTGTAGTCGGGCACTGTACGGGACGGCTGTAGTCGGGCACTGTACGGGACGGCTGTAGTCGGGCACTGTACGGGACGGCTGTAGTCGGGCACTGTACGGGACGGCTGTAGTCGGGCACTGTACGGGACGGCTGTAGTTGCACTGTACGGGACGGCTGTAGTCGGGCACTGTACGGGACGGCTGTAGTTGCACTGTACGGGACGGCTGTAGTCGGGCACTGTACGGGACGGCTGTAGTCGGCACTGTACGGGACGGCTGTAGTCGGGCACTGTACGGGACGGCTGTAGTCGGGCACTGTACGGGACGGCTGTAGTCGGGCACTGTACGGGACGGCTGTAGTTGCACTGTACGGGACGGCTGTAGTCGGGCACTGTACGGGACGGCTGTAGTCGGGCACTGTACGGGACGGCTGTAGTCGAGCACTGTACGGGACGGCTGTAGTCGGGCACTGTACGGGACGGCTGTAGTGGCACTGTACGGGACGGCTGTAGTCGGGCACTGTACGGGACGGCTGTAGTCGGGCACTGTACGGGACGGCTGTAGTCGGGCACTGTACGGGACGGCTGTAGTCGGGCACTGTACGGGACGGCTGTAGTCGGGCACTGTACGGGACGGCTGTAGTCGGGCACTGTACGGGACGGCTGTAGTCGGGCACTGTACGGGACGGCTGTAGTCGGGCACTGTACGGGACGGCTGTAGTCGGGCACTGTACGGGACGGCTGTAGTCGGGCACTGTACGGGACGGCTGTAGTCGGGCACTGTACGGGACGGCTGTAGTCGGGCACTGTACGGGACGGCTGTAGTCGGGCACTGTACGGGACGGCTGTAGTCGGGCACTGTACGGGACGGCTGTAGTCGGGCACTGTACGGGACGGCTGTAGTCGGGCACTGTACGGGACGGCTGTAGTCGGGCACTGTACGGGACGGCTGTAGTCGGGCACTGTACGGGACGGCTGCAGTCGGGCACTGTACGGGACGGCTGTAGTTGCACTGTACGGGACGGCTGTAGTCGGGCACTGTACGGGACGGCTGTAGTCGGGCACTGTACGGGACGGCTGTAGTCGGGCACTGTACGGGACGGCTGTAGTCGGGCACTGTACGGGACGGCTGTAGTCGGGCACTGTACGGGACGGCTGTAGTCGGGCACTGTACGGGACGGCTGTAGTTGCACTGTACGGGACGGCTGTAGTCGGGCACTGTACGGGACGGCTGTAGTCGGGCACTGTACGGGACGGCTGTAGTCGAGCACTGTACGGGACGGCTGTAGTCGGGCACTGTACGGGACGGCTGTAGTCGAGCACTGTACGGGACGGCTGTAGTCGGGCACTGTACGGGACGGCTGTAGTCGGGCACTGTACGGGACGGCTGTAGTCGGGCACTGTACGGGACGGCTGTAGTTGCACTGTACGGGACGGCTGTAGTCGGGCACTGTACGGGACGGCTGTAGTCGGGCACTGTACGGGACGGCTGTAGTCGGGCACTGTACGGGACGGCTGTAGTTGCACTGTACGGGACGGCTGTAGTCGGGCACTGTACGGGACGGCTGTAGTCGGGCACTGTACGGGACGGCTGTAGTCGGGCACTGTACGGGACGGCTGTAGTCGGGCACTGTACGGGACGGCTGTAGTCGGGCACTGTACGGGACGGCTGTAGTCGGGCACTGTACGGGACGGCTGTAGTCGGGCACTGTACGGGACGGCTGTAGTTGCACTGTACGGGACGGCTGCAGTCGGGCACTGTACGGGACGGCTGTAGTCGGGCACTGTACGGGACGGCTGTAGTCGGGCACTGTACGGGACGGCTGTAGTTGCACTGTACGGGACGGCTGTAGTCGGGCACTGTACGGGACGGCTGTAGTCGTGCACTGTCGGGACGGCTGTAGTCGGGCACTGTACGGGACGGCTGTAGTCGGGCACTGTACGGGACGGCTGTAGTCGGGCACTGTACGGGACGGCTGTAGTTGCACTGTACGGGACGGCTGTAGTCGGGCACTGTACGGGACGGCTGTAGTCGGGCACTGTACGGGACGGCTGTAGTCGGGCACTGTACGGGACGGCTGTAGTTGCACTGTACGGGACGGCTGCAGTCGGGCACTGTACGGGACGGCTGTAGTCGTGCACTGTACGGGACGGCTGTAGTCGGGCACTGTACGGGACGGCTGTAGTCGGGCACCGTACGGGACGGCTGTAGTCGGGCACTGTACGGGACGGCTGTAGTTGCACTGTACGGGACGGCTGTAGTCGGGCACTGTACGGGACGGCTGTAGTCGGCACTGTACGGGACGGCTGTAGTCGGGCACTGTATGGGACGGCTGTAGTCGGGCAATGTACGGGACGGCTGTAGTTGCACTGTACGGGACGGCTGTAGTTGGGCACTGTACGGGACGGCTGTAGTTGCACTGTACGGGACGGCTGTAGTCGAGCACTGTATGGGACGGCTGTAGTTGCACTGTACGGGACAGCTGTAGTCGGGCCCTGAGGGTTAACTGTAGTCCGTTGTGTCACCTGTGTCACCTTGATTCCTATGCTCGCAATGTGGAGGTTCTTTCGTCTGTGACACTGCCCGTTGTTGTCCGCGGGGCGAGCCTCGGAATTGCTGTGGACTTTGCGCTGTGGTCACCCGAGGTGGAGCTATCACGAGGATAAGTGCCATGCTCGCACACAATGCTTTATCGCCTATTGCATTCCCGTTTGACTGTTAGATTTAGCTGTGGCGATACTTTCGTCTGTGGTCTCTCCTTCTGTGCTGGTCCTTGATTGTCTGAGTGCGGGTGGCCGCCTCAACACAGTCCGGTGTGCGAAGCTGGCGGACGCTACAGCGGGTCGGAAAAGGTGGCGCGACCTCCCACGGTATCTGCAAGGACCGGGGTGAGGACAAAGGTACATGAATACAAGTTGATATGGCGTCCGCTTAAATACTTGTGGCTAAAGTACGTGCGCAAAAGTACTCATGGCTAAAGCACGTGGGTTAAAATGTTCATAATGGAAAAGTACTAACGCAAGGCTTAGAAAATGTAAGACCTGAAGTACATGTTCGTATTGATTACACCAATTTGGCACTGTAGCATAGGCCATCCTTGATGCTGACAGCCTCCAGCATCAAGTAGCTAACGTCACAGTCACATACTACGTAGGTGGCGCCACCTGTACCCTCAGCCGACCTGACTGTTAAATCTGAAACTGCATTTCAACCGCTGAAAATGGTCCGAATGAGATGAATGTGGTGTCTCGAGGAGTTCGGTAGACACCTTAGGCCGGTGGAGTGAGCGGCTGCTCTGTGGGTTCATAGTCCCGTGGATGATTTCATCTTTTCGTCTCACAGGATCGTCTGCAACGCTGGGTACTATGACACCTAATTTGACGTGTTTAACAACGTGTCGATTTGTCAGCGTGCTGCCATCGGACGACATTGTGTGAAGCCATCGATGTATCGGTGTGTTACATATGACCCCAGCTATTGCTGTTTCAACCATTGCCATAGAATAGGAGGAAGATTCGGTGGGATGAGTACTGATTTGGAATGTTGAGTGTTTATATGTGTAATTTTAGAGACTGTAATCCACTTGGGATAGTAGTATATAATCACTGTAGTGAGATTACCTGTGCCGCACTAGTTTGTATGCTGCCGAGGCCCGGTGTTAACACCAGCGCTGTGTTGTGTGGAGGCGCGATCCGGCGGGGTGTGGTGGGACCTGGTGTCTGTACACTGTGTGCGTGCACCAGCTGGACGGTCACTGGTTCTTGGCCCGAGGGAGCCGCTGATATGCAGTGCTGCTGCTGCTGCTGTACGGCTACGGCATGACGGACGTGTTGATGTTGAACTTGTGCCACGTCGTCGGTCGTGACCCATGCTGTCGGCTCAGAGACGCCATGCCAGAGAGCACTCCCGCCAGTCGGCGTTAGAAGCCGTTACTCCCCAGAGCGCTTACCTGACTGACCTCGCCGGGTCCAGAGTAGCGCTGACGCCCACTCTGGGTCTTCAGGTGTGGATGGGGTGGGGAGGTGATTCGAACCCACTGGTCTCGCTCGGTCTGGGGGGCGATTGCTTTCGCTTGCCACTGGGAGGGTGCGTGCTTGGTAGCACACCTCAGTCGGAGCCGCCTGTTCTGTTCACGCTACCGGGATGCCTCGGTGCAGGTGCTGGGAAACTCACCACTTGGGACGTTTTGAACGCTTTGGGGCGTTTTCGCCAGTGTGCTTTTGATGCACATTTGTTTTGGATAGAGGTGGGCTGTTGCATTATCAACGAATGTGGGTGAATAGTATTGTTTGTGTCGGCCGCCGCCTCGGTAGCGGGGGCTTGTACGATATTGGAAGTATGAATATGGTTTGTGAAGGGTCAGTCGGAGCCGCTCTGTGCTGGCGCGGGATGGTGCGTCCCGGAGACACGCTAGAAGAGCGGCCGGGTGGCACCGCCGGTACCCCTGCACTTCTGGTACCCGTCAGTAGCCGGTTTTCGGCTGCGAGCGGCGTGAATGAATCGCGCCTCAATCTCCAGTCACTGTCCTCACCACTGTGACTGCCGCACCACTCTCACCTCTGTGACTACTGCATCGTCCTCACCTCTGTGACTGCCGCACTGCCTTCACCTCTGTGACTGCTGCACTATCTTTACCTCTGTGACTGCTGCACTATCTTCACCTCTGTGACCACTGCATCGTCCTCACCTCTGTGACTTCTGCAATATCTTCACCTCTGTGACTGCTGCACTGGCTTGACCTCTGTGACTGCTGCACTACCCTCACCTCTGTGACTGCCGCACTGTCGTCACTTTTTGTGACTTCTGCACTGTCTTCACTTCTGTGACTGCCGTGCTGTCCCACCTGTATGACTGCCGTGCCTCCGCACCCATAGGCGGATCTAGGATTGGGTACATGGTCAGGAGGTGTGACATTTGATCCAGGTGATGGGGCACCAAAACCCATCAGATGGACGCCAATCGTATCCCGGGGGTGCTGAGGGAGGGGGATGAATGGCAATCGATATTTCAGGTTGTGCCGTGACCATTGCAAGGGGTGCCGAAGGGTCATCGGGGGGGGGGCAAGTGCGCGCACTTGCCCCTGGGTCCGCTTATGTTCGCACCGCTATTGCTATCGTGCCGTTCTAAGCCTGTGCTTGGCTTGTATTTTTGTAGCAATTATAGCACGATGTTCGTAAAGAGTATTGCATATTCCTCTTGTATTAGTGTACCGTATAGAGAATACATATTCTGGCCGGATCAGGCGTGGCTGTGTTGTGTTACCAGTGCGGTTATGGCGCAAGCAGGAAGTTAGTGCTCATAGCATAGTCGCCGAAACGCCCTTAAACCCCAACACACACCAGTGTCACTGCGTCGGTAGCCAGGCAGGGCTCAGGGCTGCAGAGTCACTGCGTCGGTTTCTAGGCAGAGCTAAGGGCTACCCAGTGTCAGTATGTAAGTAGCCAGGCAGGGCCCAAAGCTGCAGGGTGTCACTGCGTCGGTAGCCAGGCAGGGCCCAGGGCTACCGAGTATCAGTGTGTAAGTAGCCAGGCAGGGCCCAAAGCTGCAGATTGTCGTCGGTAGCCAGGCAGGGCCCAGGGCTACCGAGTATCAGTGTGTAAGTAGCCAGGCAGGGCCCAAAGCTGCAGATTGTCGTCGGTAGCCAGGCAGGGCCCAGGGCTACCGAGTATCAGTGTGTAGGTAGCCAGGCAGGGCCCAAGGCTACCGAGTATCAGTGTGTAGGTAGCCAGGCAGAGCCCAGGGCTGCAGATTGCCTGTGCGTCAGTAGCCAGGCAGGGCTGCAGAGGTCCACTGCGTCAGTAGCCGGGCAGAGCCCGGGGCTGCAGAATGTCAATGCGTCGGAAGTAGCCGACGCTGTAGACGATGCTGACACCAGGACCTCCCAGCATTTTAAAACAAAATTCCTGGGCAAAGCACTCGATACCATAAAAGAGATGGCCACATTGTCAACATGGTCACAATATCAAGTGAAAATTAACTAAGAAAAAGGGGTGAGCAAAATAGCACAATTTTTGGGTGATTTGTGGGCTTCTGAAAAGTGTTAACACCCGCCCCGATGGGCCTCCGAGCCACATTCGCCCTCGTGGTTCAAACCACAGAGCTATATACATGTATATAGCTCTGTGGTTCAAACACTCCTTCCTCGAACTCGCCTCCTATGGGCGCTGGCGGAAAAAGCGAGCGCTGGTGGATAGTCCACACAAGTTCGTGAAAAACTACATCAGTCACTTTTGGGCTCAGGTCAATATTGATGAGAGAGGTCAAAGAAGGTGGCATGTTAGAGAAGAGTTTCCGGGCTCTAGCATCTGACAGAGTTGAGCTAGAATAATTTTTAGGCACCATTCGCTTACACTCCTTACGGTGAATCGAATGATGTATAAAGTGACTATATTAGGTCAAAACATAAAAATGACCTGACCTAACGTCAGGTCAAGGTCACCCTCTAACCTAGCGTGTCAATATGCTTATCAATCGACTCGAAATAACAATCCAAATGTAATGGTATCAAAATAAAAACTTTATCATCATATCCTGCAAAATTATGGACCCAAGTCTGAAACCTGCTTAAATAGCCCCAGATGACCTCTCAGAGGTCACAGGTCGAAAATGACAACATGAACCTAGAAAGGAGCCCAGGATACTACGATCTGGAGAATATGAAGCTTTTATCAGCTGCATTTACACAAATACAGCCAATTTGTTTTCCCCATGCATCTCCAATGGATAGGTTATGATCCGTACCTGACCCTAGGTCATCGATATGAGGAAAGTCGGGAATATATTTTGTAGTACTCAGTAGGCCAATTATATGGTAGAAGTTTCAATTCGATAGATCCCCATTTTCCTACTTACGGCACCTCAAACATTTTTAGAGGTGAGGTCACTTGCCCGGAACTGGTGACCTGACCTGAGATGACCCAACCTTAGAATTTCGGGAAAGTTCCGGAATTGTTCAAGGATAAGGCGTGTCCAGCGCGGTGGTGCTGTACATCGCTGTTTTTACATGCCGCCGGTAAAACCCGAGAGGGTGCTCAAACACCCCCTCCCCACCGGGGCGAGGGTTAAGGCAAGATCTCATTGTTCTAGCCCTTTGTGCTTTCATTAGAAAGCTGCTAAACTGACAAATATTTTGATACAGAACCATATTTTCTCTAAGTTTTCAGTAGGCTTTCAGATTTTAGTGACAGCCATACGACAGAAATGTGCTGTATATCTGAGACCTTATCCAATGGCTTGTCCCGTGATCTGCTAGTAGGGAACGTTGATTGAATGGCGTTGTCCATGGAGCCACCAGTGCCGGCACCGGGTTTGACCAAAGCTCGCAATATGTCAGGGCTGGTGGCCAGAGTAGGACCAGGCCCGGAATTTGTCAAGGTTTGTAACCGCCGCCAGGACACGAAGTTAGGAAAAGTAGCTGTGTGTTCGGAGCTCTCCTCTCGTGTAACGCTGGACCCCCACTTAGGCTCATAGAGCAATCGAGTTATCTCAACACATGCATTGACGGAGGGGCGGGTGGGTACCCGTCCCCTCGGGTTTTTCGGAGACAGCATCAAAACGGCGGCGCGTACGCGCCGCCGTACATGTAATACCTTTTGTCTGATTATTTGTACAACTTATTTAAATATTTTAAGGTCAGGTCACCAGTACAGGTCAAAAACCAATATTTACTCTCAAAAACAAATCAACTTCTTCAGTATAAAAGCAGCCCACACAAATATTCTACTTTGTGGGAACTTACTGGCCGTATAATCACTAAATCAATTCCTTTAATGAACGAAAATGAAACCATGGTCAACGACAACAAGCAGAAGGCAAACATGTTAAACTCATACTTTGCAGCGCAATCAACATTAGACATCGTGGAGCCGGAGATAGTTATTGCTGAGCCCCTTGACTCCCCCTGTTGCGGAAATAGACGCCCTTGTGGTCTTTGAACGCGATGTGCTACATGAACTAAATAAACTACAGCCCCACAAATCAACAGAACCTGACGAAATTCCAAACAACTTCTTAAGCTAACCGCAATTCTTATCACAGACCCGTTAACAAAATTATTCAATAAATCTCTTCAGCTCGGTATTTTCCCGTCAGAATGGAAACTCGCCAATGTCAAACCAATTTTCAAAAATCAAGGATCCCCATCTGACATTTCCTGCTATCGGCCTATCAGTCTTCTTTCTTGCTTATCGAAAGTCTTTGAAAAGGTAGTTTTCCGGAAAATATACTTATCAGACAACAGCCTTCTAACAGATCGACAGAGCGGGTACAGGCCCGACCATGGTACACAAATTCATCTTTTCTATTTGACACATAAATTAAATGAATCACTAGATAAGGGGCAAGATTTCATTGCAGTGTATTTGGACATTTCGCGCTACTTCGACAAAATTTGGCATAGAGGACTCCTAGAAGAATGAAAACGTGAATTCGGACTGACTGCAGTTTTAGACTGGCTCGCCTCCTACCTTACTGACAGAAGACAACGTGTTTGCTTGCAAAATTCTTACTCATCTACTCGTTCGCTAAATGCAGGCTGTCCTCAAGGATCCGTTCTTGGCCCCCTCCTTGCCCTCCTCTATCTAAATTCTCTGACAAAACAAACGACCCAAGACATACTTTGTTTTGCTGACGACACATCTCTGTACGCGGCTCATACCACCGACTCATTCCTTTCCATTCAGAACCCTCTTCAGACAGACGTTGACAAAATATACAGTTATGGACAAAAATGGTTCACTACCTTTAACCCAACCAAAACAATCCAGCAAACTTTCCCGTTAAAAAATAGAACACAAGTCCCAAAACTAACATTTGGTGGTGAACCTGTACCAGTGGTGCAAAATCACAAACAGCTAGGAATTACTCTTTTTTATGACTTGAAATTCAAAGAACACGTCAACCAAATAATAAAAAGTAAACATAGCTTTGGGCCCTATCTACCCTTTAGCACAGTTTCTCCCAAGAACAATTCTAAATCAAATTTACACGACATACGTTAGACCTCACTTTGACTACTGTGACATAATTTATGACGGATATATCACAGCACATGACAAACTTAGACTTGAGCGACTGCAGAATAGAGCCGCTAGACTAGTGACAGGGACCTTACTCCGGACACCGACTGAGATATTGATAAAAGACCTTGGGTGGGAATCCCTTGAGACAAGAAGGAAAATAAAAAAATTGTATTTTTTCATAACCTTTTAAATAACCCATTGGTACCACAATTCATACGCAACGTTGTTCCTGAAACAAGAGAAAGTAACTTGCTTAGAACCTTAACCCTTGCCCCGGTGGCGGGTACGAGCCACCTTCGCCCTGGTGGGGGCTAAAAAAGACCCCCACGATCTCAAAAACTAAGAGAGCTAGAAAAAAGCGCAAAACAGCAATCGAAAGCTCTTCGAAAATGATATCGAAAATACTTCGGTCATTTTTCTTGTCAGGTCAATATCAAGGTCATCAGAGGTCAAAATAGGTCAAAATCGCTAATATGAGGTGTACTAAGAAAACCTCATATATCTCAGAAACTATGATAGCTAGAAACATTTTTCTAACACCATTCGAAAGCTCTTGAAATGCGCTTTCATTGCAGTGGCATTCATTTTTGTGTCAGGTCAAAGCCTAGGGAGCTACAGGTCACTGAATATTGGGCATATTCTTGGGAATGTCCATAGCCACCCATTCATAAGGGCGTTTACTTTTTCGCTAATAGCTCCCAAACAAAACAAGATACAGTCATAGTTTATGCACCATTGCAATCCTCTCGTCAATACGAATCGAATGATATATGATATTGCTATGCCAGGTCAAATTTAAGAATTTGACCTGACCCAGGTCAGCGGTCTGACCCAACTTGACCTGGTATAGTCATGCTGTATATCATTTGACTTGCAGTGACTATACAAACACTTTGGTGACAAAATAAAAGTTCTATCTTATTTTATTTAAAATTTATAGAGTAAAACACCAAAAATTGCTTATTTGACCTCAGGTGACCCTTTAAAGGTCATAAGTCAAAATTTTTAGCATCAACTTCAGAAATGGGCTAAAAGCAAGTCGTAACTGATGTTTGAAGTTGATTCCATCTATACTTACTGAGAAAAGCTCATTTCGTGATTTTACCCATGTATTTACAATGGGCAGGTCATGCTCTGCTCATGACCTTAGGCCACCAATATCAAAAATTCCGGAACATATGTTGTAGCTCCTGGTGAGCCCAATATGTGGTATGAGTTTCAACTTGATCGATTAATCCTTCTTTTAGTTATGCGGTCCTAAGTATTTTTTGGGGTGAGGTCACTTCACCTGGCCTGGTGACCTGACCTGATATGACCTTGAGCCAAAATTTTCAGGAAAGATGTAAAAATGATGAAGGAACAGCTAGACCAGGTTTGGCGGCGCTACGCGCCACCGTTTTTTGGTCACTTCGGAAAAACCAGAGGGGGTCTAAAAAGACCCCCACCCGGGCGAAGGCTAAGACATTCAGAAAAAATAACAGTGCCGCGACACAGAACACTAGCGTTTAAAAGATCATTTCTGCTTACCTCTATCAAGACGTGGAATCAGCTACCCCAAAATATTCGTGAAATTACCTCCAAAATTACATTCAAAAACGAAATAAAACACCATTTTGGGACCCCCTCTCCCCCACTTTATTGCTCTTTGGGCCAAAAGAGAAAAAATTATCTATTGACACGACTGCGACTTGGCACAAGCAAGTTAAATAAATTCACCCCAATTTTAAGTTCAAGCGATCAACTCTCCCCACTGTGCTTGCGGCGAAACAAAAGAGGACACACCACACTTCATGCTCCATTGCCAATTATTCAACCACACAAGAGTAACAATGTTTCACGAAATTCTCTCCATAACCAACATTAACCTTTCAAACATGGATAAGCAATCAAAACTGAATATTCTACTGCATGGCTCTCCATTAAACAAATCAAACTCCAAAAAAGTAGCCTCAACTGTCTTTAAATTTATCCGAACCACAAAACGATTTGCATAGCTGCGCCCGGGCCGGGCGGGGTGACGGTGAGTGGGCCTCACACTCAATCATTTGTTACCTGAGCGGCGGAACTGGGTGATTCCCTCTGTGGTGGTGCGGTGTGTTGGGGACCAACCGTGCAAGAGGCGCCTCGCATAAGCATTCGTGCTTTTGCGCCAATCGCAAACAATGTATTATGTTTTGTAGTGTCTCTTGATGAAAATACATGTCTGTCTGTCTGTCAAGTGACCTGACATCAAAACAAGTTTACGATAGCATAAGTCGGAACAGGGTGAACTTATCCGATTGAAACTTTTCACATAATGGGCTCACCGAGTTTTCTAAAATGTGGTCCGGCATGTTTTTACCGATGACCTAAGGTCAGGTACGGGCCATGATCTCTCCATTAGAAATACATGCGAAAAAATGGTTTTAATTGAATAACTTAGTAACGGATGGTGATAGAGCGTTTATTTTAGCTGTATTAGATTTTCCTTATCTCTGCGGTTCTAATGATATGCATTTTATCTAATTTGACCTTGACCTGACCTCAGGTGAGGTCAAATCCTTGATTTGACCTAGAAAGGTCATATTATATATCATTCCATTTGGCTCGCTGCGAGGATTTCAAGGGTCTAAATTGTTTTGCTCTATCTTTACTTGTTCGGATGTGATGACCGGAAAACCTTCATTTACATGCTATCCCTATGACGGCATGTCTTGACCTCTAGTGACCTTAAATGTGACCTGACAAAAAATGGTACAAATATTTTCCATAGAAAAGTGAATGGGCTACCCAACGCCGTTTACCGTTTTTCGCTACATAGCGCGATTATCGAGATCTTAGGGGGCGGGTACCCGCCACCCCCCGTCAAAGCGAAGGTGGCTCAGGTCCCCATCAATGCGCGTGTTGAGTTGTTCACCAACGTTATTTATCCAGCATTCCACGATAAATCGACCAAGCGGTAACACTACATCTCAGGTTTTGATGAAAATTTGTCGAAGGGATTGTTCACGGCGCGGATTAACCCTCGACCCACCGGGGCCATCGATGGCCTCCTAAGGTTTTTTTCGGGATAGCACAAAACGACGAGGCGCAGCAACGCGGTTGAGGGCTCTATCTATCACCAAATCATTTTCCCACCATCCCTGAAATTTTTCCCCCGGGTCACATAAGGTCAGGTCACCAGGCGAGGTCAACCAAGGTCACCTCACTTCAACTTTTGAGCTCTCTACCATAGCTACATTTCTAAGCCGATTAATTTGCCAATTCCTAAACTTCATGAGCCCTCCAGGGTCTACAAAATGTATATCCGGGATTTTTCGATTTCGTGACCTGGGTTCACGGCACGAGGTGACCTCTCCCATTGAAAAAGCACGGAGAAAAGCTGTCTAATGATCTAAGCCACAAAAATGATTGCAAACGCTCAGATTGTTCAGAAAAACTTCTTGGACACCCGTTCACGGATCTCAGGGGCGGTATTTTCCCTTTGACCTATCTAAGACCATCACAGATCACCAAGGGTCAACAAAAGTATTTTGACGATAACATTTGACCTAATTAAGCTAGAGCGCTGAAATAAACGTAATTGTGCATGTCTTATCACAGGCTGTCATTTGGTATACGGCAAGGCCACTTTTTGACCTTTCGTGACCTCAACTCCTATTAGGTCACAAGGTGACCTCTGGAGGTCAAACTACTGGCGGGAGGTCATTATGTTCCACGTAGCGGAAACAGATCTGGCATTTTCCTATCAAATTTACTTTACCAGATTGCGATAGTTCTAACGGCATAAAAGCTATGCCCAGTTTGCTTAAGCATTGCATATTTTAGTGGGAATAGCCTGTCGTGACCTAACTTGACATCTGGAGATCAAACCATCGACCTGAACGCTTAAAAATGCGAATTAATTTCTTACTGAATTCACACGACCTTTCTAATGCCATTTGCAGATTTGCGCTAGTTAGATTTTCCCCCATATTTTCGGAGTTAGAGAGGCACCATCGATGCCCCCGGAGGGGCAAAGATGGCGCCGGACTCCCGGTGGGGCGCGGGTTAACGCTGTGATATTTGTAGCTTTGTCCGTCCAGTGTTTTCGTGTTCTGGCCGCAGGCAGTTTTTGGGCGCAATGAAATTCTTACTCTTCCACATCTTCGAGATTGGAAGATTCGTTGCTGCATCGAGATTCCACATCATCACTGACCACCATCAGTGCTCCAGGGACTGGGCGCCATGCGCCAGTGCTGACCTGAGTGCAGGTACAGGACCTGGACACTATCCTCGGATACGGGCACCAGTGCTGGGTTGACTTCAGGTCCAGGGTCTGGGCGTCATCCCCGGAGGCGGGCGCCAGTGCTGAGTTGAGCTCAGGTCCAGGACCTGGACACCATCCCCGGAGGCGGGCGCCAGTGCTGAGTTGAGCTCAGGTCCAGGACCTGGACACTATGCTCGAAGGCGGGCGCCAGTGCTGACCTGAGTGCAGGTCCAGGACCTGGACACTATGCTCGGAGGCGGGCGCCAGTACTGACCTGAGTGCAGGTCCAGGACCTGGACACCATCCCCGGAGGCGGGCGCCAGTGCTGAGTTGAGCTCAGGTCCAGGACCTGGACACTATGCTCGGAGGCGGGCGCCAGTGCTGAGTTGAGCTCAGGTCCAGGACCTGGACACTATGCTCGGAGGCGGGCGCCAGTGCTGAGTTGAGCTCAGGTCCAGGACCTGGACACTATGCTCGGAGGCGGGCGCCAGTGCTGAGTTGAGCTCAGGTCCAGGACCTGGACACTATGCTCGGAGGCGGGCGCCAGTGCTGAGTTGAGCTCAGGTCCAGGACCTGGACACTATGCTCGGAGGCGGGCGCCAGTGCTGAGTTGAGCGGTAGGTGGCGGACGTCGGCGGCGGGCGGCCTGTGGGTGACTGAGTGGGGCGGCGACACTACTCACCTGGCTGCCGCTCGGACGGTCGCAGTGCGGGGGAAGTGCGCCGCCTTCCACTGACTGCCGTGCTCCAGCACCACACCAGCTCAGTAAGTCGCCGCACCCCGAAGGCAGTCATGGCACATCTGCTAATTTGTTTACTATGCACACTCGGTTGGTACTCGCTTGTTTCTACAACGGTCGTTTGTTTCCTGTGGCTGTTTTTTCTCCGGTACGCACTGATTGCTACTCTCGCATTGTGGTAGTGTCAAAAGCGGAGTATATCGCTCCAAATGGAAGATTTGGGCATTCTGTGAAATAGTGAAGCTCCATGGATATTCAAGGTATATAGTGGGTGCGGGGTCGACGTCGTAACTCTATTGAAACGAACTGATATGTTAAACTTACCACATATGAAGGTTATGGTCAAAGGTCACACGTCAATGCCATGCAACCATTTTGAAGGTCATTGGCTCCATTTCTTCACGTCAAATGACGTTATCCAATATGACGTGTATTATGTATGCCGTCATAGTTAAGGTAACTCAAGGTTAAAGGTCAAAGTCAATGTCAATCCCCATTTTCCTCCTACCAACGGTTGCAATAGTGCTAGTTATGGCGTAAATTATAGGAAGTATATAATGTTGTGACGTCATGGGTCAATGGCCTTGAATACCTTTGACCCAAGAATTTCAAGAAACATTTTGGGAACTTTAACTCGCGTAATGGAGGGGGTCCTGAGTGCCCCCGCCAATTTTTCCCGAGGTCGCTGGAGAAGCGTTCGTAGCTCTTGGGCTACATTTAAGGGAGTTCATGATCGCGTTGATGGGCGAAATAATTTTTAAAATCGGTCAATAATGTATTGAACTTATAGGCTTTCAAAGTCAGACCTATATTTTGAGGCCATCACAATCGAGCGGTCGCACCAGCTTCCCTGCACTGTAGATCGAGTGGTGCGTATGATCGGGATTACATGTCAAGTTCACCCCACATGAAAGTTAATGACAAAGCTCACTGGTCGAGGTCATTAACCCCCTGTTCCGGTCAGATGACATTATTTAGAATGACTTATGTTATGTTATGACTTCATAGTTAAGGCTACTCAATGTAAAGGTCAAGGTCGAAGTGACATGTAAAGGTCCTTTTTCAAGTCATACCCTCATTTTCCGCCTAAAGCCTGCTCTAGTACAAGTTGTATCGTACATTCTTGGGAAAATATCGCATTGTTGAGTCATCGGTCTGGACCTTGAATGATCCTAACCTCAAATTTAACTCAAAGCTCAAATTCCCGTATTTCTTTCGCATAATCAGGGAATTTTCCAATAGGCCACCAGTACGGCTCAGATTTGACCTTTACAATCTAGTTTGACCTTGAAGATATTGACCTAGGTCAATGAAGCTTCGCTATAATCTAGATCACCATCGCCCCCACTCACCCCAGAACGGTTTTTTCAAGTCTCCAGGTATGGTAGGAACTCACGTTAGTTCCAGACCCCTTCCCAGCAGGGGTGTAAAGTAGTCCCGGATTACTTCTCAGATGCCACGGGTCGAAACTGACAGGACCCTGGGAAGTTGCCTAAGATTCCACGATTTTGGAATAGGAATGTATCATCAGCCGTTTCTACAGAACAAGTAATTTGTCGGTTTTTCCTATTTCCTCCGTGCATTCCCAATGGAAAGGAAAGGACACAATCTGACCTTAACACGCGCATTGACGGGGGTCTGAGCCATCTTCGCTTTGACGGGGGCGGGTACCCGCCCCCCTAAGATCTCGAGAACCACGGTAGGTAGCAAAAAACGGTAAACGGCGTTGGGCTGCCCATCCACTTCTCCATCGAAAACATTTGAACCATTTTTTTGTCAGGTCACATTTAAGGTCACGAGAGGTCAAAACATGCCCGTCATAGGCATAACATGTAAATTCAGTTTTTCGGCCATTACATCTGAACAAGTAAAGATAGAGCAAAACGACTTGAACTATATGAATCCTCTTAGCAAGCCGAATCGAATGATATATAATTTGACCTTGCTAGGTCAAATCAAGGATTTGACCTGACCTGAGGTCAGGTCAGGGTCAAATTATATAAAATGCATATCATTAGAACTGCAAAGCCCAGGCGAGTCTAATGCAGCTAAAATAAATGCTCTATCACCATCCGTTACTGAGTTATTCCGTAAAAACCATTTTTCCCATGTATTTCCAATGGAGAGGTCATGTCTCGTACCTGACCTTAGGTCATCGATATCAAAAATACCGGAACATATTTTAGAGAGCTCGGTGGGGCCATTATGTGATATGAGTTTCAATCGGATAAGTTCACCCTGCTCCGACTTATGTTATCTTAAACTTTTTTTGAGGTCGGGTCACTTGACCTGTACTGGTGACCTGACCTGAGATGACCTAACCTTAAAATTTTCACAGAAGTTGTAAAAATGATGAAGGAAAAGTTATACCAAGTACGGCGGCGCGTAGCGTCGCCGTTTTTCTACTATCTCCGAAAAACCCGAGGGGGCGCGTACCCGCCCCCGTCAATGCGCGTGTCAAATGTTTGATATAAAAATCCTGTTACTTCAATTTGTGGTAGGTACTTGGTGGGTGTTTTAGGTGATATAAATCTTAGATCGATAGATTAAACATTTTCTCATTGGTGCGATCTCAAACATATTAGGAGATGATATCTCCTGGCGTAGCCTGGCTATCTGACCTGAAGTGAAGCAAAATTAAGAGTTTACGAAAAGCAACGCAATTGTTAAAAAATAAGGTATAAATACAGTAGCACTCCACACCGCTGTTTTATGGCACCGTCTAAAAATCCGAGGGGATGATCTTGAAACATTTCCCCTCTACCCCGACCTGGGCGAGGGTTAAGATTCGCCCCTGTTGTGTTCTCTGGCAGGAAGTCCGCATAATAAAATGAGCCGGAGACACGCAATGTCCACGGAGGAAATCCTGGCCACCTTGTAATCCAGTGCCAGAACCTTCCGTAACTGACTGGCTCAGGGACCCGTTGTACTTATGTTGGCATTAATTAAACCTCGGCAACCGACTCATGCCAAGGAATCCATACATTCATTATAGCATGTTTTACGTTTGTATTCATACTTCGGGCCCCGAATCTGCGTGGTGCATCACGGTACTGTGTGATGCGTTCTTTCATCCGTAAAATGAGGAGTAGTGAGCACCTAAAGTAATTTTGAATCTTCGAGGGCTCAGGCGTTTTTTCGATAGAGAAATCGATGCTGACCGTCACACACATTCCCCGGCAGAATATTTGGCTGGTGCTTTCGCGAACGGATGAGCGATAAGTTAGTACATTGTGTGTTCCCTGTCCCTGTTTAGGTCACCATCAGGTCAAAATCCGGTTCTCGGCATCTTAGCTACGCCTAGCCCCTCACATTGTTTTGGATGCCTCCTGTCTAATATCAAAAGGAAACACGTAACTCCAAGTAATAATGGCACAAACTCTTACTTTGCTAACATTTAGGATGCATTTAAGAATAGTCATCTACAGATCATATTTAGCAGGTTTAAATGCATAAATTTGAGGCTAACATGCCGCAAAATTCACGTTAGAACAGAAATACATAAATCATCTTTGGCTTTTTAAGGTTTGTTTCATGAAATAGCCCTGGATCATGACAAAATTTCACAGCGTTCACTTACATTGGTTTCTTATACGTCAAACCTCATCTCCATTTGATCAAATAAAGGTATGATACAGGAAGTGAACTATTATGTCATTACTGGAAGTCTTGGCTGACAGATCACTTTTATTAGGATTTATCGGGCAATCTTTCCGTAGTTGAAGAAGGCCAACAAGTATTCAGTTTTTTTAATACCATCTGTTGTACGCTTTTCCAAGCAGGAAGTTTCCTACCTATGTCGGAGCCACTGGCTAAAGGATTATGACAGAAAATATTACAGATAACAAGAGGCAGAGGTTCTGTCCTCATTCTATGACTCAATGGCGTATCAAAACCTTCGCTCAGGAGAGCGAAGCAGGTCATCACGGATTTTTACTGGGGGGGGGCTGGAAGGACGGACTTGGTGGTGATCGAGTGACCTCAGGAAGAGTTTTAGTGGGAAAACTGAACTTGAAGGCTCTTTTGGAGAGATGGCTCAAGGAAGGAAAATCGGGAATATTTATTTACGTCGGCACTGGAAAAAGGGAGGGAAGCTGAAGATGTGAGGACAAGTCTCATCGTCCCGCGGTAGAGCTATCCTCATTGGTTTACAGGCTGGGGGAGGAGTGTTCTCCGTCCCCTTCTATCTACGTACATGGGTGAAGTTTCAGGAGAGCAAATTATATCAAAATTTCCAGAGGGGCGCCACTCTCTGGATAGGGGCAGCAAATCAGCTGAGCAGAGTTCAGTGACACCAACAGTCAATCTGGCAACGATTGAAAATTCCGGAAGACAGGTATCCTGTGCCCAGGCCACCCACTGAAGGAAACGTAGTATTTTCCCGGTAGTAGTCTGTTTACCTCCAGAACAATCAGAACACTTGTTTTGTCATCATTTTGTATTATCACTGTTAGTTGGATGGTATACCTACATCATGGCCGCAGGTTTCGCCTAGTTTTCCAGTATCTGGAATATCTCTTTCTAGATCTTTGTAGATCTTTCATCCGAATTTAAAGTCAAGTTCATGTCAGGTGAGGTCATAAGCCAGGATTGAGCGATCTTCTCTACAAAAACTGCGTGCACTACTTCTACAAACACCAACCGAATCATCTAAAACTGATATTGATCATGCAGGTACATACATAGGGCTAAAACTTTGTTATTCCGAATTCGTCACATCTCTAAGCTCTAATGTTAGGCTAGATCTGCGACCCCACAATTGTAAGCCTATGTAAAATTAAGATATCTGTCTTTCAGTGCACTGCATACCTACCTACACCTCAAATAAGGTTGCGACGTCAACGTATCGGACTCAAAGCTTGTTTTCGACATTTAAAGTAGAAAGTTTGGCCCGTTACCTCCGCCGGGTCATAGATGACACGGCGGAAAGCAATAAGGGATAAAAAGCATATTTTTTATTACTTCACTGGTCATTTAGTTAGATTGGCACGAGTGCCCTTCCACACCCCTGCGGGTATTTAAAAATTGTATCCGCATCGAAAGAAAGCAAACAATGTCAGGCATATGTTGGTTTTAGTTGAGCACACCATTCTTCGCTAAAATGTTTTTTATTGCATTGCCTGAAGTTGGTTCGTCCCCATGTCACAGCCCTACTGGGCAGCTAGTTGCCATCAATGACCATAACCATGCCAACAGTTGGGTTAGGGCTTACTTGAAATCAGGCCACGCGATAATTTTGACCTCACAGATATAATTCGATTGGTGCAGGCAAAAGGATCGCAATTTTTCCCTAATGATTATCATTCCTTCTCTCACTCGAATGTTATTCTTCAAAACGTAACTACGCACCTAGTGCCCCCGACCTAGGTTAACTCCAATATATCCCCAACTTAACCCGCGCCCCACCGGGGTCCAGCGCCACCTTCACCCCACCGGGGCCATCGATGGCCCCCTCTAACTCCGAAAATATGGGCGTTGGCGCAAATCTGCAAAGTGCAATAGAAAGCTCGCGTGAATTCAGTAAGAAATTACTTTATATGTTTTAGTGCTCAGGTCAATGGTTTGACCTCCAGAGGTCAAATTAGGTCAAGATCGGCTATTTTCACTCAAATATGCAATGCTTAAGCAAACTGGGCATAACTCTTATGCTATTAAAGCTATTGAGGTCTGGTAAAATACATTTGATAGGAAATTGTCAGTACTTTTTCCGTTATGTGAAACGTAAAGACCTCCCGCCAGTGGTTTGACTTCCAGAGGTCGCCTCGTGACCTAGGATGACCTGAGGTCACGAAAGGTCAGAAAGTAACCTTGCCGTATATCAAATGAAAGCCAGTAACAAGACAAACACGATGGTGCTTGTTTCAGCGCTCTAGCTTAATTAGGTCAAAAGTTATTGTCAAAATACTGTTTTGACCCCTGGTGACCTTGGATGACCTTTGAGAGGTCAAAGGGCCAATATGGCCCCTGGAATCCGTGAAAGGGTATCCAAGAACGCTTTTCTGATCAAGCTGAGCATTTTCAATTCGCTTTTGTGACTTTTAGATCATAAAACAGCTTTTCCCCATGCTTTTTCAATGGGAGAGGTCACCTCATGACCTGACCTCAGAGCACAAAATCGAAAAATCCCGGATATAAACCTTGTAGACCCTGGAGGGGCCATAAAGCGTAGGAAGTTTCAAATCGATCGACTTCGAAATGTAGCTCTTACAGAGCTCTAAAGTTGAAGTGAGGTGACCTTGGTTGACCTCGTCTGGTGACCTGACCTTGGGTGACCCGGGGTAAAAAATTTCAGGGATGGTGGCAAAATGATGCAGTGAAAGGTAGAGCCCTCAACCACGGTGCTGCGCCTCTTCGTTTTTCTGTTATCCTGGAAAAAACCTTAGGGGGGCCATCGATGGCCCCCGCTGGGGCGAGGGTTAAACTTGTAAACACTGTAACGAATCTTCCTTGCAATGTTTTCAAATTGCCCCAAAAAGACTATTCTGTTCTATCTAGCCTCTAAACACGCGCCCCGCTGGGGAGCGAAATTCGCCCCCTCCTCCTGGTTTTTCCCAGATAACTCAAAAACGAAGAGACGCAGAACAACGAAACTTACAATACTTTATCCCTGATTAATTTTACACATCTGACCATATTTTTAAGTTAAGGTCATGTCAGGTCAAGGAGCTATTCAGGGTCAAGTGACCTGACCTCAAAACCTAAAATTACGAGTTTGAAGCAGCGCCCAGGGAATATTAGCTAACCGATCAGTTTGAAACTTCCACAATACGATAAGGTCATTAGGGTCTACAAATCTACTATCTCGAAATTTTGATATTGGTGACCTAAGGTGGGGTCAATTTTTGGTCACGCCATTGTAGGGGAAGTGGGGGTCTGGACACCGTGGGTAGATGGACACCCCTGTTTGGACGATTGCGCGCCGCGACCGGGAAGCGTGTAATACGTTTTTTAGCGCGTCGGTCGGAGCAACGTTGGGTCCGGTAAGTCTCTGGTTTTATACAATTTCCATAAAGTAAAACTGCACTTGTGTTATTTTCCAAATTGAATTCGTAGGTCATTGCATGGATGTTTCTATACATACTTTATTGGTATTACGTAATATGGCTCTTAGATGTTACATTTGTTCGCCCAGTCGCTACTTGTAATCGCATGGCGTCCAATTCATGTCAGTTTATTCAAGAAAAACAAGATGGGGTAAGACGGACACACGTGTGGGGCAAGAGGGACATGGTGTCCATGTTGCCCTGTACAAGAGTATATTTGAATTTATATAATATAGCTTAAATAAATAAATTTATCAAGGTTTTGGGGTCAGCGATACACCTGAGCGGGGTGGATTTGGCTGATGGTTTGGGGGAGGGTGGTGACACGGGCCCGAAATGCTGGAAAACATTAATTAAGTTGGGGGTCTCCGGGGCGGTTCCCTCCCTCGCGCCCCCCTGAAATGGTCACGGTGCCCTCCTGAGAGATTGATGGGCCTCTAAGTGTTGCTTCCATCCTCCCTCGAGTGGGAGGGGCGTTTAGACCTGCGAGAGGATTTGGCGCCGACCTGATAGGTTTTGCGTTCCAAGTGGCACCCCTGTGGCGCACACCTGGATTTTTATTGGGGGCGCATTTTGCCTCGGGGCACACTTGTTCACCCGAGTGCGGCCAACTTTCGCATCCTGGGGGTGATTGCTTGATCCACAGACCTATAGTGAATTGTTTTGGGGGCGGCGTGGGGTGTGTGGCAGCTAGTAGTGTGGAGTGGCATGTTGTGCGGGCGGCAGTTGCGTAGCCCTGCCTCTAAAGTCAGGTGGGCTATCCTTCCTCGATGGCGCCTTCGGCGCCCCACATGGATGGGGCCGGCACTTTAGAGCCAAAGCGTTTGGGAGGGGGCGCCAGGCCCGTTGCTCCCCTGGTGCAGCCCGCCCCTGGCCCGCATGGCGCTTCCCCGGCAAGGTGCCCCGCCCCTGATCGGCGTTCCTGGAGCAGCCTTGCACGTTCCCACGCCCTTGATAATTTAATCCTCCATCATAAACAATCGAAAGGCTCCCCCTTTGACCCTTTAACGAAAAAGTAAGAAATGCCCCCTTCCCGCGGCGGAGATAGTCACCTGTGGGTGGATGCAGATGGAAATCTTCGGCCTGGTTCGATCACTTTGTTCATCTTGTCCATCTTTCCCCATGGGATGACCACGTTACCCCACTAGGTGGGCGAATGGACTTTTGTACTTTTCTAAACTATACGAAATTTTATATGATAATTACAGACACATGCTGTTTACACGTGGTAATAATGTCTGAAGTATTCTACAGCAAAAATAGGAACGAAACAAGCTCATTAAGCCATCAAAACTCCACCATCGCTCGGTGTCCTGACCCCCCTTTCCCTAAGTCTACGGTGAAAAATAGAATGGACGCGTTTTCAGGAAAAACTGGATAGATAAGGCTGAAAATCCTCAAATTATCTATTCCTACCACGATCATGACCATAAAGTTGAGTTTTTGAGCATATGACCTCTCAAAGGTCATATCAGGTCACGGGAGCAGAGAATGATTGTTTTGCCAATAACTTCTCACTGAATTGAGATAAAGCTCCCATTTTGCTTGCTTTGTGTTTATATTGACACGGGGAGTCGATTGATAGGCAACATGACCATACCAGGTCACTCTGTGACCCTGACCTATGTCGAGGTCAGGTCATTTTGACTATTTGACCTACCAAGGTCATGTTATACATCATTCGATTTGCTGCGATGAGAGGAATCCAATGATGCATAAAGATTTGCTCTAGCTCCCCTGAGGGCAGATCTAGAGAGGGAAACATACACTGCTCTATTGTAAGTCTATGGAGCATTCTTTGATCTATGCTGACCTCAATATTGACCTGACATAAAAATTCTTCTTATAAATTCTCTTTGTCTTGTCAAGAGCTTTCGAACGCCGAGCGTAATTTTCCTTTAGCTTTCGTGGGCAACGAGATATGGAGGGGGCGAAAAACGCCTCCAGTGGGGCGCGTCATGCAGGGGACCCCAGCGGGGCGCGTGTTAAGAGAGACAATTCGAATTTAAATAGACATTACATCATCTTCCAACTTTACGGGACATTCTAACAGTCGGGAAGTTCACTGGCCCATTGTGTGGTGAAATATTTGGCCTGAACCAAAATATGATGGCATAACACTGATAAAGCAACTCCAGTGAGTGTGAATGAATTTTTAGCTACATTGGTTCCTGAAATAAATAGAGTTTTCTAAATGCAACGCATCTAGCAGCTCTGACCTATTTTGCCTCTAGTGATCTCAGGATTGGCCTGGAAAAGGTGCTTCAACAATTTGGCTGAAACTTTCGACGAGACTCTGAATTTTTCTCACGTATTTTCTTATCTCCTTGCTTTCTAGTTAGAAGTTGAGGTCTTTTCTCCTGACAAAGGTGGTTCATACCTGCTACCGGGACGATGGTTTAGGCACTGTTCCATACATGTGCCGCGCAATTTCCGCTGCATTCTACAGGAATTTTGCTGTCCATGCAGGCCACCTCGTATTGACATAAAAAATGTACGGGGCGCCTACTTTGATCTAAGGGGCTAACAATCCGTTTCGATCATCCACCCCTTCAAACTACCCGTTGGATCTGTGCTTAGCATGACCAGGGTTTGATTAAGGTATAAATAAAATGTTTATTGAAATTTTCTCGGGTGACTTTATGGCTTTGAGAAGTTTGCTGACTTCTTACGACGGATGTCTAGCCTACTCAGACTGCTGCCAATTAAAGTACATATATCTATATGGGACCAGGTTCAGTGAACTTAGCAATGGTGACCTGACCTCGGATGACTTGAAACTTAATTTTTTCACGAAAATGCAAAAAAAGCTGGGAATATGTTCTTCCAAGTAGGTAGATGAGATTGCCCACCGCCGATTTTCTTCAGCCGTGGAAATACCTGAGGCGTGTGTTCAAATAACTCTCGCCCTGGACAAGCACTAAGGCCACATGCTCGCTAATCTGAAAATAACTATTTTTTCGTCCGCGAAAGATTTGTTTGTGAAATCCTTCCCGTCTCAAACGGCCTAAGTTATCCTGACCATTCAGGGTACACGTGTTTGTGGCTTGTTATGGGAATGGATTTCAATGCCACCGTTTGTACGTGCGTCCCTGGACGTCCGCGCTGTACGTAATTGGGCTGACAGCGCGGTATTGTTCACTTCAAACAGCTCGTTTTCTTTAATGAGCCTTCCACCAGCCAAGGCCCGTGCTCGTGGAGTGTCCATGGGCATGCCATGACGCTGAATAACAAACCCTGGGCTCCGCACTCGGCTTTAGTGGTGCTAAGTCGGAGTAATTACAAATCGACTTCTTAATCAGTACCAATTTGCATTTAGCCTCCATTATTGAAAAATGCCCGATCGGATGATGTGTCCAAGCAATTACGCATGGTGAGACCACTAATATGTGGTCCAACCCCTACGTACAATCAAGATACCAACTACGGGTAGCTGTTCTGAATATCGAAGCATTGGGTATCAACAAAACACAAGATGATGTTACACTTCATAGTAAAAAAGTTGAGGTGTAAATCGACACTAAAAACACGACTTCGATACGACGACCGAGATGTGTCCGAAAAATTAAAGCCTGGCCGATCGGTTCCCGATTTGGAATCAGCAGATTTGTTTCGGACGCCGATGGGTTCTCGCTCCGATTGGCATCTCTAATCGTCTCCTGTCTTCCGTGCGGGCTGGGGTTGGGCTGGGTTAACCTGGGTCCGCTCCTCGAAGACAATCGTCGCCGTCGGCCGTTGAGGCAGGCCCCAACCGGTTTGTATTGCCTCCGATGGAGATTCGCGAGGTCGACAGTTAACAACACTATACCAGGCTAAGCATAATGACAACAGATGTGTATCTGGGGTATTTCACATTAACTTCGTGCGTGTGAAAACATTCAATTAGAGGAGGGTGACGTGTGGACCCAGTTTTCTCGGGCATGGGAACTAAAAGTATCAGCTATCATGAGCTAATTGACGGGAAAACACCACTTTCCGTGCGGTGATGTATTTTGCGTACTTGGGTCCTCCTCCTGGATATTTTGCAGGCCAAACACGCTTGGACAGCCACGGCTGCAAGCACAAAAAACGATGCCAGTTTGCGTACTACCAGGTAAATCCAATCACCCTTTTTCCCTATCGTTGGCCATTGTTCGAATTGGCAAATCACGTTGAACGTGTTGTTCCCCAGTCAGCAGTAGCTGATTGTGCAACAATATCTTGCACCTCTTTCAGGGAAGTGCCGACCGCTGAAGTGAGGGAGGCGTCAGCGTTCAGGGAGGCGTGGGAACAGGGGTCATGGGGGTCATGACCTCCGATGTTCAAGATCTTAATCATTAATCCTGTGACGCTGACTTGTGTGTGTATTGGTGTTTTAGGACGCTTTCAGCAACTGGGCTATACGCGCCCACCATTACCATGAAAAACATGGTAAATTACCATGAAATGGTACATTACCATTTTTTATGGTATGTGGTAATTTCCTGTTTTATGTAATGGGGCATGATTTTTCATGTTTTTCATGGTAATGGTAATTTACCATTTCATGGTAATTTACCATGTTTTTCATGGTAATGGTGGGCGCGTATAGCCCAGTTGCTGAAAGCGCCCTAAAACACCAATCACACACAAGTCAGCGTCACAGGATTAATGGATAAGATCTTGAACATCGGAGGTCATGACCTCCATGACCCCTGTTCCCACGCCTCCCTGAACGCTGACGCCTCCCTCACTTCAGCGGTCGGCACTTTCCTGAAAGAGGTGCAAGATATTGTTGCACGATCAGCTACTGCTGACTGGGGAACAACACGTTCAACGTGATTTGCCAATTCGAACAATGACCAAAGATAGGGAAAAAGGGTGATTGGAAAACGGCTTCAAAATACACATCTGCCTCCTAATTTCTGGATACACGTATGAGCGCATATGCCGTGCTACACCGCCAAAAGTGCTGCTTTATCGTAGTAGCCATCACCATTGTGGAATGATTGTAAAAAATGATATGTGTCAGCGGCTCCATCCCCATGCCAGACCCATGGTCCCTCCCTAATACCGCGCTGTCGGCGGTTGGCGGAAACTGAAAACCGATCCAGAGGTGGATCCAGGAGGTCGGATTGGAGGATCGAACCACTCCCCCAAATTCCTCCAATGCTCATAGTAATCACACAGTTGAAGCTATTCAAGGTAAAGGTGCGGTGGAGTTGAGCCCCTAGCCCCCTACCCCTCAAATGAAAGTCTGGATCCGCCATTGAAAGAAAGGGAATCGTGTGAAAGTCTCTGGTTCTGGTAGTGTGATGACAAAATGCACAAATTTTTTACATAAAGTCAGGTAAGGTCTGCCTCGGGTTTTCCGAAACTGGCTTGCGTTGACAAAAGGTCATACTGCTGAAAACATTTTTCCACATTTTCCCACATGAGTCTGAAGTCATGTGCACCAAATCCAATGACCAAGAAATCAAAACTGCTTGGTGACGTTTTCAAATCATTATGGTTTTGCGTACTCCATGCAAAATTCCGAGGAGAGGCTCGTCTCTTGTATTTTTTGTAGCTGGGGATCATTCACCGGTATGGTTTACTCAAACGGATTATTCGCAACGGTTTTCCTGCATCAGCTTGCAACATCCAAGGCAAACAGATAATCACGTTTGGTTGATAAATTATTTACCCACATAATTTTCAGTTTAAATAGGGAGTTGAGACAAGTCACTTAAACGGGTTATCTGAGTCAACTTAGCCAAACGGCAGAGGCATTTAATGCAGTCTGTTCCAACATGCAAAATTCGAGCCAAATAGGACAACACTCTTGGTTCACATGTCCACACTCTAACCATGAACGTAGGTTTATCAATAGACATTGTGTCTAAAAGTAACAAAACGTTACAATATATTGGCACAAGCACTCTCCTTGAGGCTTTGAGGTTGCTAGGGGCCGTCCTTGGGACTGAGGCTCGGGTGTGGCAGTAGACGGAGCCGTCCTTGTGGGTGAGGCTGGGGTGAGGCAGTGGACAGGGGCGTCCATGTTGGTTAGGTAGGTGCGGCAGTGGACGGGGCCGTCCTGTTGTTTTGCTTTTCTTTTGGGCGAGGCTGGGGTGAGGCAGTGGATGGGACCGCCCTTGTGGGTGAGGCTGGAGTGAGGCATTGGATGGGACCGTCCTTGTTGGTTAGGTTAGGGTGCAGCAGTGGCTGGGTCCATCCTTGTTGGTTAGTTCAGTGTGCAGCAGTGTAGGGGACCGTCCTTGTGGGTGAGGCTGGGGTGAGGCAGTGGATGGGACCGTCCTTGTGGGTGAGGCTGGGGTGAGGCGGGACGATGTTTGGCTGGTGAGGCGGGACGGACCGTCTTGGGGATGATGGGGTGAGGCAGGGATGGGACGTCCGTTGGTGGGGTGAGGCAGTAGATGGGACCGTCCTTGTGAGTGAGACTGGGGTGAGGCAGTGGACCGGACCGTCCTTGGTTGGGGTGAGGCAATGGACAGGGCCGTCCTTAGTTGGGTTGGGGTGAGACAGTGGATCGGACCGTCCTTGGGACTGAGGCTGGGGTGCGACAGCAGGAGCCGTGGAGGCACTCATAGGTGACGACCGTGCGAGCGAGGCCGGCTGCCGCCAACGTCGTCACCGCACGCCAAACGCCGCGCTTTCTCCATCGATCCGCTGCGGCCCGGCCAAACGGTCGCCGCTCATGTTCTACTACATATATGATTACAGACCGAGCCAGAGGCGCTTCCGGCCCGTTCTTACCAACGTACCAGCCTCGCCTCGCCTCATACAGAACAGAAGTGTGCCTCACACAAAAGGCTGGAGGTGTTTCCTACCCCGTGTCAGCCGATAACCAACGGCAAAGACCCTAGCGTAGATGTTTTATGGACACATGGAAATGGTGGAAAAATCAACAGTCCTAACCAGCCTTATGGTATAAGCAGCTGTAATTAAATAGGAAAAACTTTGAATTATAATAACTAATATCAACAGAAAAAGAATAGCCCTCAAAGAGCTGCTTTATAGCTTTTTGAAATAAAACTTTCCATGGCTATATTGGATACTAAACCTCGCCCGTACGGGGGCTGTTACACCCCCTACGGTTTTTCAAGAATTGAAAGAGAGCTTTCTAAGTTAGAGTCTTGAAATTTTGTATAGCCTTTAGGGCATTCATTGCGTACGTTTTTGAAAAAAATCCTTCCTTTTTGAAGGTCGCAGAGTTATGACCTCAGGACTGGAGGCATGTGAGGGTCATTTGGGCGCTTGTACCTGTTTTCACGTGAATGCTCCAGACTTTCATCGCTCTTTCTAGCATTTGTTCATGAACTAGCCCAGAATACTTTCTTCCAGTCTTTGAGGACCACCCCTACTAGTTAAAATTCATTAACTTTGTTGACCTCCGCTGACTTTGATTTGACCTTGTGTGACCTCAGCGATAACTCTGCTTCGACTAAGGACTACAGATGCGTGTTTCAAGCCGGTATTTCTAAATGAGATAGCCACTGAATTAGTTGACTTGTGTCCGATACTAACTTAACCTTTTAGACCTGTGACCTTATTTGACCTTGAAATGGGTGTAAGCAATAACAGATGATGATGAAAGCACTTTCCTGGTGAAAATGATACAGAATGGCTTATGAATAGTCAAATTGAATGATATGGACACTAAACTAGTTGATTTGCATCCTATATTGACTTGACCTTTTTCGACTTTCGACCTCATTTGACCTTGGAGGGGGGTACCAGCAATAACAGATGATGAAGCAAGCTTTTACCTGACCTCCCACGTTACCCAGACAGGTCACATAGGTTTATAGCATATAAGTCAAAGCACAGATCGTGATTGTTTACTCTCGTGGCTATTTAAAATACTGGTCAAAAGCAGCTAGAGTGTCATAACAGACGCAAATCAGGTATTGACCTGACCTGGAAGTTGACCTTATGACCTGAGATTTTGATTGCAGAAACCTTTGCCGCTGTTTTGAAGTGCTAGATTCTTAATTGAGCGTCAAAAACTATCCACTGGGAGTGAAAATTAGACATATCGGGCAATTTTTACTTGTAACGGTCAGTCGCCTTGGACCTTTGACCTCACCTCTTGCATGACCTAGATGGACCACATAGGTGTACTGTACAGTATATGCATCGAGACGTGAATGTTGGCTTGGCAATTTAATGACCATACAAATGTGATGTGTGACAGAACGGCAAAATGCGCCGGAAAAGGGCAAAAATCAGGTCATTGACCTAACCTGGAAGGTTATCTTATCACCTAAGGTTTTAAAAAAATATCAATCGTGCTTACTCGTGAGGACCAACACGCTGGTTTTTACTGCAAACCTCTGCGTCTATTAGGGGCCAATCGCGAGGGGGAGGGGTTGCAACCCCCGCAGGACGAGTGAAGGTGGTGAAAACCCGACTAAGTACGAGGGTGAAAATTTTCAAAAAAAACATAAAACTACAAAAGCAGTATAGGCTATGAAAACAAAAACAAACACATCAAAGCTGAAATGAATATATGAAATCCAACCACAGCATAGCCCGAATCAGAAACACCTAGGTAACAATGGTGAGATCATTGAACTCCTTATGGTTTTTAGATTGCGTTATCCGACTCACTTCGTCTAAGTAAAACACCGCGTGAACAGGTGTTCGTGGCCGAGCACCGTGTGTGCCGTTTAAATACGCCGAGCGTTACCAAACACCGTCAGAATGTAGTGATACTGTGCCGCAGGGCCGTGCCTGCGATGATACTGTACCGCCGACCAGGCGCCGCCATGGCGGCAGTGCAGTCGGCGGGGGGGCGGCGAATAGCCAACCTGCGAGTTCTCGGAAATCCCGCGAAACGTTTGACGCCTCAGAACGACATAAACACATAAAACCTAGAGTTTCAGCTATGGCGTGATGACCTGTGACCAGAAGCGTAGCCAGGATTCGGCCAGGGAGAGGGGCGATGGTCGTCTGAGGTTTGCCTTACGAGTTCGGGGCATTTTCACCATATCGTATTTTGACGTTAACCTTTGTAAGTTGTTATGCCCGTTTATGTATACCATACCTACTTGACCAAACTTCAACTTCTTACAGAGTGTGATGTTTGGATCAATCGATCTAAATTACCGTGGATAAATACGTTTTTCATACAGTCAATAAATTCGATGAAGATTTGGTTCCCTATTCCTTAATAGATAAGCCCTGGCGGATCCAAGGGGAGAGGCAAAGGGGTCATGGCCCCCTCCAAAGCCTAAACTAGTATCTTTTGGCCCCTCTTCCCAAAAGGAACCAATTTTGGCCGTTATCTTAAAAAAATGTCATGTTTCGTGACTTTTTTCTCGATTTAGTCCCCAAGACGTTGGTTTTACCCCCCTCCCCCACTAGCTCCTGGATCCTCTAATGTGGATAAGCGTACACTAACGACCTGTGCCATTCAGGCCTTCTTCAAATTCAAAGCCCCTATTAGCACCCTTGTTTGGTCTCGATGTCACCGGTGCCGGAATAAGAGCATGTGAAAAAGGCCTGGATTACGCTTTCGATTGGGCCGGTGGCACTGTAATTTCTGCAGAGGATCCGGCGTTGGAGTCCACCTAGAGGCAGGGTTCGGCGTCTTGTCTAAACCCACGTCTAGCTTACTCCCAGCGTGCGTCATGGATTGGAAACTGGATTCGATCCCCGATCATTTACATTCTTTGATTCGGCTTGCGCCGTTTTCTCTTAGCTGTTTTGTTCCGATTATTAGGAGGAGTAATTTCTATATACTGAGGAATACGGCTATGGAGTGATCTAGGCAAAATCTGAAGTTTGTGGGTTTTGCGTCGATTGTTTAGACAATGACAGCATGGATCGGATCTTAACACGCGCATTGACGGGGGCGGGTACCCGCCCCCCTCGGGTTTTTCGGAGATAGTAGAAAAACGGCGGCGCGTAGCGCCGCCGTACTTGGTATACCTTTTTCTTCATCATTTTTACAACTTCTGTGAAAATTTTAAGGTTAGGTCATCCCAGGTCAGGTCACCAGTACAGGTCAAGTGACCCGACCTCAAAAAAAGTTTAAGATAGGATAAGTCGGAGCAGGGTGAACTTATCCGATTGAAACTCATATCACATAATGGCCCCACTGAGTTCTCTAACATATGTTCCGGTATTTTTGATATCGGTGACCTAAGGTCAGGTACGAGGCATGACCTCTCCATTGGAAATACATGGGAAAAATGGTTTTTACGGAATAACTCAATAACGGATGGTGATAGAGCATTTATTTTAGCTGCATTAGACTCGCCTGGGCTTTGCGGTTCTAATGATATGCATTTTATATAATTTGAGCCTGACCTGACCTCAGGTCAGGTCAAATCCTTGATTTGACCTAGCAAGGTCAAATTATATATCATTCGATTCGGCTTGCTAAGAGGATTCATATAGTTTAAGTCGTTTTGCTCTATCTTTACTTGTTGAGATGTAATGCCCGAAAAACTGAATTTTACATGTTATCCCTATGACGGGCATGTTTTGACCTCTCGTGACCTTAAATGTGACCTGACAAAAAAATGGTTCAAATGTTTTCGATGGAGAAGTGGATGGGCAGCCGGACGCCGTTTACCGTTTTTCGCTACCTACCGTGGTTCTCGAGATCTTAGGGGGGCGGGTACCCGCCCCCCCGTCAATGCGAAGGTGGCTCAGACCCCCGTCAATGCGCGTGTTAATTCTTGTGTAGACGTTTTTGATCGTGCTTTGGTTACGAGCCTTGCTGCTCTATTTTGTTACCTTGCAAGCCTTAAGATAGCGTCATAAATTATATAGCAATAATCAAAATAAGATATTATACATGAGCTATGAATCTGGTTGAAGATCAAATTGGTAGATATTGGGAAACTAAATAGAGAGAACCTAGAGCATTCATTTTTTAAAGACTGTCTATGCATGAGTGGGATCTTAGGAATTTTTAGAAATCCTTCTTTATTAGTTTTAGAGATTCGCGCCCAAATATTGTTGCCTGGTAACTGTGGGGTGCCTTGACCATCGATAGCTGCCTTCGGAGTTCCTGTCCCTTCCCTGTGTGAACAGCTTATGGAAATGTTTTTAAGGGATTGGAAGTAATTAACCAACTTTTCAGTACTTTTGGATTTGATAAAATCATTTTGGAGACATGTTTGAATGTATTAAATCGCCGGCTATGCCCAGGTAATCTAGGCACTGGGGTCGAAAATAAATAATGAAAGCCGAGTTTTATTTTTCGTGTCTCACAGCCTTACAACGATACCTGTATACCTCTTGGACACCCCTATGCAACAAGCTATAGTGATTAAAAAATGTGCGGTACGCTGTGGTGGGGTGATCATATACTTTAAGTGTTTGCAAGTACGAACTGTCATGTTTTTAAATTTTTTGTTTGGCAGCTTAATAATCAGTTATCATTTTAATGTGCAGTTATCATGTTTATTTCGTGACTATTTGTTAAAGCACCGATATTCGATCATGTTATGGCAAGGGTCCAAGAACAACCAATTGTGCGTGGAAAGGCTTGCTGATGTGAATAGTACATACAAACATACATATGCAAGCTTTCAGGAGTTCTCACTTATTGACAAGCATAAAAGAAGCACCCAGGCCAGTATTAGAGGCCCTCAGACACAAGCAATTGAGGATCCCTCGGTTAGGATTATTAACCTCTGATACTGACCTTTTTATGCTCATCCTTGACCAGTATCTGGGGTCCCTCACAGCACCTTCCAGAGGCTCATCAAAGCATCACTGGGGGACTCCAGTTCAAAGTTCAAACACCCAATATTTGTATTCACTACCACTCCAACAAGCCAGCTGTTCAATTGCACGGGGTGGGATCTAGTGTTTGAGGAGCCTTTACCGAGGGCTCAACCAGGCCATCCAGTGCACGGAAGCGGGCGGTGCTTACCGAACTGGGCTGCTGTTGGCTACCAAATTAGAACGTTTGCTTCTTGACCCCACGTTTATATTGACTCTGCAGCCGGTATCAGTCACTCTGCGTTCACCAGCCTGTGGCCCACGGTAAGGGGCCGCTTGACCCCGATTGAGAAACCCTTAAAACAACACGCTGAGTATCTAGATTGCCAGACTGATCTACGGTGGAAATTTGGGCCTCTTGGCTCGATTCAGGATCCCTGGGACTAACACTCAGGATTCAGGCATTATTTGAGGCTTTGTGTCCGCCGACACCTGAGGTTATGTTTCGTTCATGACGCTTAAATCGGGACCCCGGAAACAAAGTCTCGGGAGGAGGACCTAGAGCCAACATCCGGGGGTCTCTGATACTAGTACTCAGGGTTCCTAAAATCAACATTCGGAAGAGGACCTCTTATATCGACACTCGGGGTGGGGGCCTGAGGCATATACTCAGGGACCTTGTGAGACGAACAAATTTGGGGGCCCTCCTGATACTCTTGCTCGGAGGCCTCCTGAGACCAGCTGTTGGGGGACCTTTCTGAGGTCGACACTCGGAGGCCCCCTGAGACTAGGCATCGGCGTGCCTCCTGTGACCAGCAATCGGGCTCCCTAAGACTAACTAACACTTGGATAGTCCCAAGATTAACACTCAGTGTGGAGGGGTGGGGGGGGCTGAGACAAAAAACTGGGCCCCCTGTGACCTGGGATGGGCTGATCGATGCTTTCGCTTTCCGAGCGGCTGACTCGGGTTAGAAAACCCGCGGAATCCTTAAGAACAAACCAATTCGATTCCCTAACATTGTTATCATGTGAGAGAACCCGCATTCAAACATACACTTTACCCAGAGAAGCCCAGACATCTCCAAAGGCCACATAAGCAGAGCTTCTGATGTACCGGTACTATAAGACGCGTCTTTTAACACGCGCATTGACGGGGCCGGGCACCCACCCCCTCGAGTTTTTTTTAAACGGCGGTGCGTAGCACTGCCGTATTTGGCATATCTTTTTTCTCTTATTATTTTTACAACTTTTGTCAAAATTTTAACTTTAGGTCATCTCAGGTCAAGTCACCAGTACAGGTCAAGTGACCTGCCCTCAAAAAAGTTTAAGAGAGCATAAGTCAAGGCGGGGTAAACTTATCCGATTGAAATTCATATCACATAATGGGCCTACCGAGTTCTCTCAAATATGTTCCGGTATTTTCTTTATATCGATGACCTAAGATCAGGTACGAGCCACGACCTCTCCATTGGAAATACATGGGAAAAATAGTTTTAACTGAATAACTTAGTAATGGATCCGCCATAGAGCGTCTATTTCAGCTTCATTAGATTTGTCTTGTCTTTGCAGTTCTAATGGTTTGTATTTTGGCCTAATTTGATCTTCAACTCACCTCAGGCTAGGTCAAATCACATATTTGGCCTGATTTGACCTAGAAAGGTTATATTATATATCATTCCATTTGGCTCCCTGCGAGGATTTCAAGGGTCTAAATTGTTTTGCTCTATTTTTACTTGTTCAGATGTGATGACTGAAAACCTTCATTTACATGCTATCCCTATGACGGCATGTCTTGACCTCTAGTGACCTTAAATGTGACCTGACAAAAAAATGGAACAAATATTTTCCATAGAAAAGTGAATGGGATACCCAATGCCATTTATCGTTTCTCACTATCTAGCGTGGTTCTCGAGGTCTTAGAGGGGGGCGGGTACCCTCCCCCTGTCAAAGTGAATGTGGACCAGACCCCTATCAATACGTGTGTTAAAATAAGTCGCGGTAAATCATAATAGACCGAATCAACAACGGCAAATGCTACAGCTGTGGCGCAAGTGACAACTTTTTTCTGCATGGAGGTCCGGAAATCGCCCCATGGCGATAGCGCCGATTATTAGCCATATGTGAGGTGTCGCATACATTGGACCAAGGTTTTACACCGAGAGCTGTATCGACAGATTGATGGAGAAACCCTGTACGGGAAGCGTAAACTCGTTACCACCTGTCGGGGCAGGGGCGTCAATAGGGACTTTTTGGGGCATAAAAAGGACGGATTCTTATCTGATGGTGACTGGGCAGAGAGGAAAATTCAAACATAAAGGTCGTAATGGAGAACAATTTCGAGTCAGCGTACCTGCGACCAGCTCGAGAATATTTCAGTAGGCCTACGATGATACGTGGCACAAAAGACTTAAATAATCTGTTTAGTACCATACCTTTAGGGTGAGCCCTGCATTGGTTGGCCGGTCGGAAATCGTGCAGCCCCAGTCAACCCACTTTTGACGTCCGTGTGTAGACGTGTCCGTCGACTGCGTAGTACGCGGGACATTTCTGCGGTGGGTGGTAATGGAAATAGTACAATGAGTTGAGCATCTGGTGTGATACCACTGGAAGATTTTTGTGACCAAAGGCTCATCCCCAAAGACCCCAAAGACAAAGATAATGTTATTTCTTCTTTCTCCCAAAACACTTCAAATCAAACATCTGCAGTAAAACAGAAAGCGAAACACTATGAAGGACCAACTGATATTTTACAAACAAAGTGTCGTATGCTAACATTTTCAATGAACATAGGGGAAAGTGGGGGGTCACGGACACTGTAACGATGGTATGAGTTTTCGATGACAAAATGAGCTTGTTTCGTTCCTATTTTTGCTGTAGAGATACTTCAAACATTTGTCTACCACTGTGCAAGCAGATATGTGTAGGTCATTATCATATTAAAATTTGCGTAAAATTTAGAAAAAAGTAGCAAAAGTCCATTTCGTCCCACCTATTGGGGTAACATGGTCACCCCATGGGGAAGATGGACAAGATGAACAAAGTGATCGAACCAGGCCTTGAACATTTCCATCTGCATTCACCCACTAGGCGACTGTCGTCCACCGTGGGAAAGAGGGCATTTTCTTATTTTTTTCCGTCAAAGGGTCAAAGGGGGTCATGCATTTTCTGATTTTTTTATGACGGAGGATTAAAGTATCAAGGGCTGTCGTGGAACTGTGCATAAGTTGATCCAGGATCGCCGATCAGGGGGCAGGGCACCCTGTCGGGGAGAGGGGGCGCCATCCGGGCCAGGGGGCGGGTGCACACCAAGGGGAGATATGGGCCCGGCCGCCCCAAACGCTTTGGCTCCGAAGTGCCGGCCTCATCCATGTGGGGCGCCGAAGGCGCCCATCGAGGGGAAGGATGAGCCTTCACCTGACTTTTAGAGGCAGTGCTACGCTGACTGTCGCCCCTGCACCCAACATGCCGCCCCCCCTACACTGACTTTGCTGCCCCTGCACCCAACATGCCGCCCCCTAAAACAATTTACTATAGGCCTGTAGAACAAAAAATTCACCGTTTTCACCCCCCCCAGGATGCGAAAATTCGCCGCCCTTTGGGTGAACAAGTGCGCCCCCTGAGGCAAAATGCCGCCCCCTCCACCGGCCTGCTGCCCCCTCTCGTCAGCCCCCCGCCCAATAAAAATTCTGGGTGTGCGCCTGCCAGGGGGTGCCACTTTTGGAACGCAAAGCCTATCAGGTTGACGCAAAATCCTCTTGCAGGGCTAAAAGCGCCCCTCCCCCCGCTCCTGAGGGGAGGGGTTGGAAGCAACACTTTAGGGGCCCAACAATCTCTCAGGGGGCACCGTGACAATTTTAGGGGCGCTGAGGGTCGAGGGGTACACCTGCCCTTGGATGACTCCCAAATTTATTTATATGTTCTCTAGAATTTCGGGCCCTGTATCCCCACCCCCTCCCCAAACCCATAAGCCAAGTCCGCCTCCGCTCAGGTGCATCCCTGGAACCCGAAACCCTCGATGAATTTATTTGTTTAAGCATATATTTTATAAAATTAAATATACTCTTATGCAGGGTAACATGGACACCATGTCCATCTTGCCCCACACGTGGTGTCCGTCTTACCCCACTTTACCCTTCCTAAACAAACTTGGCCATGAATCGGACGCCATTGGGATTACACAGCCAGCGCCTGCGGTGAACAAAACGTAACATCTTGAAAAGTCATATTACGTAATACCAACAAAGTATCTATAGAAACATCCACATCATGACCTTACGAATTCGATTGTTAAAATAACACATGAGTTGCAGTTTTTACTTTTTTGAAAATTGTATAAAACGTAGAGAGCTCACCGGACCCAACGTTGCTCTGTGACCGACAGGCGCTAAAAGGACGCGTATTACACGTTTTTGTCGGTCGTGGCGCTGTCAGTTCGTCCCAAACAGGGAGTGTCCATCTCACCTACGGTGTCCATGACCCCCCCCACTTTCCCCTACTTCTTGAATGACTCGGCTCAAAATGTTGGATGGCCTGAAGTGACTGTGCAGAGTCGTTCAGTGCACTATTGAGTGTTTAGCTCGGGAACTAATGCTTCTTTCATAAGTATCGATCAGAAATATGTCTTCATAGAAATGACTAGTTTCTCGGATCTGAGTCATATTGCTCTGCAAGCATCAGGTATGCCGGCATGAATGGCGTTCAGCTAACCATTATCGCACACAGTGACGGTACCTACACAAAAGTAGCATATAGCAATGACAGTTTCTAACTGCCACAACAGCATCTTAACCCTTGCCCCGGTGGCGGTACTGCCACCTTCGCCCTGGTGGGGGCTAAAAGACCCCAACGATCTAAAACTAGGCTAAAAGCGCAAAACGGCAATCAAAGCTCTTCGAAAATTATATCAAAATACTTTTATTTTCTTGTGTAATATCAGGTCACCGAGGTCAATAGGTAAATTGCTAATATGAGGTGTACTAAGAAACCTCATATATCTCAACTATGATAGCTAAAATTTCTAACACATTCAAGCTTTGAGATGCGCTTCATACGTGATATTTTTGTGTAAGCCTGGAGCTGGTCACTGAATATTGGCATATTCTTGAAATGTCCATAGACACATGCTAAGGGCGTTTACTTTTCGTAATAGCTTCCAAACCAAACATGATGCAGCCATAGTTTATGCACCATTCAATCCTCCCGTCAATACAAATCGAATGATATATGATATTGTATGCCGGTCAATTTAAAATTTACCTACCCAGTCAGGTCAACCCACTTGACCTGGTATAGTCATATGTATATCATTTGACTTGCATGACTATACAAACACTTTGGTGACAAAATAAAAGTTATATCTTATTTTATTTAAAATTTATAGAGTAAAACACCAAAAATGTTTATTTGACCTAGTGACCCTTTAAGGTCACAAGTAAATTTTTAGCATCAACTTGAAATGAGCTAAAGAAGTTTAACCGATGTTTAGTTATTTCATCTATACTTACTGAGAAAGCTCATTTCGTGATTTTCCCATTATTTACAATGAGAGATCATGCTCTGCACATGACCTTAGGTCATCATATAAAATCCCGGAACATATGTTGTAGCTCGTGAGCCCAATATGTGGATGTTTGAACTTGTCGATTAACCCTTCTTTTTATACGGTTCTAAGATTTTTAGGTAGGTCACTCACCTGGCCTGGTGACCTGACCTATATGACCTTGAGCTGAATTTTCAGGAAGATGTAAAATAATGAAGGAACAGTGACAGTTTGCTGCGCGCCGTTTTACTCGCTTCGGAAAACCCGGGGGTCTAAAAGACCCCCGTTAAATAGGAGCAACAGTGATAAGGTGTGATTTAACCTACCGAGAAATGCTCACCATATACTCATTAGGGGGATGAGGTGGCTTAGTGGATAGCACCCATGTCTTTTAAGCCACCGGTCCCGGGTTCAAGTCCCGGCGGAGCCTCTGAATAAGTCGATCTGATCCCCAAAATCCCTTCCAACAGGGTGACAGTTGGCGACGTCGCATGACCCTGGCAGTTGGTGCGTCGTTAAACCCCAAAAATTATTATTTTATACTCATTAGCAACACAGGGATCATTAACACGCGCATTGACGGGGGTCTGAGCCACCTTCGCTTTGACGGGGGCGGGTACCCACCCCCTAAGATCTTAATAACTATGCTAGGTAGCGAAAAACGGTAGACGGCGTTGGGTAGCCCATCTAATTCTCCATCAAAAATATTTGAACCATTTTTCAGGTCATATCTAGGGTCACGAGAGGTCAAGACATGCCGTCATAGGGATAGCATGTAAATGTAGGTTATTGGTGAACAAGTACAGATAGAGCAAAACAATTTATACCATTGGAATCCTCGCAGCAAGCCAAATCGAATTATGTATAATATGACCTTTTGGAGTCAAATCAGGTCAAAGAGGGAGCTTGACCTGACCTCAAGGTCAAATTAGATAAAGTATTTAGAACCGCACAGACGGGGCAAATATAATGGCGCTAGAATAAACGGTCTATCACCATCCACTACTAAGTTATTCAGTTAAAATCATTTTTCCCATGTATTTCCAATGAAGAGGTGATGGCTCGTTCCTGAACTTAGGTTATCGATATAAAAATATCGGAACATATTTTAGAGAAGTGGTACATTATGTGATATGAATTTCAATCGGATAAGTTCACCCTGTTCCAACTCATTCTATCTTAATTTTTATGTCAGGTCACTTGACCTGTACTGGTAACCTGACCTGAGATGACCTAAACTTAACCCACGCCCCACCGGGGGTCTGGCGCCACCTTTGCCCCACCGGTGGCCATCTATGCCCGAAAATATGGGAGTTAGCGCAAATCTGCAAAATGCATTAGAAAGCTCGTGTGAATTCTGTTAGAAATTAGCTCATATGTTTAAGCGCTCAGGTCAATGGCTTGACATCCAGAGGTCAAGTTAGGTCACAGTAGGCTATTTCCACTAAAATATGCAATGCTTAAGCAGACTGGGCATAGCTCTCATGCCATTTGAGCTATTGAAATCTGGTAAAGTACATTTAATAGGAAGATGCCAGACCTTTTCCGCTATATGAAACGTAATGACCTCCCGCCAGTGGTTTGACCTCCAGAGGTCACCTCGTGACATAAGATGATCTGAGGTCACGAAAGGTCAGAAAGTAACCTTGTCATGTATTAAATGAAAGCCAGTGACGAGACATACACGATGGTGTTTGATTCAGTGCTCTAGCTTAATTAGGTCAAAAGTTATTGTCAAAATACAGTTTTTGACCCTCGGTGACCTGTCATGACCTTGGAGAAGTCAAAGGGAAAAATGTTATCCCTGAGATCCGCAAAAGGATGTCCAAGAACGCTTTTTTCTCAGCGATCTTAGCATTTGCAATCGTTTTTGTGATTTTTAGATCATAAGACAGCTTTTCCCATGCTTTTTCAATGTGAGAGGTCACCTCGTGGCCTGACCTCAGGTCAAAAAATTGAAAAATCCCGGATATACATTGTGTAGACCCTGGAAGGTTCATGAAGTGTAGGAAGTTCAAATTGATCGACTAAGAAATGTAGCTCTTTTAAAGCTCAAAAGTTGAAGTGAGGTAACCTTGGTTGGCCTCGCCTGGTGACCTGACCTTTCGTGACCCGGGGTAAAAAATTTCAGAGATGGTGTAAAAATGATGGTGGTGAGAGATACAGCTCCCGATCGTGGTGTTGCGCTTCGTCGTTTTTCTATTATTCCGAAAAAAACCTTAGGGGGCCACCGATGCCCCCGTGGGACGAGGGTTAAAATTTGTTTTAAAACCGATGAGAGAAAATGAATGCAAAGTACGGCGGCGGGCGGCACTACGCGCCTCCGTTTCTATGCTGTCTCCAAAAACCCGAGGGGGCGGGGGCGGGTACCTGCCCTTCCCGTCAGTACGCGTGTTAATATCCCTGTAATTGGGGATCTAGAAATAATGACCAAATCAGGCTGTTCATACAGATTTACACCTATCAGTTTGGCCAGGGTTTTGCCTCAGCGCGGCGGATCTCGCTCGTCCTTGACTGGGATGTCGACACAACATTTCAACCCTGCAGGGCAGAGAAACAGTGCAGCGTTCCAATCCCACGACCGAGGTCAGCCACGCATGGTAACAATACCTCTATAAAAGTGCCGCGCGGAGTCCTAACCGCCCGCACCAGCCGGGTTCTTCACCTTTTCAGTGCTGTCACGCCTCACCATGGGTCGCCACTCGTACAACACGGGGAGCCAATGGCAGCATTGGAACTAATATAGTAATTCCTCAAACGGGCTACCCCCGTGGGCACGTTGAAAGCCCCCGGATCAAGACTGATATGACAGCTATTTTCGCTGCCGCCTCCTTCCCAGAAGATAGCGATACACTGGTAGAGCCTACCATAAAAGCGAAGTAAACTCTGAGGCATCTAGGGCTGCTATTTTTGGATACATGGGCCTGTTAAGCCTTGAAAGCGGTCCACCAGTTCGGCTTGTTGCCGCCGGCCTTGCTCGGGACTCGGATTCTGCGGGCGGTGTCGCTTGTATAAGCTGAAACAGCCTATGTGCCGCCGTTACGTTAGGGTGCTGGTACATGGTAACTTCCGCATTGTTCATGAAGTGAGAGCGCTGCGTGAATTAATCTGGCTTCTAACAGAATGATCTTCCTAGTTCAAGAAAATTTAAAAATAAACGCCACTCACGATGAGTTGCACCACTGAGAGCCGTTGCAGGCAGCACGCTACTTTAAACATAGACAGAACACAAAGTTATGCAGAATCTAGGCAAATACATCACTTTTAATTACCCTTTGCTGAAGTTAGCACGTCCCGGTCTCTCCTGGCCAGCACATGTTTGCCACTCCTCCATGCTGCCACCCTGGCCAGCACATATTTACCACTCCAGCGGAGGAGGGTCAAGGCTTACGAGGCATCATGACATTTTAACGCCTGTGTATTTTTTAACACCCGCACTGGAGAGAGGTCTGGCACTAACGCGCACGGGGGGGAGAGCCTGGTAGGCTCCCCTAAGATCTCGGTAACTAAGAGGCCTAGAAAAACGGCTATTAAAGGCTGGGTGGGGGCTACACTTATCTACATCATTACAAATTTGCATTGATCTAGGCCAGTATTTTCAAGGTCAAACGGGTTCATAAAGGTCAAATATTGGCAATGCTGGGGACCTATTGGAAAATGTCGTGATTATGCGGGAAAAGATGGGAATAAGCTAAAGGTGGACCAATCTTCATAGAGGTGAAAGTCACAACAGATCTTTGGTACAGGTTTGGGGTCAAGGTCACCCAAAGTCATTGACCTATGAGGTCACAATATGGTATAGTAGCTATAATGTGCACTATAACTAGCATTATAGCAACGGACTGGCGGGAAATGACCATTGACCTTGACCTTTAAACTTGACTTTTACATTGAACTACCTTAACTATAACGTCATAGCATAATATACATCAGACCGGGTAATGCCATTTGACCGGAAGCACCGGGGTCAATGAATTTGAAAGTGCGTATACGACCTTGACCTTTGATATTTCAACTTGACATTGACCTTGATGTGAAGTGAACTTGACATATCATCCCGGTTATATGGTGTTATGACGTTGCCACTCGGTCTCCAATGCAAGCGAACGGGTCCGACCGCGCGATTTGGCGATCTCAAAATGCATGTCTGACTTTGAAAGCCTATGAGTAAAAAAATTCAACCGATTTACAAAATTTATTCACCAATCGACGCGCCATTAAATTGTATCCACCGTCGCCAAGTATTGTTTTACGGCTACGAGGGGTTCTCCGGACACCTTGGAAAAATAGTTGGAGGGCTTCCGAGCCCCCCCTCCTCCAGTGCGCGTGCTAATCAACACCATAGGGTTGAAAAAATTCCAATATGGTGCCCCTTATGAGGGGCACCGTGCCCCATAATCCCCCATCCGTTCTGCCACCTACGCCAAAGAAAGTCACACCGCGCTCCATCTGCCCCTTCGTTCCGCCGCCCACGCCGAGGAAGTCACATCGCGCTCCACCCCTCCCCGTCTCCGTTCTGCTGCCTATATCCGCGGAAATCACGTCGCGTTCCACGCCCTCCCCGTCTCCGTTCCGCCGTCTATGTCCGAGGAAGTCACGTCGCGCTCCACGCCCTCCCCGTCTCCGTTCCGCCGTCTGTCTCCGAGGAAGTCACGTCGCGCTCCACCCCCTTCCCGTCTCCGTTCCGCTGTCTATGTCTGATGAAGTCACATCGTGCTCCAACCACTTCCTCCGTTCCGCTGCCTATGTCCGAGGAGGTCAAGTCGCCCTCCACTCACCCCCTTCGGTTCCGCCGCCTATGTCCGAGGAAGTCACGTCGCGCTCCAACCCTTTCCTCAGCTCCGCCGCTTATGTCCGAGGCCTATGTCCGAGGATCTTACGTCATGCTCCATCCCCGTCCATTCCACCGCCTATATCCGAGGAAGTCACATTGTGTTCCATCCCTTCCGTTTTCCAGAACCTCGGCTAATTCCCCCTCCCTAAACTCGAGTCCTGAATCAACATGAACGACATACCGTTTATCACTAAAATCGGGCGACACGCCTCAAGCACGATGATTATGGACGGCAGTGCGTTGGGACCTGGCGGTCGCTGGGTGGTTGCGAGATAGGCCGGTGTGGAGTTTGCACGCCGCCACGCTCCCAGCCTGGCCAGCTGAGTGTTCTATGTACCGTGGATCACTGCGCACTTCCTGAGGCGGCGGGGCTCCCACTTCACACCAAGTGTGAGGAGCCGGTTTGTGGACTGGTCTTTCCCTCCCCCATTCCGTACCAGCCTCAGCCGTCTTACCGCTATTAAACCTGGCATCATAAAGTTTTTTTATAAACTTGTTTAACCCTTGCACCGCCGGGGGCATTGATGCCCCCTTTAGTTTTTAAGGGGTAGCAAAGAAATGACTGTGTGAATTGCCTCTGTACTTGGTATACCTATCACCTAATATATTTTGCAGCTTCAGGCCAAAATTTAGGTTCAAATAATTACAGGTCAGATCACCAGGTGAGGTGAAACGAGGTGACCCACCTCAACTTTCGAGGTATACCTTACCTACATTTTGAAACTGATTAATTGGAACCCATTGCTCTTGAGAGCCCTTTCAGGGTCAACAACAGGTATGTCTTGGATTTCTTTTTCGTGACCTGGGGCCAGTTCACTAGTTGAGCTGCCCCATTGAAAAGCATGTGGAAATATGTGCTATGCTGAAAAAGTCACAAACACAAATGCAAAGGATGAAAAAGTTTAGGTGCACGTTGGTTTCAACCTTTTCAAATACTCCGGGAAAATATTTCCCCTTTGACGTATATCAGAAAACCAGAGGTCTTCAGAGGTCATGAATTATAATTTGACCATAATTTGCACAAATATAACTGAGCTTTCCTGACCTTTGGAGGCCAAAAAATTTCACGTAAGGTGTTCGTTCAGCATACTGGAAAAGCCGTGATATTTACGGATTAAATTTGCTGTTTTTGTATGAAACCTGTTAAGTTCAAGAAATAGTTTTCATATTTTGTAAAAAGCAAAACCTTGATTTGTGCCGAAACATATACTGTTCTGGAGTACAAAGGGAGGGAATGCACCATTAATTTTAGTGGCAATGTTTTACAGTTGATGTTTCACATTTTAGAGCCGATGTTTACGTAGTATAAACTACAGGTTTTCCAAAACTTTGTACTGAATGACTGACTGTGTTTGATCATCGCATCATGAGATTGTCACCCACTTTTTGGTCTGATAAAAGATAAGGTCTGCAGATCTTCCATTGGTGATTTGTTTATGTCTATGCTTCCGAGGTCACACAAGGTCATGGCCTTAAATGACCTTTTGAAGTGTAATCTAGCATTTTTTGCATATACTGCTAGCATTGGTTCCCCAGCCCAGCACTCGGTTGGGCCATTTACCCTGGAAAATGTTTTCCAAGGACATTTAAGGTCAGTGCAGCAAAATCACCTCATTTGATATGAAACAGCATATGCTGATAGCAAAGATCTTTGTCAGTAGGCAGGGACAAGATCACGTAGAAATTAATGAGCACACTGTTGGAAGCCGTCCTTCGGGACAAACTTACAACGACGTCAGACGTCCTCCTTGGACAGCCAGGTGACATATTTTGCGAGGTAGCGATCCGAGACCGTGTTGCCTGTGGCGCCGTCGTCCGCCCGGCGCTGTCGGGTTATAACAGCAGGTTTATCATCACCGGACACGCAAGCTGTCTGAAACCCTTCCACGTGTAGATATCACGTAAGTCGATGTGGTACAAAAGCGTTTCTGCGGAGACCACAATAATCTTTCAATTTGATATTTGTCATAGCAACGGGAAAACCACAATCTGAATCTTGGACTGGTGCATTCACGACATTTCAGCACATGCCACACACCCTTATAGGTATCTCCGATTTTCTTTATTTCACGTCTATAATGTTATCGGTGGGCTAGAATACGCCTGTAACAATTTTAGAATGCTGGGGTTTTATTCTTTAAATATATTCCATGAATGAGTAATTAACTTGTACTGTTGTGTTGTCACGTAATGGAGCATCTACTAATCACACAAACGGCTGATTCTATTTCATGCCGGATTTCATTGCAATTTATTTACATTGTTAACAAATTGTATCTCTGCTCCACCTCCCAATCGTCCATCCTGTCCCACCTGGACACGTGCGGCTCGCGGCTGCCTGGGGTCCGGACCCACCGAATCGTCCTCGGTGGTGCCACTCTGTCCCAGTGTGACACTCTGTCTGTGCACTCTGTGCCACTCTGTCCCAGTGTGACTGGAATGTGCGCTAACTATGGCGCAATACTCTAGGTGTGTTCTTGCTGAGCTACTTATGACATTTTTCCGTGTTTCAAACATATGTGTACAGACAAATCCTACCAAGGGACTATCAAAAACCAAAACATATGATGAAAGCTGTTCAGGTATAAGTCTTGCAAATCATCCAAATCCGTGTAGGCTTATTCTACAGCTGGACTGTGGCGGCGCGTATTGCTGTTTGTGCACCTGTACAGCTGATGCTAGGGAGCGATTGCCACTGTTGCCGCAACTGTATATGTGTTGTGAGCGTGTGTGTGTTGCTGTTTCTGAAGCTGTACAGATTAACCGGCGATGCCATTGTTCTTGTTGCAGAGATGCGGGTGCAAGATGCCATCCAGCTGATTGGCCAGCGACGCCGGTACCACGTGCTGGTGCTCTCCCTGCTCTCCCTCAACTTCATGTTCGTGTCGCTCCACATCTTCTCAGATCTGTTCCTACGTCTGGAGCCCAAATTCCACTGCGCACTGCCCGGGAATGCCTCCAAAGAACAGTGGATCCCATACAAGTGAGTACTACCTGTCTGTCTGTCTGTCTGTTTGACTGTCTGTCTGTCTGTCTGTCTGTCTGCCTGCCTGTCTGTCTGTCTGTCCGTCTGTCTGTCTGTCTGCCTGTCTGCTTGTCCGTCTAGTTGTCTGTCTGGCTGCCTGTGTCTGTATGTGTCTGTCTGTGCATGTATGTGTCTATCCGTGTATGTCTATGTATGTCTATGTATGTCTGTCTGTCTGTCTGTCTGTCTGTGTCTGTCTGTGTCTGTCTTTCTCTCTGTTGTTCTGTCTCTCTCTCTCTCTCTCTCTCTCTCTCTCTCTCTCTCTCTCTCTCTCTCCCTCGAGAGCGTATGTGCGTACGTCGGGTGTTGACACCCGTCGAACAAGTGCAGCGAGTGACATAGATTCAGTCGCCGATTGCCGTCGAGTCAGCCGCTGCACTTGCACAGCTTTGCTCTATTCCTGCTGAGAAGCAGTCGCTACTTGACAGTTCGGATGCGCCCTGCTTGCACGCTGTGAGAAGTAAATGACAAAGCAGAGTAGAAGTGGGTAATGCTGGCAGTGGCAGCGTGCGTTTCCTGAATCCCCGACTGCGAGTTTGAAGATTGACTTAGAAGTGTTTCTCTCGCATTTTTGTGCCGTATTATGTGTTAACACGCGAACTGGACGGGGTCTGGGAGGCTCCCATATTTTTTGCGGGATGGTCAGAGAACTGCTCGTAGACGACAAATAATACTGAGTCAGGTTTGAGAAAACGTAACGGTCCGTCAATTGGTGAAGAAATTTTGAAAATCAGTCGAAAATTTTTTACTTATAGGCTTTCAAATTCAGACCTGAATTTTGAGATTGCCATAATCGCGCGGTCGGACCAGTTCACTTGCATTGGAGATCGAGTGGTGACATCGTAACGCCATATTACCGGGATGACATGTCAAGGCCACATCACATGAAGGTCAAGGTCAAATTTCACAGGTCAAGGTCATATCACACTTTCAAGGTCATTGACCCCAGTGTTTTCCGGTAAAATGGCATACCCGGTGTGACGTGTATTATGCTATGACGTCATAGTTAAGGTACCTCAATGTAAATTCCAAGGTCAAAGGTCAAGGTTAAAGTTCATTGTTAAATTTCAATCCTCATTTCCCACCAAACAGTGGCTATAGTGTTAGTCAAAGTGTAAATTATGGGTAGTATACCAAACTGTGACCTTATAGGTCAATGAGCTTGTATTGCCTTGACCCAAAATTGTAGGAAAGCTTCCTTGAGACCATCCCTTTATGTCCCTGGTCCGCCTTTAGCTTATTCCCGCCAATTTCCTGCATAATTACGGCATTTCCCAATAAGTCCCCAGCACGGCCAATATTTGACCTTTATGACGTCGTTTGGCCCTAAAGATATTGACCTAGGTCAATGAAAACTGCCCATGATGTAGATCACCATATCCCCCACCCACCCTCCAAACCGCGTTTTTCTACGCTTCTTACGATCTTAGGGGGCCTACCAGGCCCGCCTCCAGTGCGCGTTCGTGCCAGACCCTTCTCCAGTGCGGGTGTTAAAATAAGTCACATTCACACATAAACGCAAACCATTTAATGGCTAAATAGACGTGTATGGGACATTAGACCAGCGGGTAGCCTGACCTGGTGCAGCCTATCCACAAACACAGGTGTGATTTGGGAACTCACCAAAACACATATTTAGGTGGTTGTTCTAGAAAAAAATGTTGCCCTCTTTTATATAAAGCTGAAAGTAAAACCGCAAAACGTAATGAACAAAAACTGGTACCATTTTTAGGTATAACAACTCTTAGTTTTCAATCAAGAAACCGTATTGGTGAAGGAAATTGTTTGCCTCCCTTCTTCAGAAGCCTAAGCTACATTCAAACACAGGAATAAGGTGGGAAGTCGGAATTATCCATCATTTAGAGATGAAAGCTAGATCTTAGTGATAAAATCTAATACTCGCACGTGTTGTGGGCACCAGAAGCGCACAACACAACTGCATGAGCGCAAAACATCTTTATATGCCTAAGACCCAACCGAAAGCCTATTCATTTCGTAGAAAACAGTTTTTAATTCACTTCAATTTCAATGAGATAGGCCACGGTTCCTATAGATACGGTTCGGACATGACAGCCAGCTGACTGCCTGATTTGGCAGCACGTTGAGGATATGGTAGTATTGGAAGGTTCTGTTCAAGATACCTTTGGTTCCGGTAGCATAAGGTAGAATACAGCATTTTGATTGGTTGAGCGAAATGTTCGAAACAGAATTCTGAAAGAATTATCATGACATTTATCGTGGATTTTCTTTGTTATAAAAGCATGTCAGGGACTAAAAACTGCACCCAGAAGAGAGCCACTTAAATTTTCCCACTGGCTCGTGCCCCAAACCCCTGCAAACAATCCCACTGGAATTACACGTTAAATTTTGCTGCAAAAAAACTATCAGACCCAGAGATGGAACCTTCAAAACCCCCAGAGTTCTAAAGAAGTATCTCATGTCCACCCCATGGCGCTAGGCATGGTTCGAATTTATGCTGTTAAATCAGGACAACCGTTTAGTTGGTACTGCTGCAAAGCGTGGGCTGGATCAAGCATTTTGTCCCGATACCGGGCCCCAGTTCCAAAAATATCAGCGTTAGACTAGCCTTCGCCATTCCCAAAGGTAAGGCTCGCAAAAAAAACTACAAAAAGGCCGAGTCATAGCCCAACGCATCGCCGCCTTTTCTGTCATACACTGCAAAACCTAAACGGGGTGCCTAAACCTCAAATCTAAAGCCCGGTGCAAGCTGCAAAATCGTGGTAACACAATCACACATCATACCAGAATGATGTACAAAGTGGAAAGGTGAAACCTGTTCTGATATTCAACACTTCTAAACTCTTGCATGAGCCTAAAAGAAACAGAGCCAACAGGTGAGGAACGTGAGAGCTTGGATGTGATGTAAGGACTGTCGCGCTTTGACAAAAGCATTTGTTCCAGGAAGGACAAAGAGAAATATTCGTCTTGTTATATTTACGAGGAACCACTGCCCGAGGAAGAAGTCTACGAAAGCTATCCAACGCGTCACAAAAGCAATAGAAATCACGGTGAGCCCCCGCCACCACGCTGCATTATGCACGTATGTACTTCTACTTGACTGATGAGTAGGGTGCCCCATTTTGTATAGACTTTTGAAATTTTTAGGGGTATGTGTAATCCCGTGCATTCGGACCTGCTGAGTTAAATGACACTAAAATTTTTGAAATCCGAAAATTTCTAGGGGTCACGAATTTGATTTGAAATTTGGAGTTTTTCTTCAAATAGCCGATTTTTCAGCTATTTACGCTTCTATCTCTGCTCATAATTGATTTAAAGTAACGAAATAAAAAACATAATGTTTGTGGTCGCCAGAGCTATCATTTGATACTCAATTTGATACCTTTTAGCACTTGGTCAGATTAGGGGTTCGGTATTTGTTCCAAATGGGTCAAAAATTGCGATTTCCGGCGAGGATCAGTCTTTTAACCGTAGTTGACACGAACACATCACGAAAGTGAATGTGGTTTACTTTTTCATCATCTAGATATCCGAAGTAACCGTTATCATTTTCGTGCCATGCACAATTGCTCATTTAATCAAGTTACCGCAGCATTTGTGACCAAATTATGGTCTGAGGTACACCACACCGTGCGTCAGAAATCAGTCTTACATACATGTTATGTCGGGTCCGTTTTGATTCTACCGGATATTGAGTGTGCTCAAGCGAAGTCTGTCGATGTCAAACATGAGCAAATATGAAAAGACATAAAACTGGTTTAAAGACTAAATATCAAGTGCGAGATCATCTCACGACCCGCGCACCTAGGCTAGCGCCCCAACAGGTCCCACAGGGAGCCGAGTGATCTTGGGCAGCGAGACATTCGCACGGGTGCTACGGCGGGACTGTACGCACAGGCTTTACGACTAGATTTACGTACGGGTGCTAACACAGCTTATTCAACTGTAATTCTCGTCTAATAAAGTAGACGGGTTTACGTGTTCAGAGGTCCCCCACATGGAGGGTCAGTGGTTTAATGCTACGAAACGCTATGATCAGGCCGCCAATCATGGTTGGTGTTTCAGCTCCAAGGGTGTCGGAACTTGAAAGGCTTGAGATTCACAGGTCCTTTCTACTTCTATTCTAAATTTTTATGAGGTCAGACTTTCCAAAGCTCTGCATATTTTTCTTATTTCATTCAAAAGCCTGCAGAACACCCTGCAACAGCTTCTCATCTTCTGAGAACCCTGCATAATCCTGTATTAAACTCACGCCTCGTTCTGCAACACCGTTCGCGACCTTAAGTGAAGCGAGGAATGCCTGAAACTTCCAAAAATCCTCATCGAAACACTGCTGTTTTACTGATCTCTGAAGTCACTTAGTTCCTGATACCCTCAGCCTGTGGAACACGAGCCACAACCGTTCATCGCCTAGATCCACTGGCCACGTGGACTCGTCTATCACAAGCCCATCATCCTCATCATCCGTCGGATACTAGTCGCACAGTCTGGCTACCATCTCCTTGTTTTCTAGATCAGTCATTTTTCTGTTGCGCAGTGGCATAATGGCTGTCTGTGATTTCACATACCATAGGTGCCGTTTTAGGATGCACAATGCTGCCTCAGCCACCGTACCATAGTGGATGAGATCCTACTAAAGCTGGAGATCGTTCGCCTGCGCATCCGCTGCCACAGAGGCCATTAGCCATGCCGTTTTGTACATAAGTCAGATGAACATGGTAGCTTTTTCCAGCTTCTGACACATAAATTCACTCAGTCTGAGTTGTTGGCTGAACAGGAAGAGTGTTCACCAGTATCCGACGTATGATTATTAGTATGGTGGGGATGCGATAGACGAGTCCACGCGGCTAGTGGATCTAGGCAATGGACGATCGTCGTTCGTGTTCCACCAGCGGAAGGTATTCCAACTCCAGTAAAACCGTGGGATTTCGATGAGGATTTGTGGAAGTTTCAGGCGTTCCTCGCTTCATTTAAGGTTGCGAACGGTGTTGCAGAACGAGGCGTGAGTTTAATACAGGATTACGCAGGGTTCTCAGAAGATGAGAAGCTGTTGCAGGGTGTTCTGCAGGCTTTTGAATGAAATAAGAAAAATATGCAGATCTTTGGAAATTCTGACCTCATGAAAATTTAGAATAGAAGTAGAAGGGACCTGTGATTCTAAAACCTTTCAAGTTTCGACACATTTAGCAGCTGGAGCACCAACCATTATTAGCGGCCCGATGACAGCGGTTCAGGGCATTGGACGACTGGCCCTACATGTAGGTGACCTCTGAACACGTAAACCCGTCTACTTTATTAGCCGAGAATTACAGTTGAATAAGTTGTGTTAGCACCCGTGCGCAAATCTAGTCGTAAAGCCTGTGCGTACAGTCTCGTCGTAGCACCCGCGCGTATAGTCTCGTTGCCAGGATCACTCGGCTCCCTGCGGGGCCTGTTTGGGCGCTAGCCTAGGTGTGCAGGTCGTGAGATGATCTTGCACTGAATATTTAGTCTTTAAACCTGTTTTATGTCTTTTCATATTTACTCATGTTAGATATCCACAGACTTCGCTTGAGCACACTCAATATCCGGTAGAATCAAAACGGACCCGACATAACAAGTATGTATGCCTGATTTCTGACGCACGGTGTGGTGTACCTCAGACCGTAATTTGGTTAAAAATGTCGTGGTAACTTGATTAAATGAGTAATGGTGCATGGCACGAAAATTATAACGCTTAGTTCGGATATCTAGATGATGAAAAGTAAACCACATTCACTTTTGTGATGTATTCGTGTCAAGTACGGTTAGAACATTGATCCTCGCCGAAATCGCAGTTTTTGACCCATTTGGAACAATTACCGAACCCCTAATCTGACTAAGTACTAAAAAGGTATCAAATTGGGTATTAAATGATAGCTCTGGTGACAAAAAAACGATGTTCTTTATTTTGTTACTCTAAACCAATTCTGAGCAAAGATAGAAACGTAAATAGCTGAAAATCGGCCATTTCAAGAAAAACTCCAAATTTCATATCAAATTTGCGAACCTTAGAAATTTTTGGATTTGAAAAATTTTGGTTTCATTGAACTCAGCAGGTGCAAATGCACGGGACTAGACATACCCACCTACAATTTTGAAAAGTCGGTGCAAAATGGGGCACCCTACTGATGAGGCTCAGTGTAAAACATGAAATGAGGCAGTTTACCTCTCAGACATAAAGCTAAACACAAAGCCGGTAGCCCATTTGCGAGCCTGTGATCAAGTCATTCATGTAGCCTCTCATTGAGGGCATTTCAGTCAAAAGTAAGAAAATAACTGATGTAACATCGGACTCCGCCTGCCCTCCACCCTTCTAAGCCTGCATTCATCATTCCGAGCATACCTGTCGACCATCGTTCCGAGCTAACGTAAATGTCTGGACTGACGGTTGGCGGCATGGAGGCAGTAAACTGACTCACTGCTATAGCTAATGTATGATAATTCGGGTCACATGTCTTTTGATTCCGTATCCACCATTACCTGGGGACCCGATCGGACTCCTATGATCTCGGAAACAGGTTGTGATACAAACAAATCGGAACGGAAAAAATGTATCGTACTGCTGAGCCAAGTCTGAGCCCTATCCGCTGGGCCGTGACGTCACAGAGGGAAAAATGGGTCCACTTCAGACCGATTTAGAGAATTCCTTATAATTTGGGAACTATTAGATCTAGGACAAACCAAAAGGTTCCTACCAAAAGGACAAAGACAAAAAGTTGAGTCACAGCTTCGGCCCAGTACGGGGCCGCCAATCTGTCAGACACTGCAAACCGCTCTAATCTAGAGCCTTACGCATGGATTCCCAATACGTGAACTGAAAAATCTTTGTTTTGCATCGTTCTTCGTTTATAAAAGTTTTCTTTGCCTTTAATGTTTGGTAACTTATTGGTGTAGCTATGCTGCTGTTCTCAGCTTCTAGTTTTGTCCACTGCATAGTTGGCGCCATGAGGCCAATGACCTCTATCCGCACGAGCGTGACTTGAGAGGTGCTGCCGCATCTGAGACCTTGACCTTAACCCAGCATCACCTGGGCTCTTTCTACCCACGCCGCCTGGGAGGCCCAATCGGACCACTCCCCGATGATCTCGGGAACTGGAGGTGATATGGCAAAAATTGGCACGGCACCGAGAGCGCTCTGCCGTCTTCTACTGCTGAGCCAGATTCGCAGTTGTTGGCCCGTGATATCACGAAAGATCAAAACAGATTCAATTTAGGTCAATTCAGGAAATTCTTAAGAGCTCAAGAACTATCTGCTTCTCTTGACCCGCGGATTCGAATGATATGCGACATGACCCTGAACTTGGGTTGACCTTAGGTAAAGGGCAAGTAATGACCTTCCCAAGTCATGATGCATATCGTTTGAGCTCTTGGATCATACTCGTGACTATCATATAAAATCTATCATATGACTAAATCTATCATGTAGTCTGTCATGTAACTAAGTCTATCCTAATGCATAATGCAATCAAGCCTATCATGAAAAAACAAGCAGTGGCGGATACAAGGAAGCTAGGAGACTCAAGCCGCCCCCCCGAAAGGTCAGAGTACATATCTATAGTAACTGCATAGATGGAGGCTGCTCCGAGGCAATGGCGAGGGAGGTTCGAGCCCCCTAGTACCCCCTTAAGTGAATACGCCACTGGAAACGAGTGCATCTTTTTTCGGTCAAAAGCTATAGACACAAACAAATCCGAAAGGTGTGACCCTCAGCCACCTCTGGTAATCTGGTTATTGACCTGACCTGGGAATGGATGGCATGCTGCAATTGTTTTCTAAGAGCTTTCGAATGATATTTAGAAGTTTGGCCTGGCTTTTTTAGGAACCGAGTTACACCCCGGTTACAAAAACAAAACAAAAAAGCCAACTACACTGTGTTCTTCAAACGGTATATATATATGCAAGAAAATATATCGCATGTCGTCACTACCCAGTGTTCTTCGACTTCGAAGGTTTGGTTTGGTTTGGTTTGGAAGGTTTGTAAGGAAGGCTCGGCTTCGAAGCTAGTTTTTTAGCTTCTCTTATGTAATGAATCCGACATCGTTAGTCGATGAGCACCCGACATGAATTGGCTTTGTTCGGAAAATATTTTGACTGATGATGGTTTTGAAAAGATGCAATTGTAAGTAATTATAATAATAATTATTGGGGTTAATCGACGCACCAAATGCCGAGGTCATACGGCGTCGCCATCTGTAACCCTAATGGGAGGGGTTTGGGGGATCAGATAATCTTATTCAGAGGCTCCGTCGGGACTTGAACCCGGGACTGGTGGCTTCTAAGACAAGGATGTTATCCACTAATCCACCCAGCCCCCTTGCAATTGTGGAAAAGATATTATTTACGAGCTTCACGACCCGTGTTCTGGTGATTTTAATTAATATCCCGTGACAAGGGGAATAGTACCCGCAGTCAGTATTGTATGTTGAGGGTCATTCACAGATGGAAATAGGCAACAAATTTTGGCGCCTAAAGTCAATCAGCTCCTTCCTGTTATTTCAAGCGTAATCACGCTTGTTTAGTTCAAAGATGACTTGTTAACATGAGAACAGTCTCAGATAAATCACAACGACTAAAATATTGCTTGCGGAGGTCCAGATTTAAAACTGTGGACAATTTTTAGATTCATTCCAGAGATTGGGCTAGAAGCGGCTCTGTAGAATGCCCTCAAAGCTGTCTTTGTGTAGGCAAACCGAGGAGAGTGATGGAAGTAGCTCTGATTTGTTTCTAAGAGGGAAATTTCATAGCCAGCTCACATTCCAATTGGTTTGTCGGCCGTTTCATCGGATAATAACTATGCTTTGCTCCAATGTTCACGTGGCCGCTTTTTGCTTCGTCTTGTGTTTTCAGACGTACAGGAGAGATCGATCGTGGATTCCGATCAGAGCTCATCCGGTCACGAAGTCTTCAATCCTACGGGTACTTTGCACAGCTCTCATCGCCGAAAACGGAAATGCAGTGCATTTGATTACGACGAATCGTACGGCGTTACCATGGTTACAGAGGTGAGACGGTGCCCATCCTGCTTAATTACCTTTCTCCCGTCGTAAGTAGGGAAAGTAGGTGTACTGCGCCCCCCCCCCCATAAGGGAAATCACTCGCTAGCTATTTCTTCCTGTTAATTTTACTGTTGTTGATGAACTTCAAATTGTTACCAGTTGTTTTTAATTTGGAAACATTTGCTAGCCTGAAGGCTCCCAATTCTAAGATTGAACTAAATTAAGCAAAACCATGCAAGGCATGCATTTGCGAAAGTGTAAGGATGAATACGCTCGGAGTGGGGCGCATTTAGATTTGATTGCACCCTTCCCTCATACCACGTCAAGTGAATGGTAGCGCAGAAATAAGCAGAATCATGTGTGCCAATTGGACGAGACTATCCGTGTAAATTCTCGTCAGGTAGTACTTTCATGGTATTTTAAGCTGATATCCTTGCATTTATAATGACTTGGAATAAAAAATATCACTCATGCAGAAGTGAAAACGACTAAAAACATGCGTATGTAGAAGAAAATGCCCATTTTGTATCATCCTCTTAAATGGGCCACCCCGAATATATATATATATATATATATATATATATATATGTATATGTATATATAGTTACACTATCAAAAGATGGGGAATAAATTTTGTAAATCAGCGCGTATTTATTATATTAACAATGATACTGGTGAGCCAATAAATTATAGCTGAGCAAGAGTGGGGAAGAGATGGAACAATCCCAACACACGATTAAATGTGGAAACGTTTGCTCGCAAGAACTCGTCGGAGACGGACTTGTTAATGGTTAATTTGTGTGGAGGCTGCTGTTGAGAACGGTGGGCCGCGATAACGTGTGAAGCGCCACTGCGTGCCATCGACAGTGGGGGCTCTCCTGCGACCAGGACCGACGCCTTTTGGCATCAACTGTCATCTGTGTCGCCATGCTGCTCGGAGGCATCATGTTCGCACCCTTTGTCGACAAGGTGAGGCTGGGTGAATTATCAGCGCACTGCTCCATGGTGAAACTCCTGGGCTTATCCTACTCCGATTAAGGTGTGTGCCTTTGGAATGGTCCTAATTCTCTTTATTTTGCAATTTTGTCGGATTTGTTAACATGACATCACAGAACCTCACATAATCACACATCTACACGATGGGAGCAGTCATCTCCATCTCCGTTTCACTCATTTTCGCCCTAAACTTATCTACTAATCTTTATGTGAAAACATGAAGCCGTAGATGACGTTCTGGAACGTGCCGGCAGCTGGGCAGGAATACGTTACTAATGACGTTCTGTAACGTGCCGGCAGCTGGGCAGGAGGACGCTACTAATGGTGTCCTTGAACGTGCCGGCAGCTGGGCAGGAAGACGCTTCTGATGATGTGCGCGGTGCAGAACTGCCTGCTGGCCATCGGCATCACCTTCATCGGCGACTTCAACTCCTACCTAGTGCTGCGCTTCCTCGCACGACTCTACATCGAGGTGCGTAACGTCTGGAACGTACCAACCAGAAGACACAGCTTCCTGTGACTGTAATTTTCCGAGTCAGTACCCTATCTGCATTTGAGTGGTTACACCAAAAATAGGAGAGGCTTTGCTTGTTCTTCCCTGGTGCATGTCTGTACTTGCATGCGTTGTTTGGCGGTGGCCGTGCCGGGCTCAGATGGTGCTGCGTCTGAGAGAAACGGCTCAACCATCCAAAGCTCAATGTTTTGTCATGCTGGGCACGATAAAGTGGCATATTTTTGGTGTGTGATACTTAAGATTGTCTTCCATGAATCGCTGTGGGCATGCCAGTCTTGAAACGGCGTAGACAAGCGAAACTGGTACAGTGTGTGGTTTTGTTGGAATGCAGGAAAAATCTCCGCGTCGGTGATATAGATTATGGTAATGATAAGAACGTTGCGTCCTCAACTGTAAAAAACATGGAGTTGTCACTTGGACGTTGCATATGCGTCGACGGGGGAGGGGCGTGGGGGGTGCTGATGTGTGTGCCGGTAGGGGTGGAGGTGGGGTAACTGATGTTTATGTGCCGGCAGGGGGTGGATGTGGGGTCGCTAATGTGTACCTGTTGGCAAGGGGTGGAGGTGGGGTAACTGTCGTGTACGTGTCGGCAGGGCAGTGGCGTAGCTAGGGGGGCATTGGGCCATGCCCCCTTTGGCACCGAAAGGTCTGCTAACGGGGAGGCATCCTAGTCGCCGGTGGCTTCGTCCGGCGACTAGGTCGCTGGGCAACGAGAGCATTTTCCCATTAGCATCAGAAAAGGGGATTAGATGAATATATCAACCCCTTCAATTAATTCCGCTGCTTGTCAACAATTAATCAGGCGCGAGGAATACGACGTGTTGCAACTCGCGCGCCGAGCGCGTTTGTCGGCTCATCCAGCGAATGGAGCGTCTCCGGCGGGTTACCCAGAGGTGCATCGGCCGAATATTGTTCCTTCTCCCATCTATTTGTGTGGGACGCAGCTTCACAGACATCAACGATGCCGTAGAGATGTACTTGATCTTTCTGGACTGCTCACGAGACGCTGTGCAGTCTGAGTTCGTCACATGGCAGGCGTTCTGGCGGCGGCAGGAAGCGACGGAGAGACCCTCAATCGTCATCAATGCCCTGCGCAAAGCGCGAGACGTAGGCTGTTCCCAAGCCATCACCCAGTGGGGGGGGGCACAGGGGGCACGTTCCCCCATCGGTGTCGGAGTGCCCTTTTGATCGCTAGGTGGTGTACCCCGTTTGTGCCGTGCCTCTCGATATTTAGTGCCCTACGCCGTTGAACCAGGTGCAAGTAGACTGCATTTAGCGATTAAAACTATTGTTTGACAATTAAGTGCCATTTTGTTCAACTAGGGCATTCTGTCGCCTTTTCAAACACCCAAAAAGAGTATGGGCACGTAATCCGTTTCCAGCTAATGCCTCATCGTCGCCAACAATCGTACGGGTGGAGCTAGTCTGGTGCCCCTTGAGCTCATCTGGTTCCCACTGAGCTGGTCTTCACCCCTTGAGCTGATCACGTGCCTCTGGTGCTCCCTGAGTCAATCTGGTACCCCCTCAAAAATTATTGTGCCTCTTGAATCTATCTAATGCTCTATGGGTTAGTATGATGCCTCCGAGCTACCCTGGTGCCCTATTAGCTGTTTTAGTGCCCCTTGAGCTGATCTGGTCCCCTGGCCTGATCTCATGCCTCCCGGAGTTTATCTCCTGTCCCCTGAGACAATATGGTGCTTCTTGAGCTGATCAGGTGCCCCCTGAGCTGGTTATTGATGTCTCCTTAGATGATCTGGTGCCCCCTGAGCTGGTCTGGTGCACCCTGAGCTGATCCTATGTTCCCTGAGTAGATCTGGCGCCTCCTGAGCCATCATTGTGCCTCCTGAGCCCATCCCATGCCCTCTGAGCTAGTCTGGTGCCCCCTGAGCTAGTTTGGTGCACCCTGAACTTATTTGGTGCCCTTTAAGCTAATCTGGGCCTCCTGAGTTGCTAAAACAATTTCCTTAGCAGCTCTGGGGCCCTGAGCTGAGGTGGGCCCACTGAGGCTGATGAGGGCCCCTGAGCTAATATGGGGCTCCTGGATTGATTGTGCCTCCTGACTGGATTTGGTACCCCCGAGCTGATCTGGGCCCCGAGCTGGTCGGGACCACTCATCTGATTGTTTGTCCCCGAAGCTGATCTGGTGCCCTATGGGCCGATCTGGTGTCCCCTAAGCAGCTCTGGGGCTTTTGAACTGGTAGGGCCCCGAGCTGGTGAGGGATGCCTGAGCTATTTAGTGCCCCTGACTTGATTTTGCCCCTGAGCTGATCGATATGGTGCCCCTTGGGCAGATATACTGCCCCTGACCTTAACTAATGCCTCCTGAGTCGATCTGGTGCCTCCTGAGTCACGCGACGCCGTATGATCCTGGCAGTTGGTGCGTCGTTAAACCCCAACAATTATTTTGCCTCCTGAGTCATCATTGTGTCTCCTGAGTTCATCTGATTCCATCTGAGCTAGTCTGGTGCCCCATGGCTAATGTGGTGCCCTTAAGCTGACCTGGGCCTCCTGGGTGGATTGCATGATTTCCTGGGCAGCTCTAAAGCCCTGAGCTTAGCTGGGTCCACAGAGGCTGATGAGGGCCCCTAAGATTGTATGGGGCCCCTGAGCTGATTAAGTGCCTCCTGACTTGATTTGGTACCCCCGAGCTGATCTGGACCCTGAGCTGGTCGGGGACCACTGATCTGATTGTTCGTCCCCGAAGCTGATCTGGTGCCCTATGGGCCCATCTCGTGTCCCCTGAGCAGCTCTGGGGCTCCTGAATTGATTGGGCCCCGAGCTGGTGAGGGATCCCTGAGCTAATTTGGTGCCCCTGACTTGTTTTTGCCCTCTGACCTGAGGCCCCTGAACTGATCTGGGGCCCCAAGAACTGATCTGGGGCCCAAGAGCGGATCTGGGTTCTGGGGGTACCCTGAGCTGGTCTGGGCGCTGAGCTGGTTAAGTGCCTCCTTGACTTGGCTTGAGGCCCCCTGAGCTGATCTGGCGCCTTAAACTGTTCTTGCACTGAAGTACTTGAAGAACCAGCTGAGATCCACCATGACTGAGGTTCGCTTGAACAGGTTGACCATGCTGTTTATGCATAAGGACATCGGGCTTGGTGCTTATGCCGTGATTGAAATATTTGGTCCGAAAATAGGCACCTGAGATTCGTCTAAGACGGCCTAGGGCGCTGGTATGTCCTTGTATGTCAATGCGCTTCATTCAGTTCATTGAATTCGCATTGTATTTTCAATCTAAGGGCTTCAAAGAAATACATGTATGTATGACCTTAAATATCTTTGGTAGACAAACTTTTTGAATTTATTGGGGAAAATATGAATGCAACTTAGCAAAGTTGACAAGGTAGAACAGGAATTTTTTCACGATGCTGTATTTTTAACTGAAAGGAAAAAGTACCCCTCCCCCTCCATGCAGTCGTATGGCTAACTTTCTTTTCTTAAGGCATGCCCCCCTTGACTGATCCCTGGCTACGCCACTGCGGCAGTGGGTGGGGGTGGGATCGTTGATGTTTACCTGTCGGCAGGAGGTGAAGGAGGAGTCACTAACGTTTACCTGTCGGCAGGGGGTGGAGGTGGGGGGTGCTGGTGCTGGCCGTGGAGCTGGTGCCCTGTGAGAACAGGCCGCTGGCGCCGTTCCTGCTGTTCGCTGCCTACTCTGTGGGCCACTGTCTGCTGCCGGCGCTGGCGGCGCTGTTCCGGAACTGGCGCTACTTCCAGCTGTTCATCGCCCTGGGCTCGGCCACCCTGCTGCCCCTCACCAGGTGTGTGCCGTCCCATCACGTTATATCTGCTCGGCGCTGTGCCTTTGTACTGACCTGTGTTTTTGTAGCATGAATGGGGAGGACCAGAGGCAGACAGTGTACGCGAACAGACGTGAAATACACCGGTGAAAACGTGCTCTTCATTTATCAGTTCCACTAAAAACCATACTGGCTTCAAACTTTACGCCCACGTTCATCTATTTGAGTAGCTGAAACTAGTCAACAGACCGGCCTTCCATGTTTATCTAGAGTCTTACGCCAGTCTTTATGCACCTATGCCTTTGTCATAAGCCAGGGGTCGGGGTGGCCTAGTGGCTTCGTTGCCAGTCTACGGATCGGATAGCATGGATTAACGTGGGTTCAAGCCCCACGGCGGGAAACCGCCTTCCGTGTCCGATCTGACCCGGTGGAGAGGATCCTTAAACACCCATGCCAATCCTCCCTGTAATTGGGCAAGTGTGCCTGTTGGGAGTGGCCCTAATAAAATAAAAAATAAAATAAATCACCTCGGAGGGCGTTTTGGCCCTCTTGAACTCACACAAATACAGATGTCTGGACCACTTTTGCTGGTGCTGGGGACCATTTCCTACCCCCCTAAAATCTAAAAAATACACTCTAAGTAGCGTGAAACGACGTTTAGGTGGCCTGTCTAACGGGAGATTTTTGTATTTTGTATTTTGTATTTATTCAGTATATATGAGCAACAGGATTATCCCACTTACAGCTCAAGTCAATGGATAAAACAATACGTGAATATTTACAAGAGATGATGAACTGATAGTCACATATACAGTTACAACCGCAGAAACATTAAATTCAAATAAACATGTAAATATTAAAAGAAAAACATGATGCTATAAAACAGTGAAATCCTAAAACCATGGGTTCACTAAAACGGATGATCCCTAAGATATTTAATGACGGAGGATTTAAACGATGAGAAACTAGAGATAAAAGGGTCGATGGTAGGATACGTGCTGACATGATGATTAAAAGCGCGAACTGCACGGATGAACAATCCACATCTCACGGTTTCTACTCTCCCAAAAGGAATGTGTAGCGGCTGGTTTTGTCCCTCCCTGGTCCGACGCTGAGGCACATGCAACGGTAGGTGCCCAAGCAGGAAGGCGGAGTCCGTTCTGTGGATGATAATTTTGTAGACGAACAGAATGTCGCTTTTTAGTCGCCTTTTTGAAAGTGAAAAGTGAAAGTTTAGTCGCCTTTTTGCAACATGTTTTGGCCAGGCTACTTTCTAGGTCACTGGAACCCAAGAAATGTTTCCACGGTGATGCGATGGAAACTTAATCGAGCCCCTTGTTTTTTCAAACAATTCCGAACTCATAGCCATGAAAGATGCTTTGCTTGCCATACCTCTGGGTGATGCATTTGATATCTTACGTCCAAAAATTGTTGTCGAGTTAGGTGTGGTAAACGAGTTAGGACGTCCTTTTTAAACCCATGTAAGGCAATTTTGTTCCTCCAAAGTGAGGCTGACAAAACCAGGGTGTAGCCAGACTTCTAGAAGAGTTAGATAAAGTTTCTAAACATCATTCGAAAGCGATTGAAAAATAAATATAAAAATTGTCATCCATTTAACACACGCATTGACGGGGGGCGGGTACCCCGCCCCCTCGGGTTCTTCGGAGATAGTAGAAAAACGGCGGCGCGTAGCGCCGCCGTACTTGGTATACCTTTTCCCTCATCATTTTTACAACTTCTGTGAAAATTTTAAGGTTAGGTCATCTCAGGTCAGGTTACCAGTACAGGTCAAGTGACCCGACCTAAAAGAAGTTTAAGATAGCATAAGTCGGAGCAAGGTGAACTTATCCGATTGAAACTCATATTACATAATGGCCCCACCGAGTTCTCTAACATATGTTCCGGTATTTTTGATATCGATGACCTAAGGTCAGGTACGAGGCATGACCTCTCCATTGGAAATACATGGGAAAAATGGTTTTTACGGAATAACTCAGTAACGGATGGTGATAGAGCATTTATTTTAGCTGCATTAGACTCGCCTGGGCTTTGCGGTTCTAATGATATGCATTTTATATAATTTGACCCTGACCTGACCTCAGGTCAGGTCAAATCCTTGATTGGACCTAGCAAGGTCAAATTATATATCATTCGATTCGGCTTGCTAAGAGGGTTCATACAGTTTAAGTCGTTTTGCTCTATCTTTACTTGTTTAGATGTAATGCCCGAAAAACTGAATTTTACATGTTATCCCTATGACGGGCATGTTTTGACCTCTCGTGACCTTAAATCTGACCTGACAAAAAATGGTTTAAATGTTTTCGATGGAGAAGCGGATGGGCAGCCCAACGCCGTTTACCGTTTTTCGCTACCTACCGTGGTTCTCGAGATCTTAGGGGGCGGGTACCCGCCCCCGTCAATGCGAAGGTGGCTCAGACCCCCGTCAATGCGCGTGTTAAAGGTCGGATCAATAACCAGGTCACCAGAGTTCCTCATAGGTCACATCTTTTAAATTTCTCTGAGTATATAACTTTTCATGGAAAAAAGATAAAGCAATATTTGTCATGTCATAATGACATGCAGGATCAAAAACTTGAATTATACACATAACCTTAACACGCGCATTGACGGGGGTGGGTATCCGCCCTCCCCCTCGGGTTTTTCGGAGACAGCAGAAAAACGGCAGTGCGCAGCGGCGCCGTACTTGGTATACCTTTTCCCTCATCATTTTTGCAACTTCTGTGAAAATTTTAAGGATAGGTCATCTCAGGTCAGGTCACCAGTACAGGTCAAGTGACCCGACCTAAAAAAAAAAGTTTAAGATAGCATAAGCCGGAGCAGGGTGAACTTATCCAATTGAAACTCATATCACATAATAGACTCACCGAGTTCTCTAAAATATGTTCCGGTATTTTTGATATCGATGACCTAAGGTCAGGTACGAAGCATGACCTCTCCATTGGTAATATCTGGGAAATATGGTTTTTACTGAATAACTCACTAACAGATGGTGATAGAGCGTTTATTTTAGCTTCATTAGACTCGCCTTGGCTTTGCGGTTCTAATGATATGCATTTTATATAATTTGACCCTGACCTGACCTCAGGTCAGGTCAAATCTTTGATTTGACCTAGCAAGGTTAAATTATATATCATTCGATTCGGCTTGCTGCGAGGATTCATACAGTTCAAGTCGTTTTGCTCTATCTTTACTTGTTCAGATGTAATGGCCGAAAAACTTAATTTACATGTTATCCCTATGACGGCATGTGACGGCATGTTTTTGACCTCTGGTGACCTTAAATGTGACCTGACAAAAAAAATGGTTAAAATAATTTCGATTGAGAAGCGGATGGGCTACCCAACGCCGTTTACCGTTTTTTGCTACCTACCGTGGTTCTTGAGATCTTAGGGGGGCGGGTACCCGCCCCCTCGTCAATCCGAAGGTGGCTCAGACCCCCGTCAATGCGCGAGTTAAAATATCATTAATTGAGCTTGGACTAATTTCAAGGTCCCTGTGTGATCTCACAAGGCCCTGCTGCATATAATTTGAATCACTTGGTAAAGATGAACAGAGGGACACTTTTAGCTTTGTCCCAGCTCTAATGGTTCCCGAATTTTAAGGGATTTCCTAAATTGGTCCAAAGTAGACCCATTTTGCACCCACGTGGGTACACGTGGGTTCACGTGGGTTCATGTGGGAGCACGTGTGTTCAGAAATAGCGATAGGTGGTGGTAGGCACGAAAAAGTCCAAGTGGTGCTGAGCAGTATTTTGATTTAACTACTGATGCTGTAATTATTTCCGATTCATGTCGAAGACAGACAATTGCATGATCGACGATCCAACAAAGTTTCATGATCAGATGCTGACAGGTTTTGACGATATTGCGATGATTCCCTACAATGTGCTTAATATGGAAACTTTCCCCCATAACAATATTTGGGCCTATCGACACACCAACTGCCAAGGTTAGAAGGCGTCGCCAATTCTTACCCTGTTGGAAGGGTTTCCGGGGAGCTAAATTACTAATTTCTTAAGGAATGAGCTCATTCATCGAGAAATTGTGAGCACCCAGCGGTGAGCTCTGGGAGCCCGAAGCCACCTCAGTCAGCGGGCGCCCAGTAAATCACTGAGCCTCCCGCCCCCAGTCACCAGTTGAGGTCGCGGCCTGCTGCTTGGTATGCTGATAAGTCGCTGGCTGTCAGCCGCGGACCCATGTTTTGTGATCGTCTGGAGCCGACATTTTTCTCTGGCACAATATGGTGTCCTGCGTCGCTGTTGTTTGTCTCACGCAGTGTGGTTGCCTGGGGTCATTACTGTTTGTTTGTCGCAGTGTGGTTTTCCGTGGTAGTTACTGTTTGTCCGCCACAGTGTGGTTTTCCGAGGTAGTTACTGTGTGTTTGCCGCAGTGTGGTTTACTGGGATCGCTACTATTTGTTTGCCGCAGTTGTGGTTAGTTAGGGTCGTCATTCGTTTTTCTGCCGCAGTGTGGCTTACTGGGTTCATTACTGTTTGTCTCCCACAGTGTGATTATCTATGGTCATTACTGTTTGTCGGCCGCAGCGTGGTTCACTGGGGTCATTATTGTTTGTCTGCCGTAGTGTGGTTTACTGGGGTCCCTTCTACTTGTCTACCGCAGTGTGATTGATTAGGGCCGTTATTCGTTTGTCTGCTGCAGTGCGATTTACTGGGGTCATTACTGTTTGTCTGCCGCAGTGTGGTTGTTTGTGGTCCTTACTGTTTGGTCGCCGCAGTGTGGTTGACTGAGGTCGCTACTGTTGTGCGCAGTGTGGTTGCCCGGGGTCGTTCAGTGTGGTTGTCCGGGGTCCTTTCTGTCCGTCCGCGGCAGAGTGGTTGTCCGGGATCGTTGTTTCTACTGCCTGTCGGGACAGTTCGGCGGTGGACCACGGCAACGGGGACGGAGGTGGCAGGCTCGGCATCGAAATTACTGGCGCTGTGCTCACACGAAATGAGGTCTGTGTCTTCCGCCAGCTTCTTGGTTCCTGAGTCTCTCAACTGGCTGGTGGCTGCAAATCGACGGGAGGAAGCCGAGAAGATCATACGGCGCGCCGCCCGCTTCAACGGCCTCCAGCTTCCCGACAACTTCAGCCTGGATGAGATGGACGACAACGACGAGAAGACGGCCGAACAGGGCAACGGCGCGCCCTGTAAGGAAAACAGTGGTCTAGCGCACACGTGCTCCCACAGTCATCATTAGCGGATCCGGGAACAATGGCTAACTTACCCCCCCCAACAGCCAAAGGTGGCAGCTCTCCAAAAACCTAATTTTTGGTTTCGCCCCCACACTCGTCACTTCTGGATCATCCCCGGGCCTGATGTGACATCTGAGCCGGTCTGCATGGCAAACTTAGCTATAACTTTGCCTTGCATTTTATACGTCATGCTTGATGAAATATAACCTTGTCATCACTTGTATCCTTGAGTTTGATATTTTCTGTTTGATGTCCTGCCGCAGTCTCTCCACGTGTGTTTGGTGTTGCTGAGCATGTGCGCCGGTCAGAGGCAGTGGGGGCAGTGCCGCAGGACACTGGGCGGTATGGAACGCTGTGTTGCAGGCAGTCGGGCGTCCCAACGCCTCCAGAAGCGAGTTTCCGGCATGTCGCTGAAGAAGAAGCGCCAGGGTGCCGGGGACTACATGCAGCACGAGATCCACGCTCACCTCGGACACTTCTCAAAGCTGATCGGCATGATGAAAAACAGACAGCTCCGGAAACACTTTGTTATTGTTTCCTATATATGGTGAGTGAGAATCTGAGTGCATCATGACAGAGGTTAAAATTATTAGATTCTGGAAAAATGGATTTGTACCTGTCATATAGCAGAATCCCCAACGTGGTCTACTTGGAAAAAGATACCCTTTAGAGGCAAAGGACGTTTCTTTAATAACCGCATTGAGTATCCTTATCTATAAAATTGTGCTCCTTCTGTTGGCCTCACGCCTCTTCAATAAGAACATTCAAAAAGGGCATTTCTTGACACTTCTATTTGTTTATTTTGTTTGTTTGTATTTGTCTTACACCAACAGGTCAAATGGCCCAAATACAGGTCAGTCGAATATAACACAAACATACACAAAGTTCAACTCCCTGCTTAGAAGTGAGAGCGCCACCCTCCACAGAGCTGCAGCTCCGAGTTGGTAACCCCTAACCCGACCCAGCCTTCCACTCCGCCAGGGTGCACCACCACGAAGAACGAACTGTAAGAACAAGAACAGAACCACCAATTCTGCCAACAGCACCAACAGAACGCTAACGACTTCATATTCGGGGTCGCTCTATACCTCGAAAACCTCTATTTTAAGACGTTCTAGCGTGACCCGGGAAACTATTATAACTGCCTTCAACAAATGTGCTTGTTTTTTACAGGGCCATTGTGGGGTTTTTGTACTTTGGCCTCACAACCAGCACCATGGAGTCAAAGGGCAACGTGTACCTGAACTACGGCCTCTCTGGGGTCGTGATGATTCCCGCCTGCGTCTCAGTCTTCCTCATTTTACGCAAGTAAGAACATGCTTATATAGGGGGAACCGGCCTTTTTGGCTATTCAATGCCAGATAGAGGACAAAAAACGATAGATTTGTATCGTATCGAGTATATAGAGCCACTGCCAACTTTCTAGCAGCCAAAGCCGTGTCTATACCAAGCCTTCCATGGCCAAGACAGGGAGCATCGTGAAAACCACTAATTTTAAGAACAGCGGCCAAAACAGGCTACAGGAACCCATGGACCAGCACTGCTTGCAGCAATGAGTGGAAGGTAGCAAAGGATAAGTGCAGAATTCCGGAAATGATTGGTTATGGCCAAATTTGAAACAGCGACGGCCCAACCAATATGTAAAAAGAGTAGTACATTTTAAGTGCTGATCTGGATTTCATTCGCAGCGCCCATTTGCCCTGAGTGAAATCGAAATTCATACCCTTGTAACAATGAAAACAAGTTCAGGAAGCTTCGGCGTAGGTGTTTCAGTTTTCTATCAGCAAGATATTTCCGGCAGCTCTGAGCCAAAATAGTTTTTGGTTTTTGACCACATTCTCGCAATCGACGATTTCAATGTTCGTAACTAGGGCCTTTAGCAACCGTAATAAGATGCACCCAAAGACCATTCAGGTCTGAAATTGCGTTCGTTGGGATAACGTGGCCAATTGACTTTGGAGATTGGTGGCATTTTGCGAAATAGTGAATCTGTTCCGAAAAAAACAAAATTTTCACCTGTCAATCCAGCATGCGTATTCAAAAGTGGGGTCACGTGGCCAAGTCTCATGGTATCATACTCTGAATGAAACGATAGTGTAGACCGTAGCCGAATTAATTTAATATCCATTTATGCAATGTTTCATGTTAAAAATGTTAAGTTTAGGTTGGAGCAGATTATGGAACGTGGAAGTGACGTGAATTGAAAGACAGATTGTGACTCGCGGAGCTGCAGTGACGTGTTTGTACGGCAGTCAGACCTGCAGTGAATTATGCGTACGGCGGCCATTGTTATGGTGCTGCGCTGGCGTGTTTGTACGGCGGCCGGTGCTCACGTGCTGCAGCGACGTGTTTGTACGGTGGCCAGTGCTGCAGTGACGTGTTTGTACGGTTGTCAGAGCTGCAGTGATGTGTTTTTACGGCGGTCGGTGCTGAGGTGCCGTGTTTGTACGGCGGCCGGTGCTGCAGTGGCGTGTTTGTACGGCGGCCGGTGGTGCAGTGACGTGTTTGTACGGAGGCCGGAGCTGCAGTGAATTGTGCGTACGGCGGCTGGTGCTGCAGTGACGTGTTTTTTACTGTTTTACGGCGGCTGGTGCTGCGCTGGCGTGTTTGTACGGTGGCCGGTGCTGAAGTGACTGACGTGTTTGTACGGTGGCCGGTGCTGCAGTAACGTGTTTGTACGATGGCCGGTGCTGCAGTGACGTGTTTTTACGGCAGCCGGTGCTGAGGTGACGTGTTTGTACGGCGGCTGGTGCTGAGGTGACTGTGACGTGTTTGTACGGCGGTCGGAGCTGCAGTGAATTGTGCGTACGGCGGCCGGTGCTGCAGTGCCGTGTTTGTACGGCGGTCGGAGCTGCAGCGAATTGTGCGTACGGCGGCCGGTGCTGCAGTGACGTGTTTGTACGGTGGCCGGTGCTGCAGTGACGTGTTTTACGGTGGCCTTTTGTACGATGGCCGGTGCTGCAGTGACATGTTGGTGTCGGCAGGTTCGGCCGGAAGAAGCCGATCATGGCGATGCTGCTGGGCACTGGCCTGTCCGTCATCGGCTCCACTCTCTGTCCTCTAAAACTAGGTAAGACTCCACGCTGTGTCCTCTAAAACTAGGTGAGACTCCACACTATCTCCCCTAAAAGTAGGTGAGACTCCACGCTCTATCCTCTAAAACTAGGTGAGGCTTCATGCTCTATCCTCTAAAACTAGGTAAGACTCCACGCTATGTCCTCTAAAACTAAATGAGACTCCACTTGTGCAAGCTGGCAGCTCAGCTCCTCAGCTCGTGTGCTCGCTCGCCTAACGTGTCTGCAGTAAAGCCCAGGGCCTCTTAAAACACAAAGAAGCTTTATTTTTCTTTAGTGTTGGGAGAAACTTAAAGCAAATGGAAAGAGATTGACTGCTCTCGTCCGCTCTTCGTTCAATACGCTTGTTATGAAACAATAATCATGTTTTTGATATTTCATATGCCCCATGTTTACCATTACTGTCGCCTAGCCTTTTATCTAAAAATGTACCTTGCCCCCATTTTCCTGGTTGTTCCTACGCCTGTGCATATCTTCTTAGCTTTCGTAGGCAGGGAAACAAACCTTGTAGTTGGTACCTGTCAAGAAATGATTACTTCGTACTTTAACACGTGCCCCGCTGGGGGCGAAATTTTCACCCTCCTTTCCCTCCTGGTTTTCCCCAGGTAACGCAAAAAAACGAAGAAACGCAGAGCAACGGAACTTACAGTACCTTATTCCTGATCAATTTTGCGCATCTGACCAATTTTATTTCAGGTCATGTCAGGTCAAGGAGCTATCCAAGGTCAAGCGACCCGACCTCAAAACCTAAAATCACAAGATTAAAGCGACGCCTAAGGAACATCTGCCAACCGACCAGTTTGAAACTTTCACAATATAATGAAGTCATTAGGGTCCACAAATCGGCTATCTCGGAATTTGTATATTGCTGGCATAAGGTGGGGTCAATTTTTTGGTCACCCCATTATAAGTCTATGGTGAAAAATAGCAAGGACTCATTTTCAGTAAATACTGAATTCATTTCGCTGAAAATCCTCAAACCGTGTATTCTTACCACGATCTTGACCATCAAGCTGAGTTTTTGACCACCTGACCTCTCAAGGGTCATGTCAGGTCACAGGAGCATGCAGTGATTGTTTTGCCAATAATTTGTCACCGAATTAAGATAAAGCTTCTATTTTGCTTGCGTTGTGCCTATATTGTCACGGGGAGTCGATTGGTATGCGACATGACAATACAGGGTCACTCTGTGACCCTGACCTGGCTCAAAGTCAGGTCATTTTTACAATTTGACCTAGAAAGGTCATATTATACATCATTCGGTCGACACAATGAGAGAAATCCAATGATGTATAAATGTTTTCTCTAGCCCCACTGGGTACAAATATAGAAGGGTAAACGTACACTGCCCTGTTGTAAGCCTATGGAAATTTCTTTGACCTATGCTGACCTCAACATTGGCCTGACATAAGAATACTTCGTGTAACGCATCTTCGTCTCATGAAGAGCTTTCGAACGCCGTCCGTAATTTTTCTTTAGCTTTCCTGGGAAATGACATACGGAGGGGGCGAAATACGCCCCCAGTGGGTCGCGTCACACCGGGGACCCCAGCCAGCGGAGCACGTGTTAAGAGGCAATCAGACAGTGTTGTATCCACGAATTATTTTCGTGGGAGGAGTGGGGTGGGGGTGGGCTGGGGAGATCGAACTCCTGGGGAGAACTCCCCCGCCATTACCTCGGAAAGGCTTCCGGCTATACTTTTCCACGCGCATTGACGGGAGTCTGAGCCACCTTCGCTTTGACGGGGGGGGCGGGTACCCGCCCCTAAGATCTCAAAAACGACGTTAGGTAGCGAAAAACAGTAAAGAGCGTTGGGTAGTCCATCCACTTCTCCATCGAAAATATTTGAACCATTTTTTCAGGTCACATTTAAGGTCACGACAGATAAAAAATGCCGTCATAGGGATAAAATATAAATGAAGGTTTTCGGCCATTTCATCTGAACAAATAAAGATAGAGCAAAACGACTTGAACCATATGAATCTTCGCAGCAAGCAGAATCGAATGATATATAATTTGACCTTGCTAGGTCAAATCAAAGATTTGACTTGACCAGAGGTCTGGTCAAGGTCAAATTATATAAAATGCATATCATTAGAACCGCAAAGGCAAGGCGAGTCTAATTCAGCTAAAATAAACGCTTTATCACCATTCGTTACTGAGTTATTCAGTCAAAACCATTTTCCCATGTATTTCCAATAAAGAGGTCATGGCTCGTACCTGCCCTTAAGTCATCGATATCAAAAACAAAATTTTTAGAGAATTCGGTGAACCAATTATATGATATGAGTTTTAATCGAATTAGTTCACGCTGTTCCGACTTATGCTATCTTAAACTTTTTTTGAGGACAGTTCATTTGACCTGTACTGGTGACCTGACCTGAGACGACCTAGCCTTAATATTATCCCAGAAGCTGTAAAAATTATGAAAGAAAAGGTATGACAAGTACGGCGGCGCTACGCGCCGCCGTTTTTCTGTTGTCTCCGAAAAACCCGGGGGGGGTACCCGCCCCTGTCAATGCGCGTGTTAACTATAAGCACTCTGACATGCCGGATACGGGCTTGAAGACTCCCAGCTCCCCCCTCCTCCCCATTGTATCGGCCACTGGAGCCAAATAGCTATCACTCATCTGATTACATCAAAGTGCATAATAAAGTTGTGTCTCTTAAAAAATACTATTTTTCATCTTTTGTTTCATTTTTGGCTAACACAGAGTGATATTTTCAGAATGTTTTTATATAGACATATTGCTTGATCAACCGCCTATGTTAGATCTATGTTAGATTTGTACGACGTCACCAGCAGTACTTGGTTTAAAATGCTCTCTTAGTTCTTTCGTTCCTCGAATTTGCACTGTTTTCGTACAAATCCTATATTTTGAAAACAACATTGACCAGGTAGTGTAAAATAAACCCTATGATCGGAATAAGAAACAAAAATCTAAACAAAAAGGATTTTTTGGGAACACGATGTGTGTCTTAGGCCTATGGATTTACATCATAAATATATTTTTGCAGAAAGTTTCCATTGACCCTTGCCCCGGTGGCGGGTATGAGCCACCTTCGCCCTGGTGGGGGGGGCTAAAAAGACCCCCACGATCTCAAAAATTAAGAGAGCTAGAAAAAGCGCAAAACAGCAATGGAAAGCTCTTCAAAAATGATATAGAAAATACTTCAGTGATTTTTCTCGTCAGGTCAACATCAAGGTCACCAGAGGTCAAAATAAGCCAAAAACCGCTAATATGAGGTGTACTAAGAAAACCTCATATATTTCAGAAAATATGATAGCTAGAAACATTTTTATAACACCATTCAAAAGCTCTTGAGTTGCTCTTTCGTCAAAATGGCAATGATTTTCGGGTCAAGTCAAAGCCTAAGAAGCTACAGGCCACTGGATATTGGAAATGTTCTTGGGAATATCCATAGCTACCCATGCATAAGGGCGTTTCCGTTTTCGCTGATAACTTCCAAACCAAGCAAGATGCAACCATATTTGATGCACCATTGCAATCCTCTCGTCAATACAAATCGAATGATATATAATATTGCTATGCCAGGTCAAATTTACAAATTTGACCTGACCCAGGTCAACAGTCTCACCCAACTTGACCTGGTATAGTCATGCATATGGCTTGACTTGCAGTGACTATACAAACACTTTGGTGACAAAATAAAAGTTATTTCTTTGTTTATTCAAAATTTATAGAGTAAAACACCAAAAATGCTTACTTGACCTAAAATGACCTTTCAAAAGTCACAAGTCAAAATGTTGGGCATCAACTTCATAAATGGGCTGAGAGCAAGTCGTAGCCAATGTTTGAAGTTGATTCCTTCCATACTTACTGAGACAAGCTCATTTCGTGATTTTCCCCATGTATTTACAATGGGGAGGTCATGCTTTGCACATGACCTTAGGTCAGCAATATAAAAAATCCCGGAACTTATGTTGTAGTTCCTGGGGGCCCAATATGTGGTATGAGTTTCAACTTGATCGATTAACCCTCGCCCCACCGGGGGGCCATCGATGGCCCCTAAGGTTTTTTTCAAGATAGCAGAAAAACGACGATACGCAGCGCCGCGTTTGAGGGCTCTATCTCTCACCCCATCATTTTTCCCACCATCCCTGAAAATTTTCACCCTGGGTCACCCAAGGTCAGGTCACCAGACGAGGGCAACCAGGGTTACCTCACTTCAACTTTGAAGCTCTATAAGAGCTACATTTCTTACTCGATCGATTTGAAACTTGCTACATTTCATGACCCTTCCAGGGTCTACAACGTGTATAACCGGGATTTTTCGATTTCTTGACCCGAGGTCAGGTCACGAGGCGACCTCTCCCATTGGAAAAGCATGGGAAAAGCCTTCTCATGATCTAAAAGCCACAAAAATGATTACAAATTCTCAGACTGCTCAGAACAGCGTTTTTGACACCCTTTCACGGATTCCAGGGGTCATATTTGCCCTTTGATTTTTCCAAGGTCATCCAAGGTCACCAGGGGTCAAAAACAGTATTTTGACAATAACTTTTGACCTAATTTAGCCAGAGCGCTGGAACAAACACCATCGTGTTTGTTGACAAGGTCCTTTTCTGACCTTTCTTGACCTCAGGTCATATTAGGTCACGAGGTGACTTCTGGAGGTCAAACCACTGGCGGGAGGTCTTTACGTTTCACGTAGCGGAAAAAGATCTGGCAATTTCCTATCAAATGTATTTAACCAGATCTCAATAGCTCTAATGGCATAGGAGTTATGCTCAGTTTTCTTAAGCATTGCATATTTGAGTGAAAATAGCCCATCGTGACTTTTCTTGACCTCTGGAGGTCAAACCATTGACCTGAGCGCTTAAATATGAAAGTAATTTCTTACTGAATTCACGCGGGCTTTCTAATGCACTTTGCAGATTTTTGCTAACTCCCATACTTTCGGAGTTAGAGGGGGCCATCGATGGCCTCCGGTGGGTCGAAGGTGGTGCCGGACCCCCGGTGGGGCGCGGGTTAACCTTCCTTTTAGTTATGCAGTCCTAAGCATTTTTAGGTGAGGTCACTTAACCTGACCTGGTCACCTGACCTGCTGTGACCTTGAGCTAAGATTTTCAGGGAAGATGTAAAAATGATGAAGGAACAGCTAGACCAAGTTTGGCGGCGCTGCACGCCGCCGTTTTTTGGTTATTTCGGAAAAAACCCGAGGGGGTCTAAAAGACCTCCCACCCGGGCGAAGTTTAACAATTCATCATTTTGTTTTCCTTCTTTACGCATATTGCAGGACCATGGGTAATTTCACAGTATGAAGTCATAAGAAGTTTAATATTTTGATGGCGCCATTTCATTAAAAGGAGCTCAATAAATGATGTCATAAATACCGTCAAAACTCATACACGGCACGTTTCCCAGTTCTCTTCCGTACTTGAGGCCTGTAAGTGACTTCAGACATTCTGGTGACATTTGGCCCCGCTATGTGAGAGTGCGCAATTTGATCATGCCAAGTTTGCTCGTCTATTCTACAGTCAAAAATATGTTTCGATGGTGAAGATGGCGACATATATTTTCAGGTGCTTTGCTGTTTACTGTAAATAACTGCAGATGAAAGTATAGATTTACACTTCGCATCAAGGTTTTATAATACTGATAGCGTCATAGAAGCATAATTTTGTCAAAATTACATCATGTTTTATCCAAACTACCGGGCGACTCTTACGTTTGCATTATGGGCTGCGGTAAACGTACACGATTCACTCATTGGCAGGCCGTTTCCAATTACAGGCTTATTACCTACCATCGGATACTTGATGGTGCCATCATTATCTGTAATTGTTACCCGTTCCTGGATTGGTGCATGAATAATAGGATGTGGTCTGTAGATGCCCTTTCCACCCAAACGAAATGTTAAAAATCCTGCAGTCAAAACTTAAGCTTTTTAAGGGTTCCTAAGGCGTTTTCTATGTTATGACTCCATTTATAGAGCTGAGGAACTCGATTTTGGTTTACACCTGCTCAAGTCCAAAATTAGGGGCATTAAAATAGAAAACATATGAACATAAATTTTCATAAACTATATATTTTAGGAACCATCCACCATTTCTAGTCGAAAGCGCTCAAAAGAGTTTTTACGGATCACGCGTTTTTTCGTAAAGAGTTTTTACGCAATTACGGCATAATGACATCAAATATGTACCTAAGCTAGCTAATATTACGATTGTGTGCACGTTTCAATGTTTACTTTTTGTGTCCGGTGACTAATAAGCGATAACAGAGACAGTGCAGATCTGTAGGTATAGGCACTAGGCGTTAGAATATTCGGCCGGACTGCTGTGCGCGCAGCCCTGGAGTAAACTTCCGCCTTCCACATACCTCCGCGTCGCCGAGTGAACCCAGCTGTGTTTGATTGCCTCGGCGCCGCATCGAGTTAACTCGACCTCGGCGAAGGGATGAAGGTCACCTGGCCGGGCCGCCTGTGATCGGTCTCGGGGCCATAAACATGGGAGCGGCGCACAAAAACCCCACCTGTCATCCATACATTTCTCCAACTCGTGCCGGGGGCGGCACCGATCGCACCGGCTGAAACAGTCAAGGTCGAAAAGAGCGGGTACTCTTCGGCCAGTTGCCCCTCGCTCTCTCGTCTTTCTCCTATCTGTCTCTCTCACTTCTCTTTCCGACAGCTTTAAAACTTGGGAGGGGCCCCGGAATGCGTCCGAAATGGAAAGGGTGAAAATCGGCTGCACCTGCCATCTCAGTCAGTGTGCTTCAAAGCTTTTATTCGCTTCGACTGCTATATTCAGTTGGTGCTAGCAGGTAAATACTTACTTTTCCAGTGCAGGTCCGAAAGCTTTCAAGAGTTGAGAGGCTGACCATCTTTGCTCCTAAATATCCCTATCGCTTTGGAGGGCTGCTGCTTCTGTATGCGACCCACTTTTTATCCCGCAACAAAAAGATGCGCCATCGATTTGAATGCAGACTTACCTAGTATCAGAATTCCCAATGGTCTCAATTTCTTGGCTAAAACACTAGAGGTGGGAAATCCCCTCCATTGCGCGTGTTCACGCAGTAGCCGAAGTCGCACCACGGCTCCTACCGCCAGAACGTCTCTCAGTTTCCAGCGCCCTGAAAACTGCCGGTGCGTTGTTGGGGATCACTCAACTGTGCCCGCCTCCGGTCAAAGTGCTCACTGGTATTGAGTGGCGCTGCATAACCTGTACCCGCTGTATCTGACTCTATGTGTCCCTGACCTGGCATAGTGCGGCCTGTACCCTGACCTGGCTCTGTCTAACCTGTGACCTTGACCTGGCACAGTGTGACCCGTGACCCTACCTGACCTGGCTCCAACAGTTGACGAGACCCAGGTATGTGACCGCTGTAGGTCAGCTATAGTGTGACCCAGACCCGTTTCTATCTAACCTGTAACACTGACCCAGCTCTGTTCGACCCTTGACCCTGACACAGCTCTGCCTGACCCGTAACCCCGCTCTGTTTGACCCGTAACCTTGACCCAGCTCTGTCTGACCCTTGACCCTGACACAGCTCTGCCTGACCCCTGACCCTGCTCTGTTTGACCCGTAACCTTGACCCAGCTCTGTCTGGCCCTTGACCCTGAAACAGCTCTGCCTGACCCGTGACCCTGCCCTGTTTGCCCCGTAACCTCGACCTGGTTCTGTTTGACCCGTGACCCTGACCCAGCTCTGTCTGACCCGGGATCTTGACCCAGCTATGTCTGACCTGTGACCCTGACCCAGCTCAGACGGACCCGTGACCCTGCCTGACCCGGTGTCGACAGCTGACGGCACAGACCTGTATCCGCTGTACGTGGTGCTGAAGATGCTGGCAAAGTACATGACCTTCTCGGCGCTGGTCTCCATCCGGCTGCTCATCATCGAGATTTACCCCACGCCGGTGCGCGGCAGCCTGGTGGGCCTGACGGCCGTGTTCGGCCTACTCGGCTCCGGACTCGGATACTACTACTCCGTCATGGTGAGAGAACTCGGCGGCGGGCTCGGGATTGATGTGTATTGGTCAGTATGTCCGGCTTTCATGCTGCCGACCCAGGTTCAGATGCTGGTGTGTTTGTCGAGGAAGATGTTGGTGGTTTGATACCCCAGAATTGCTCCCAAAAAGAAAGTGCCACCGATAACCCCAGCGGTTGGTGCACGATTAAGCCCGGGGTTAACGGTGTCCGGGGGTTCACTAGGTTCCATATGGTTCACTAGGTGAGCTGGAGCCCATTAGTTCCGGCCTTTTTCTGGACTGCACATTAGTAGGCGGCGTCGAAAGCTGACCCCTCTGTATCGATGATGTCAAAAACTGTCCACCTTCATTGATGAGACTAACCATGGTGCGGTATAATACTGTCCACAGCTGTCCACAACCGGTACTGAGACTGAACCAGCTACGGTGCCGCCTACAGCTGGTACCGAGACTGACCCGGCTGCGGTGGGGTACTGTCCACAGCTGTCCACAGCCGTTACCGAGACTGACCCGGCTGCAGTACCGTCTACATCTGGTACGGAGACTGACCCGGCTGCAGTGCCGCCTACAGCTGGTGCTGGGTCTGACCCGGCTGCGGCGCCGCCTACAGCTGGTACCGAGACTTACCCGGCTGCGGTGCCGCCTACAGCTGGTACGGAGACTGACCCGGCTGCGGTGCCGCCTACAGCTGGTACCGAGACTGACCCGGCTGCAGTACCGTCTACATCTGGTACGGAGACTGACCCGGCTGCAGTGCCGCCTACAGCTGGTGCTGGGTCTGACCCGGCTGCGGCGCCGCCTACAGCTGGTACCGAGACTTACCCGGCTGCGGTGCCGCCTACAGCTGGTACGGAGACTGACCCGGCTGCGGTGCCGCCTACAGCTGGTACCGAGACTGACCCGGCTGCAGTACCGTCTACAGCTGGTACCGAGACTTACCCGGCTGCAGTACCGTCTACAGCTGGTACGGAGACTGACCCGGCTGCGGTGCCGTCCCCAGCTCGCCTACAGCCGGTACGTAGGCGTGCTGCTGGGGTGTCTGGCGGTGGTGGCCGGGTTGCTCTGCCGCCTTCTGCCGGAGACCTCCAACCGGCCTCTGCCCGACACCATCCATGACGTCATGGAGGCGTACCGGGACGTGTTCGTCAACATGCTGGGCATGATGGGTGGCATGGGTGCCAATGGTGGGGGCAGCGGCGGCGGCGGCGACGGTGAGGAGGGGGTGACTATACTGCCACCTGCCGAGGCCAGCAGCAGCGCCCCCCAGCCGGCGGAGGAGACGGCGGCACGGGACCAGCAGCAGGAGCAGCAGTGGAGGCCCGACCTCTGAGCTGTCGCCAGGGCAGCCCCGCGCTAGGCCGTGGTCACTCTTACTACCTAGGCTGGTTTTGTTATGAGCGTTTGTTGAGAACGTGTCATACTTGTTCTTGCATCTGATGTTAAAAAGCTGACAATTTTATGGTGTGGCCATCTGATGTGAAACATTTGTTGATTTCCTAAATTGAACTTATCAAAACGCTAGTTCGAAAAGAGCAGGTTGAACGCTCGTATTAGCTCCTGTTGAGTTTGCCGATATCACACGTGTTTTGACACCACATGCACCATATGTTTGGGCATAATAAGCAGTTCCTTGTGATGTAGATCACATGAATTGCCTCTTATCATAATGACCATGCCTGTGGGAATTTATGGAGACTGTCAGCCAGGGGACCTTCCCGAGCGTTTGAAAACGTGCCAATATAGTGCCTATCGTCAAAAAGGGCACAGAGACCTTCCAGTGCACTGCCGTGCAGTGTCGTTGCTGCCACTGTTGAGCAGTGCTCGGTGATATGTATGTTGTACGTTTTGCTCAAACTCAGCCAGCCTTATCCAAGAAATAGCATGGCGTCATTCCAGGTTGTTTTTGTGCCTCTAATTTGGCCATTATGGCAGCAAAGGCCTGGGCCAATATGGCAACCGGATCTGCGACAGATGTGATCTATAAATGTACACCAGTGTTGATTCCAGGTTGACATTTCAAAGCGTGCCCTACGCACATTTTATTCATAAGTTCTTCGGTAAAACCTTAAGCTGTTGTAGGCTGCACCTACCTGGCCAGGAACAGATAGTCGTTTTAAACGGCCAGGGCTCAAGGGAAGACGGTGTTTTATCACCTTTAAAGTTCGCCTGTTTCATAAATCATCTATCGACCGCGCTGTGCGCAGTTACTTTGATTTTCACTTTTGACATTGGAATGTGTCACCAACTTGACGGACGACATAATGTGAGACTGGCTTGTGCAAGCCTTGATGATGCCAATAGTCGGATCTGTGTGTTCTGAAGCCCGACACAGCAAAATATAAGATGCTCTCTGCAACGTTGTGTCATTCCCCTATCCATGCCAGTTATCCTATAGGGAGCAGAAACAGAGCACCATAGACGGATCCATTGGCAAGGGCAGCTTCCCAATTGACCCTCGGCGTCCCCTGAAATGGTCATGGGGCCACCATGCTAGCTTGATGGCGCGCTTCTGAATGTCAGTTCCCACCCCCACCCCCCCCCAGGATGCGAGGATCGGCGCCCCCACAATAGGATTGGGCACCCCGACAGGTTTTGCAGTCCGAAAGCAGCCCCTAGGTGCGGATGTTACCCCCCCCGCCCATGTGTCCACCTCCCAATGGGTAATTTTGGATCCGCCTACGTGAAGCACATTATGGATAACGTTGTTTCAAAAAACGATGTGAAGCTAGACTTGACTTTCATCTCTTTTTAAACGGGAAAGGTGTCAACCAAGGTATAGGTGCAACACCAAGGCAATGCTGTCAGTCGATGGCAATGTGTGGGTTGTGTCAAAACACTGTTGTCTGGTAGAACGATGAACCCCGTCATGGTACGAGCAAATTCAGAATAGATGGGGCTGGGGACTGGATTTCTAACAGTAGTTTGAAATTTATCTTCCTATTTTTGTTTTTATTTTAGTACCAACTATATGACAAAGGTATATGAAAACGGTTGCAGAGATAACAGAAGCTAAGTCTAGAACGCTTTTACTCGGTTTCTGAATACATCCTCCTAAAACAGCCAGCCATAGTTCCACCTCTGGCAAAAGTATATTATCAAAACTTTAGGCCAATATTGCGTTATTAAATTCTAAGAAAAGTCCGAGCATTTCGAAGGCCTACCGCGAACCGTTTAGGAGACATTGCGGAAGAACATGAGGGATGGGCCAAATTGTCCCCCAGACGAAAACAGGGTTAACCTCCTAACGTTTCCTGATACGCCCTAACAGGGGCTCGAAGGCTATTAGAAAGAGAAGGCAACTTAACACGCGCATTGACGGGGGGGGGGCACATAAAAACAGCGGCGCTACGCGCCGCTGTACTTGACATACCCTTTCCCTCATCATTTTACAACTTTTGCCAAAATTTTAAGGTTAGGTCATCTCAGGTCAGGTCACCAGTACAGGTCGTGACCTGACCTCAAAAAAGTTTGGGCTAGCATAAGTCGGAACAGGGTAAACTTATGCGATTGAAACTCACATCACATAATGGGCCAACCGAGTTCTCTATAATATGTTCCGGTACTTTTTATATCGATGACCTCAGTTCGAAAATATTTATATATACCTCTGCAAGCATACTGAGTACCATTTGACCCCTGGGGAGCCCTTGGCATAATCGATGTCGTCTGCCAGCAGTTAGGCTAGGGTTCCTGATTAACGAAAAACTATACACATTTCCACATGCGGCACCGTACCTGTCTCGAAGAGGTCCTGTGTCCAGGTACTTCTCCAAGCACCGACATAATCTAACCAAAGGCCCAATCACAGCGTGCAGAGCCACGTGAGAAGCACATGGACGCCCTCCAAGAGCAATAGAAAACACGAAGGCACTTTGCCGCCTTTGCCATGTCACCATACCCCGTGCCCACGCGCTGCGTCACAGCACCACCTGCGCCATCTGCGGCGGCAGAACTGACGCCCTGAGCTGCGTCACCACAAGCTCCCGACCACGTGGCCCGGTCAACACTGCCAGCAGCGGCACCAGCTGCCGCAGCGGACCCGCCAGCGCTGCTGTCCAACACGGAAAAAGGAGCAGGAGGCGCAACGTCGCTAAAACCTTCTGTTGCCCTCTCTACCTAGATGTCCGGTACCTTTCCGCACTTTTTTATCCCTTGTTTGAGACTTCACCATCGCTGATTGGTCCGAGTGGGCACAGTACCTCGGTCCGCCTCTGCCAGTCAGCCAGCACGGGTTGCGCATGCGTGAGATGCGCTGGCCTTCTGGTGACAAGGGAAAGCCGGACAGGGCACCGCAAGCAGGGGCTCCTTGTGCAGGGGCCCCCCGCAACAGGGGCCCCGAGGGAAAGTAGCACCCATTCGCAGTGGACTCCCCAGATACACTCGCGCCAGACATTGGAGCCCCGTGAGAGGGGCCCCATTAACAGGGGCCCCTAGAATCTAGGGCGCCTGGAAGTGGACCCCATTGGCAGTGGGCCCCTAAATACAGTCGGCCTTAGACGTTGGGGACCTCCGTGAGCAGGGGGCCTATGAGCGGGAGGCCCCACGAGCAGGGCACCCAGCAGCTGGGTCCCTAGGGAAAGTGGAGCCCCACTGGCAGTGGGCCCCTAGATGCAGTCGGCCCAAGACGTTGGAGCCTCCGTGAGCAAGGTGCCCCGCGAGCAGGGGCCCCCACAAGCAGCGAAGCCCGAGAGCAAGAAGCCCCCTGGAGTAGGGGCTCTGTAGTAGCAGCCTTCATGGGCAGGAGTTGTCAAAGGCGGGCGACCACACATGCAAGGACCATCTGGCCACAATCGGCCCATGGGGCAAGGGAGCTCTGGTGGTAGTCGGTTTCAGAAGCGGGGGCCCCACGAGAAGCCCCTATTGGAGTCCGATAGGGGCAGTGGGCCCAGAAGTAGAACCTCCTACTGGCAGTCAGAGTCAGCGAGCAGGGCCTTTAGATCCAGAGGGCCCCCTAGTCACAGTCAGTCCCAGGCGTTGGGAACTCTGCGAGCAGGAGGCCCACACAAAAAGGGGCCCAAGAGCAGGGGGCGCCACAAGATGGGAGCCCCAGGAGCAGGAATCACCGTGAAGTAGGGGCCCCCTTGTGGCAGACTTCAGGGGCATGGGGCCCCGGGAGGCAGATGGTCACAAGGGCAAGGGCCACCTAGTTACAGTCGGCCCCTTCGGGGCCCTCTAGTGGTCGACGGTTTCAGAAGCATGGGCCCCAGGGGAAGAATACCTTGGTGGAAGTCGCCTCATGAAACAGTGGGCCCCCAGAAGCATGGCCCCATTGGCAGGGGATAATTAGCTACTATTGGCAGTCAGAATCAGAGAGCAGGGGCCTTCAGATCCAGAAGCAGTTAGAGTTCTCGGCAGTTAGTTTCTCTGGCTAGGGACCAGGGGAAGGTTTCCTGGAAAACGTGGACCCCAGGAACAGGGTCCCTAATCACAGTCGGCTTCAGAGCCAGGGGCCCCAGCCAGGGCCCAAGATCAGGGGGCCATGCTGTAGTCGGCCCTATGGGGCAGGAACCTCTAATGGCAGTTGGTTTCAGTGGCAGGGATGCCCAGGAAAAAGCTCCTAGTGGGAGTCGGTCTCCTGAAGCATGATCCCTGAAGCAGGAATCGTTCATTCAGTCCCTGACGTCAAATGTGAACATCTTATGAAATCAAGGCGTTTAACATTCAGATTTCGGATTATGCCTAATTTGGTATAACTAGGCAGTGAGCATCGTCACAAGTTATGCCAAGCATTGAAGTTGGTACGGTCTAGGGGGATAGCAAAATAAAAATTATATCTTGATTTTTCGGGCCAAAATTTCCCATACTGACCATGCATTCGTGCCATGATGGGCAGGGGCGGACCCAGCCAGTGAGATTGGGGAGGGGCACACCCATGTCGGCGAGGAGCAAAAGAAGATATGGAGCAAAGAATCTTGCTCTTCCATTCCTCAGATTTCAGAAAAGTTTACTCCTTTTGGTAATCTGCTGCTCCAAGACTTGTTGTAGATTAAATACAATGGAAGTGGGTACAAATTGTTTAATTCCCGGACTACGCGCTGTCGCGGGTCAAAACCTGAAGAGAACAGTATGGGTCTGACCTGTCACGCGCAACACAATTCTAGAACGTTGTCACAGTGCTGGGACAGATCTGCCACAGGCGCGAGTCTGAGTGGCCGCGCATCTCTATGTGCGAATCATGTGACTTCACAGCATCTCCCGTCGTAAGGTCCGAGCGTTCATTCCTCACGAAGTGACAACTTTGTGAATATGCTTCATCCCCTACCGCCGGATCAGTGCACGGTAACACAAACACACCAGCTGAATGCATTCATATATATATTTGTTGTCGTTTCACTGCATGGCCCTCCACATGACTCTTCCAGAAACCAGCCGATATAAAATGGTAAGAATTAGTATATATTTTACAGAAGAGTGTACATGATGTACATCGATACAAAGTCGGCGGGTCGAGCCCGGCGGCACCGATGGAGGCCCCGTGGCGCCCCCACCGCGTCACCGGCCGGCCCCACCCACGCTGGCTGGGTTTTGATTGGTCGGCGGTGCCGTGCGAGCGGCGGAGTCGGGCGCCGCGACAGCCGCAGGCCGCCCCGGCCGGGGAGAGCGCCGGGGGCGGCGGCGAGTGTCGCGCCGCCGACGGCGAGGGAGGGGCGCGCAGCCTGGGCGCCGGACCCTGCACCCAGCGCCGAGGTCCCGCCACTGCCGCGGCCGCCGCTGGCACGGACACGGGGCGACGGCCACCCACTCACACTCAGCAGACCGACAGCCTGCAGTCCAACAGCCGCCCGGTATCGGTGCACACCCAATCCCTCATGCATTTCCCACGTGTTCTCATTTACCTATATGCAATATGCATACATGTAAGTATACATGAAAGGTAGGTATGTATGCGTTTGAGCGCGTCGGGGCGTCGCCTGTAGTTAAAGCTATTCCGGCGCGGCCCGGTCTCGGGCAGGCCGGCGAGGGGGCCGCGGCAGCCATCACAGAGAGAGCGGCAGTCGGGCAGCCGCGGCCGGGTCTTAGCTGAAGGCCGCGTCGCCTGCCGCCGGCTTGGAGGAGGCTGTGGGTGGCACACTGACCAGCGAGCTGGTGGCGAACAGTTTGTACCAGCCGATGGCGATGTTGGAGAGGTCCAAGTCGTCCAGCAGAATCTGCGCCACACCCATGAAGATCTTTTTGCCCTCCATGCGGCCGTAGTCGCCCCAGACGGTAACCTAGCGACAAACCGTCAACTGTCACAGCTGCTGCAGCACTGAGAGTCGTCAGACAACACATTGTAACGGCATTGGCGTGGACGGACGACAAACGTGGCTACAACTTAAATCGGCTTCCTCTGGAACCATTGATAGGTCATTCAAGCCCCGCTCTATCTCAACACAGGTCCGGTTCCCGCCTAACCCCGTTTGGCCTAGTTTCAGTCTTACCTGAGTCCAAACTTTATATTTGGGCAAGGCATTCAAATATCGCTACGTTATCATGCCCGTACACTGGAGGGCTGTGGTTGGCTAGGATTACCCATGCAACCGCGAAGTATGTGTTTGAAAACACTTCACATAGCGGCCCATTTGAGCATCACGCGAATAAAAAGTTTATACCGCTACCTGCATGATGCACACCTTCAAGTGGTTACCTAAACAATCTGTTTCAGCTTACATGTTTTATCTATGAATGGATGGCGTCTCCGTCCAGGCATTTTAGCGCAACCAAAGGTATGCGGCAGCATCCGAACGCATCCCAAACCGTTACCGGATCGGACCGACATGCCTTTAAAAATCGGAGGAGCTAATATCTGGATATAAATTTGGCTTTTTTAACAGTTGGTCAATATGTTTGTACGGATTTGATCTTGAGTGATTCTTTCCGACCAGATCAGCCTGGGTTGATAAGTGAAAGCCTGGAAGGACGGGCCTGTTGACGGTGACACGCTCTGCCGGTCACGCTCACTTGGCCGGACCAGCACCACGTACCTGGAGCACACATCCCGCGTACTTCTCCGTAAACACCAGCGTCTGCTGATACAGCGGGTCTAGGGTCCGCCGTGCTGTGCTCGTCTTGGCCTTGGATAAACATCGTTTGCCGTCCACCAGGTAGACCTTCACGTACGGAGCTAGCAAACACGGGAAGAACATCACGTACATGACTAGCGGGCAAAATATCACGTACAGAGCTGGTGAACACGGCAAGAACATCACGTACAGGTTTAGTGGGCACGGCAAGAACATCACGTACAAGACTAGCGGGCAAGAACATCACGTACAGAGCTGGTGAGCACGGCAAGAATATCACGCACAGAATTAGTGGGCACGGCAAGAACATCACGTACAAGACTAGCGGGCAAGAACATCACGTACAGAGCTGGTGAGCACAGCAAGAACATCACATACAGGACTAGCGGGCAAAATATCACGTACAGAGCTGGTGAGCACGGCAAGAACATCATGTACAGGATTAGTGGGCACAGTAAGAACATCACGTACAAGACTAGCGGGCAAGAACATCACGTACAGAGCTGGTGAGCACGGCAAGAACATCACGCACAGGATTAGTGGGCACGGCAAGAACATCACGTACAGGACTAGCGGGCAAAATATCACGTACAGAGCTGGCGAGCACAGCAAGAACATCACGTACAGGACTAGCGGGCAAAATATCACGTACAGAGCTGGTGAGCACGGCAAGAACATCACGTACAGGATTAGTGGGCACAGTAAGAACATCACGTACAAGACTAGCGGGCAAGAACATCACGTACAGAGCTGGTGAGCACGGCAACAACATCATGTACAGGATTAGAGAGCACAGCAAGAACATCACGTACAGGATTAGTGGGCACAGCAAGAACATCACGTACAGGACTAGCGGGCAAAATATCACGTACAGAGTTGGTGAACACGGCAAGAACATCACATACAGGATTAGTGGGCACGGCAAGAACATCACGTACAAGACTAGCGGGCAAGCACGTCACTTACAGAGCTGGTGAGCACAGCAAGAACATCACGTACAGGACTAGCGGGCAAAATATCACGTACAGAGCTGGTGAGCACGGCAAGAACATCACGTACAGGATTAGTGGGCACAGTAAGAACATCACGTACAAGACTAGCGGGCAAGAACATCACGTACAGAGCTGGTGAGCACGGCAACAACATCATGTACAGGATTAGAGAGAACGGCAAGAACATCACGTACAAGACTAGCGGGCAAGAACATCACGTACAAGACTAGCGGGCAAGAACATCACGTACAGAGCTGGTGAGCACGGCAAGAACATCACCTACAGGACTGGTGGGCACGGCAAGAGGATCACGTACAGGACTGGTGGGCACGGCAAGAACATCACATACAGGACTGGTGGGCAAGAACATCACGTAGAGGACTGGTGGGCACGGTTAGAGGGTCACGTACAGGACCAATGAGTTTTGTTTTCAATAAGGGTAAGTTTCTTGTCAGCAGCAGGTTGGTGGTCCCTCAGTTTTACACCGGTGGCGACGTTTATGCCGGGTTCAGGTCACAAAGAAGTTGTGTACTTTCTGAGGTACGGTTCTGGACGTTAGGACCAAACGAGAGCGATAAAACGCTGCAATTTTTATAGCACAGCAAAAAATGACTTATTGAACTCATCTTCGGGAAAAAAGTTCCTGAAGTTTTACTATAAACAACAGATGCCTTACACTTGTACATTCCAGACGCGCTATTACGACTGTTTTCACTGACCTGGAAGAATTCTGGAGCCTGGCTTGGACTGAAGCCCGCGTGCACGGATCACCTCCACCTCCAGGTTTCCTTTTCGGTCGCACATGGAGAGCTGGATGTCACCCAGCGAGGGGGCTGGCTAGCATCTGGCGTCCCACCAGCTGACCTGCCCACGTACACCATGGTCACTCCGATCTGAAGCCAGCTGATCCCACTCTGGCCAGCGGTGGGCCATTCTGACGTTTAGATTGGGCGTCAGCAGCTGATATTGACCTGGCTGGGCGTTAGCAAGGGTGCGCTTGCAAGAAGGACAGACTGCAATTACATATATTGGGTTTGACTAAAGGGACGAAGTTTAGGGGTCACATACAGTACCTGAGGAAAGCATTTTTGGAATTAGGAGAACCATCCCTCTCAACACTAATTTCAGACCATTTTAGGAGGCACCGTGATTCCAAAGTCTTATCGGGAAATGATATACATGATTTTGGCAGATACGGCAGCTATCTGAAAAGAGGCGATAGAGTAGTCGACCACGAGTCTTCGACTGACATTGATGGGCAGCCAACTATAGGGGACACCGGAAAACAGGACGTCTCTGCGTATGCTGCTGTTAACTCCAGTTTTGGTTAAGACGCCTGTAGCACACAGCTTCGGCATTTTGAAAGGTTTCCTGCTCATGTAAGACGTCTAACGTGGAGTGGGGAGTGCCTCCGAGGCCTTCAGGGGACAACCACCCCCTTGAGTCCGTGGCTGACAAGGCGAGGTACGGTCAGACCCACTCACCTGGTCCTAGTCCCTCGATAAAGTCGGCTATGTGACCCTCTGGCACGCGTAAGCCCGGTACGAGACTGCAACACACCGACACCTGGTCAGATACACACGCACACACATACACACATGCACAGCCACACCAAGTGAGCTGGTCTTCCTCTTCCGCTAGAAGGAAGCTAAACTTACTTATTACTAGCATGTAAGAAGCTAAATATCAGAAAGAGACAACAATGCTGTTAGAATATGGATAGTAGCACTGACTTTTACAAATCCTGGATTTTCTACATTTGATTCCTGGCTGCTGGTTTCATGACGTCTTCGCCGAAGTGGGTTTGATAACGTATAGTATATAATACAATGTATCTGCAAACAAATACAAACTGCAAATAGTATATTCTACAAAGGTTACGCAGCCATCAGCTCTATCGCTTAGAAGCATGTGCTCATTTTTCTCAACTATATCGTGGCAAGAACATGCAAGCATGCAAACATGACTCATCTACTTCTTGTAGCCAGGAAAACTCGCGCACAAACGACTATTCGCCACAAATTTCATCCAGAAACAGATTCGCCTTATCCCAGGCTGCCCTCACCGGGAGTCCCTCCGGACAACCATCCCGGGGTTGACTGACTGCAGCGTCAGTCAGAGACTGCGGCTGGACTGACGGCAGCCTGGCGACGTCGAGCGACACGAACTAACCGACCTGGGCCTGGTTCCGGCCCTGGTGGTGCCTGATGTCCCACCGTAAACTCTTCCTCGCTCCAAAATAAACGTCTCTGTCGATGCGCTCTAAGAACCTAATGATGAAAAGTAATAGCTTATTAAACTACTCGGCCGATCGTAACAAACATGGTCTCATTCGAAAGCTTTCATGTTTTTTTTGTAAAAACAGACCCACGTAAAACTGAAAACCCACCACAAACGTAGTTCCAAAAGGATGGGTAAAAATTGCCACCGGGGCACCCTCCGTATGGCTTACATAGCCTTCGTCCATGCCAATGTCCAGTGCGGAGCCATCATTTACCTCATCTATGAGTCACCGGCGGTCAGGTCGCTCTAGGAGGCGGAGCAGAACAAATGCACCTGGATCACTGGTGGATGTAACAGCCTTGCCAACGCCGCAGCCCTTAGAATCGAGATGAGCCTTCTTCCCTCTTTCTCAGGTAGAGCGAAGAAACTGACAGCGACAGAAGAGACCACGATGCACCGCTTACGCGAAAGAGACCCGGTACACTGGCCCTTCAAGTCGTGACATCATTCCGACTACACTATCAGGCCCATGAGGCCTGGGGATGTGCTCATCAGAAAGTGCGGGAACGCGGCACGGAGGCGGCAGAGTCGCCCAAGCTGGAAGCGATGTTACCCAAAAAGACCTCCGTGCGCCCTTTAGCTGACTGGATTCTGACAGAGACATGCATAGCAGAGCTCTCGGTGGAGCCTCTTACACTCCGTTACCCCGCAGCCACCCCGGGCGCGACGCCAAACGCCATGCGCTTCCACACAACAAAAAATCGACCCACCCGACAGGCGCAGGAACCGCGCTGAGGGTGCAACCAGAGTCAGACGCAATGGCCTGAATCGACGGGCCAGCTAGAGAAGGCCCTGGCACCGGCGGGAGGGAGCTCCAGTAGCACTGGGGTGGAAATCGTCTCCACCAGACTCGCCCTCGCCGCATTTCAGGAGATGCTGCAGGAGGCGAGCGCGAGAATCAGCCAGCTTCTCACCAACAGCCCCTCCCTCGTCAACCTCATGAAGCTGCGCAGAGGCCCAAATCTCCAGGACGAAGTGGTCGCAACTGACATCAGAAACTACTGCGCCAGCCAGGAAGGCATATCCATCGACCTCCAAAGGGACATCTAGTCAAGTGGAACGGGATGGCAACTACGCCGGAAACGCCCCGTCGCCCTCCTAACTTCGCTGCAGCGTCAGCGTAAGGCGTCCAGGCCGTAACCCCTGGACTTTCAATAGGCGCGCATGGCTCTCAGAAAACAAAGAAAACGTTTGGACGGCGGCCTTTCTGCGCGCCCACCACCCGGTCTCTAACCCTCACTCAGCCGCGACAAACTATCAAGATGGGACAGGCCATCGTCTCCCGCCTACAGTTGGCGAAGTCTTCAATGACGGAAAACAGAGCGAAGGGCAAGACCGGGTGCCTCTTGCTAGTGTCCGGCCTACTATGCTACCACAAAGCACAATCGAAGAGGCACCAACGCAGAGATAGCTCTGGGCGGCAACATTCAGAACACCGAGAGCTTTCACAGACGGGTGGGTTGGACCGACTCACTTGCCAACTTGGTCGTGACCCGGCTCATGAAGAAGATGCGCACAAGGAGGTACTAAGCCGATAACAAGCCCAGTTTAGCGAACCCTGGAGACCGCCGGGGGTTTTCACGATGGGACGTTCAACTGCACAAGCTGCAGACCGGTCACGGGACGCTCCTGTCAGCCTGCCGCCCGCGCAGCTACCCGATACCGAGGCTGACCGCCCAGGGTGCGAACTGGTCGAGGAGAACCTCCCCTGTATAACTACTATTCAACTGACCAGCGGAAGCCACGCTGCGACATTAGGTACTCGAGACGGAAGATCCGACGGTGGAGAGGCGAAGCAGTGAGCAACCCATGCCATGTCGCAGCACACCTGAAGAATCTAGGACGCATCTAGAGAGACCTGACCTCTGAAAGCGAATATGAGGAACATCATTTTATCTTGTTTTATTTTCGCCCGACCAGAGTGGTGGTCCCGCCAAGGCAACTTGGATACACAGCTAAGAGTCAGGCGCCTTCGAAATGGGCCGCCGGTGCACGATCACAACTACAACAGCAGCAACAGGAGGGGAGTACTCACCCGTCATCGTCATTGCTGACTCAGGACTCAGCTTTCACCACCACTGCAGAGTAAGGACCAGCCAGACACCGTCATCTCTGACTGAGGACTCACCTGCCACCCGTCACTGCGGATTCAGGACCCATTTGCCACCACCACCACTGACTAAGGACTCACCTATCACCGTCACTGCTTATTGAGAACTCACCTGCCACTGTCACTCCTCATTGAGAACCAACCTGCCACCGTCACTGCTAATTGAGAACCCATCTACCACCGTCACTGCTCATTGAGAACCCACCTGCCATCGTCACTCCCTCATTGAGAACCAACCTGCCACCGTCACTGCCTTATTGAGAGACTCACCTGCCACTGTCACTCCTCATTGAGAACCAACCTGCCACTGTCACTCCTCATTGATAACCAACCTGCCACCGTCACTTACTCATTGAGAACCAGCCTGCACCACACCGTCACTGCTCATTGAAAACCCATCTACCACCATCACTGCTCATTGAGAACCCACCTGCCATCGTCACTGCTCACTGAGAAAACCCACCTATCACCGTCACCCCTCATTGAGAACCCACCTGCCACCGTCACTGCCTCATTGAGAACCCACCTGCCACCGTCACTGCTCAGTGAGAACCCACCTGCCACCGTCACTGCTGGCCGAAGTTGCTGACGTCGGGTCAGGAGCGTTGTCGGACAGGCCGCGCCGGGCCCGCCGTCGGCGCCGACGCCGGAAGGCACCACCTCGTGCGACCGCTGAATGCCACTAGCGCTACGCTTTCTACTCACATCAGCTGCAAAATACGAGATACAGGCCATGCATCACACAAGCTGCCTAGGAGCTGGCCACGTAGCACAGGATCCGGGGCCAGCAGCGCCATCGCGATGCTGCCCCGGCGCTGCGAACGGTCTACAGTGACACCAACCGACTGCCTGCGTCACTACTGCACGCACCAGAGGCCAGCAAACAGCAACTACCTGCGGAGAAAACAGGAAACGATGCGGCCGGCCGGGCGGGAAGCGAGGAGAGATGCGAGCGGGTCGGAGGCAGAGAGCAAGCTTTGTCGAAGAGAGAGAGAGAGAGAGAGAGAGAGAGAGAGAGAGAGAGAGGGAAGAAAGAAAGAAAGAAAAGAAAGAAAGAGAGAGAGAGAGAGAGAGAGAGAGAGAAAGAAAAGAAAGAAGAGAGAGAAGAGAGAGAGAGAGAGAGAGAGAGAGAGAGAGAGAGAGGTACCGGGTGGAAGCGGCGCTGCTAACGTCGGAGCGGTCCGACAGTTCCTCAGCTCTCCGTCGAACTGTGGGAGCTCAGCTGTTTGTTGACGAAAGTGCACCACCTCTTCACTGCGGTGCACAGTGAAGGAGTTCTTGCCGCGAGAGCCGAACGTGAGCCGCTTCTTGCCCCACGACCTGGGCGCAGCGGCCTGGTTAACCCAACATGATTGCCCGTTATCGGTACCTGGCCGTGTACACTCGGCCGCAGATGTCCAACTGAGGTAAACCAGTTTGGTCTGATGGTGGGTGCGTATCGCGCACCCGGGGCTCATGCGGTTTGACGAGTAGTCAATCTGGATCTGATTTTGGATGGATTAAGAATTGTAGTATAGTGGTCAAATAAATTTTTCTATGTTTTGTGCAATGCGAAACTTCGATTTGGCGGAGAGCAGATATTCCGTCGTTGAAACCCAGCAGGCGGACTCGCCTCCTGTAATCCGATACACATCAGGTGAATCACACTCAAACACGGTTGGTTGAATGAAAGCATACTTACTCAAAACTGTAGGCTACGTTTCGTAAGGAGGCACTCTTTTATCTTCAAGAGCGACTCTTTCTTTTCTCTCGGAACCACTGGAGGACGCAGAGGGGAAGGGGCGAGGGCCATTGCCCACCAAAATAACGGAAATTGAGCTGATTAAAAAAATTAGGTATGTTTTACTTTTTTTCCCGAGTTCCCCCTCACTCCAAACGGCGCTCCTGCGACCGCCCCTGCTCGGAGCTAGTACCAGTATCTGCTGCATAACAGGAAATACCCGAAGTTAATATCCGGCTGTTGTTCCACTTATTTCATCATTCTAAGTAAAGCAAAAGATAGTGCCATACAAGACATCTATCAAGTTTTGAACTCGTCTCTCTCCCACTGACGGTAGTCGCTGCCCAGGGGGCTGATCCGTGGAGGAAGTAATTGGCTCCCATTCCCCCTGGCCCGATTTTTTCTCGATGGCGTTGTCTTTTTATCCCATTTCGCTCCGAGACCTCCGGACTTGATCCGGCGCTGGTCACCGCACTGCAGGTGTAACCCCCAACAAAAATCTGTTGTGGCGTCCCTGTCGAGTACCCTACTCCTAAAAACTCGTGGCAAAACCCCGTCGGCGCAGAGAAAATAAGGTAGCGGTTTAGGGGCTCACATCATGGCTCACATTATGGCATGTGGCCTGCTACTGCCCACCCCTACGGCCGCTACAGGTGAGACGCTGATTGAGGGAGGTTGCCATTCAAAGGGAATGTGGCACCTTCATAACGTGATTTTTAACTGAGATAGTCAACTTGTAAAGCAGTTTGGAAACCCGAGTACTCAATATATAATTTGTCTTGAAACTCGAGGTTTTCGTAGAAAAAAGCTAAAACCTGCCTGCAATGTACCCCTCATGTACCCTTAACAGCAGGCCCAGAGTTGTCATGGCTGTTGGTGTGACGACATATGCTGACGTCACGATGAGCGTCAACCAATCGAAGCCATTGAAAGCGTTTCGAGTATGGTAGTGGTTGCCAGATCATGGCATCATCCACTGGCGAATGTTTATTTCGTTTCCTAGAGAGGAGCATTTTAAAAACCAAGATATTGAGCTTATTGCACATTTTTTCAGAGAAATCATGAGTGGTTTCATTATTTTCGGCCAAAAGTACGCCCTATTACACAAAATTCCAGGATTCGACCAAGGTGCCACATTCCCTTTAAGGCCGTATGCCATTCTTCAGAAGGCGCACGGCACCATCCTTCCGCCACCGGTCGTGCGTGCTTCCACCACCAGAAGTCGACATAGCACATTCCGGGGGTGGATGCACAAACTCGTCAGTTCATAGGACACGTTGAGTATACATACAAAGCAAACGTCCAGTTGGGCACAGAATGGCACCTGTTGGTCTGCACAGTGGAAGCTTTTGAGTGGGCGGATATGCCCTGACTTCCCCCAAAACAGGCCAGTCCTTTACTGGCACTGGGGACCCGGTGAACGTAAAAAAGCTGCAGACTTGGTGAAAAGAGCAGTGCTTTCCACCTCCTCTGGTTAGCAGAATGTTATAACTGAATATCATACAATGACCCAGACGATAACCGGTGGTGGTGCA
>JAOTON010002236.1:0-31042 GCA_034440635.1 Lepas anatifera
CTAATGGGGATCTTCGTGTCTGTGTTGCACTGTTTTGGTTTTTGTTTGGAGAAAGATGGGTACATGACGAAGAGTAGATCGTTAACAGGCAGGTATCACGACTTGACTTTTTTGAATAGTCTTTATTTATAGCATAGTTATAAGAAATTTAATTTGTGTAGCTTAAAATATTTTACAGGATGGCTTACAATTAGTCTACGGGCTGTGAGCACGATAAAAGTATATGATATTACGAAGAGTAATGTTTCTAAATGTTTCAGTTTCCAGAGATATCATTTCAGGCAAGCGAATTGTTGACCAGACGTGCACGTCGCCCAGAGTGGCAATGGTTTGCCAAAATAAAGGAAAAGAAATGCTTTCGCTGTACAAGATAGGCTTCATTCTTCAATTCTTTGCAAAAAATCAAGTCTTCGCGAGTAGAACATTTCGGATGATAGCTTCACTTCCATCGATTTTCCGGTCCTTTTTTACTTAAATTTGAAGGATGACAGTTGACCACCATAAGCATGCCTTATTCTCGAGTACTGAAACTGAAAAGTTTGGGACCAATATTCTTACAGACACAATAGCGCCTGATAATGCACATTAAAATGCACTCTCTGTGGATAACTGCCAGGTCACGTGATTGACTCCATGACCTGTGCCACAATCACCACGCAGCCAGGGGCGTCACCACGGAATTTTTACTGGGGGGAGGGACCCCGAACTGGTGATGACCGGGGGAGGCAAAGTTTAAGCATATTGTCTGTCTTTGAAAACACTGCTGATACACTTCCACACAATGAATTTAAAACAGCTTCCTAGGTCCAAGCAGGTAGTAGATATAACATTCTAAAAGCCCGAATCGGGTCTCATAATATCGATGGGACGTCCCAGATTCTCGAGTTGAGGGGGCGCGTCCCTCGTCCCCCCAGCTCTCCACACCCCTGCACGTGCCGGCGACTGACTTCGTTGGGCACGTGTCGGACAGAAAAACCCGGCCCACCACGCCTATCGAGCAGAGACTGCAGACGGCCAGGCATTGTCTCGGCACCGCATTCGTCAATGTGACGCCCACCACCGCGCCTTGTATCTGCTCGTGTATCTGGGCGTGGGACGGGAGAACTGAAGACTACCGCCCCGGCACCGGCCTTTTGTTTCTGATGTGCGGCATGACCATCTACCCGGTGAATGTGTGAGAGCTGTGTGCACTGGTTACGGGTTGCATTTAATCTTGTTCTGCTTATTTTCATGTTGATTATAATTCGCAGTTTCATATTTGGAAAGACATAGTGGAGTTTTTGGTTCGATTTACAATTGAATAGACTTCTCCATTTGGAAAAAGTAAAGGCTTGGAGCTTTCAATCTGTATTCAGCCCTTCGTCAGTGAGTAGTCGGATGGCAAAAATTCCTGGAAACTCTGTTTAGATACCTGTTTAGACACCATCCGACTACTCTTTGACAAAGGGCTGAACACAGCTTGAAAGCCCCGAAACTTTGCTTTTTTCCAAGTGGAGAAGTCCATTCAATTGTAACTCGCAGATTCATGGTATGATATGCAGACAAAATCACAGAGTAAAACAATCTGTTCAACCTGCTTTTGCTTTTTTCTGACGGGGAAAACCATTTCTCTCAATGTCTATCTCCTACTCTATTTGTATAGCGGTCTCCCTTAACAGGCTGTTGGGAGCACTGGTATTTTACTCCATACATACATATATCCACACGAATGAATGATACACACATCCACAGACATGGATTAAAAACGGGTGACTAGTAATAACAGTGTTTAAATATTACTTATTTAGGCCTAGTTTCGATGCAAACAGGAGCTGAAATCGTACAAGCTGAGATATGAGGTGAGATCGTCCGAGGTTTTGTGTTTAAATCCCTTTGGTGTTCCACATGAAAGATGAAGCCTCACATTTCCTGTGTTGTCTTCCTTCCTTTCAATCGAAGGGCTGCTTAGAGAACGATTCTACTCGGGTGAGTAACACATTAGTCATGTTTAGAACATTCGATCCCGATAAGTGATCCAGTTTTAGCATCGCCTACCAGACCGTTCTTTCACTCGTCCGTCTGAGTCTTCCTCACAACTACATTCTTGCCGTCCGCAGAAAAAGTTCGGGGGAGGAGGAGGCAACGGTTCATCTACCTAGCGCAGCCCCTCCTTTTCTACAGCTGGGTGCGACACTTCATCTCATACCCTATCAGGGGCGGTCGCAGGAGTGCCGTTGGGGAGGGCAACCGGGAAAAATCCTAAAAACATAGTGCTTATTTAAAGAAAATCGGCCAAAATATCGCCATTAGGGGACATGGTCCCTTGCCCCCCCTTCTGCGTCTGCCGCTGTACCCTATCATTGCGGAAGCTATCAGATGTGAGTGTGAGGTTAAGCGGATTCCTGAGCGATCCGGCATCCAATACTGCAACGCATCCTGGCACGGCAGGGGAGGTGGCGGTCTGCTTTGTGATGGACATTACCGTCATTGTAGGCTCATTAGGAAGCCCTTCCCAACTAGAGGGGGCAAACACTGGCAGCAGGGGGTCTTCGGACGATGACTGGCTGACTGCGGTGTGCAGAGAGAAGTTACGTGACCTGGTATTCAGCACCGCTGATGGAGTGATGGTGCATGGTTTATTAGAGGGTTTTGAATAGAGTGAGAAGCAACAGAGACTTCTATGATGAGCCACATCTAAGTATGTGTGCGTCGACGCTTAGCGTTTGAATTTCGCGAGGAGATGAAGAGAAAGGAAATATCATCACTTAAATATCGATAGATTATCATTCTAATTGTTTTCATAATTCGTAGCAAGGTGACACCCGACAGTGAATATAAAATCTGACTTAATAGGCCGTCTCCAAATCAACGCTGGTTCAGCTAAGGTTTCATCATATCCGTGAGCTTCTAAAAAAATGTTTTGCAACCAAAGACCTATCATCAAATTAGTAGGCACATTATTTCATGATAATTGTTATATACATTCGATCATTTTTCTCATCTAGGTATCTGCCTCATTGGAAGAATTAGCAATAGGTTTAATGCCCTCCAGAGCTGAAGTTTCACCCGGGCTATGACAAAACCGTTGTTTGTAGAGCCGACACTCTCCTTTTCAGTCCACCCCAACTCCCGGGCCATCCATCTTCTGAGGTCCGCCCAGAGGTTATTTCAGACCAATTAGGAGTAATTAGAGGTTACGGGTGTCACTCACAGATGTCACTACTTCCGTTGCGGGTCATGTGAACCGAGCCATTAGCTGAACTGGGGCAGAATACGACGCGTGCCACCGCACAAATGCTTCCGCCGCGCTGTTGGGGATGTCAAAATTCAGAAAGGAATGCAATGCCATTGCAGGTAGAAAGTAGGACATATTTGCACGTCTCCATATCTCACCGTCAGCAGGCACCTATTCTTCACTGCAACTGACAAATGCAGGCTTGTATGGTCTGAAGCAGACCGGTAGGAAGGTAAGAAAATATCGGCAAGAGACACTCTTTCTGGAGACAGAAAACAGACCTGGAGCAGGTGTAAACCAACTTTGGTTTACTGCTCCCCGCCGTGGTTTCAATCTCAACTAAGGATGCAATCCCGTGCAAGTTGGTACCGTCGCTTCTTCCACCACGTTTAACAATTGGCCTCGCCTTCTGACTTTGACACCACTGCAGGTGTTAGCGCGGGCGGTGCTGAGATTCCTGTGACACCAGGCATTTCCAGGGAGCCCCAGGGGCCATCTTTGGTTGCCTGGCAGTTCCAGAACGAAAGCTGCTGTGTGTGGGCATGCGCTTCCCTTCCGTTCGGGAGAACCATCCATAGGCGGACTCAGGGTTGCCAATCAGGGGGCGTCATTCGGGCCAAAAGGGGAGGCTTTGAGACTACAAAACCTATCAAACGGGCGTCAAATCCTATCGTGGGGCGCCAATACTCGTATCCTTGGTATGGAAAGCGACATTTCTGGAAGACGACCATCGACTTTTCAGGGGCGAGCACCGTGACCACCTCAGGGGTGCCGAGAGTCTATGAGGGAGGCAAGTTCCCCTCCTTGCCCCCTGGAACTGCCAATAGAACCATCTTCTGTAGGGATGAGTACTTAGGTACTGTTTTGCTGTGTCTGCTGTGGCGAAGTCGGAATATATCTCTTTGTTCTCAAACACCTGAGCATGAGAGAAAGCCGTCATTTTGGTGATGTCAAAAAACCGTTTGATTTGCTGTGTTCTGAACTCGCTTGATAAAAATAAGTTAAATTGTAAATGATTCAACGTAATTTGTTTTATTTTCTTGTACGTTGGTGGTTCAGTTTGCGGGTAGCTTACCTTACTTGTTTTCTGGTCACATTTTTACCTTGACTGCCTCACTTGATTTCTACTAAAACATTTTCCTGACTTATTTTTTGAATGCATCACTGGAAGTTTCAGTGATCGCTCATTTATCAACGTTTCAGCAACCGTCATCAGAAAGAAACTAAACAATTTAATACTCAAACTCTTAACTCCTTACCACTATATTCATGGTTCTCCCGGCGAAACACAGATCTAGTCTTCAACCCTATTTCGTCACCGTCCCCCCATTACAGCCCCCTCCCCCCTGGATACCGGATGTCTGTTGAGCCCACCCCCTCCCCTGACGAGGCGCAGGCGTCGGTCAGTCTTGACCGCGACGGGAGTTAATCGTACCTCGCCGCGTTTCTGTCGAGAGGAGGGGAGGGTGGGGCGTCTGCTGGGTAAACGTTGTGACACGCTCGGCGTGGGGCGGGCCGGCTCACACGTGTTCCGGGAGGGGGGGGGGAGTCTAACTCAGATGTGGGTGCTTACATCTCTGCGGCCGTGATGGAAAGAATTAGCAAACAAGATGTTGCTGCTAAGATGTATGCTGCTGGAGAGACAGATGAGAGAGCTGCAGTGATCGTGTTTGTTTTATGTATGAATTTATGTGTGATTTTACTCTGTATGCATGATTTTTTTGTCTTCTATTCCAAGTTTTTATCTTATCTTAAGTGCTGCCTTCTTTTAATGACTGACACGGAAACACGAAAAGCCACCCCATTGTTTTTAACTCGTGTGGATTGTTTCTTAATATACTGAACTGAACTGAACTGAAATGCTGCGGTCATGTAATAATGGTGAGCCGAAAGGGAGTGACCGATGATTGAGCTTAACAGATTATAAAAGTTTCATCATCTGATAAATAATCACGGGAGTGCATACTATTGCATCTTGTAAAAAATCCTTCTGACATTTTTTCTCGGTATGAAGCTCACAGCTAAGCTGCAACTCACCACTGCGCCTCCCATTACTGTCTTTACGGCTTGTCGGGTGAAATAACTTATTCATATATAAAGAAAATCATTGTAATAATAACAAATAACTTCATTAGTGGGAGTCATGTCATCTGAATTGATACAGGAAATTTTCAAAATGGCAATAAAAAATCTTCCTTACGACCCAAATGACCGTTTTTCTTCTCTTTCTGAAGGACTTTTCCCCTCACTGTATTCAATTCATCATCTCATCTCTTAGTGTGTTGCAAAACTGTTGGTGGAATATCTAAATAAATGAAACTAAAGGAAGTATTCCAATGCTGCCTGCTCCATACACGTCAAACTATGAAAACACTCAGCACTCTTCGCGTTGAAACCACCACTGACTGAGTGTTTGGGCTGTCATTTCACGGACATTTGACGTAGCTGGCGCAACAGGCCCTCTCGTTTCCATGCCTTCGGCGAGGCCGCGCCTGCCTGACCCCGGGTCACAGTCTTCACCATTGACCTACCGCCGCACATTCCAGACTGTTACCACCGCTCCCAGCTGACAAAGCCCTGCCTATTTCACACCCGACCGATGAGAGCTTGGGTGTTTCCCAGGTACGAGAGAGGTATGAAAGAATGACTGTCTGGGGGAATCTTGGGGCGGCCCGGATTGCGCCCAAGGTTGGAGATTTCTTCTGGATCCAGGGGGGGGAGGTTTACTGGATGGGTCAAAGCTGGCACGGCAATACAAGCCCTGTACAAAGCATTTGAGAGACAAAAAATCCCGGCGGGGGCAGGGTTTCTCACCCCCAACGCTTCGGGATCTCCACCCACTATTGCGTCTCAGTGTTCTTGGCCGCGTCGTACAGGTACAAGAGTAGGTCTACTCTCTGGGCTAGGCACTGGCCGTGAAGTCGGTGCTAAGGTGTGTTAAACACCTTGTAAACTGACCTGACACGGGATGATAGCTGGAGCTACTTGCTAATAGAATCTGCTGCTGGAAAACACGAGGTGCTTAGCTGGAACTCGAGCCGTAGGTAGCTTAGCTTAAGTTGTTCAGATAGATATGACCACAATCCACGCAAGGTATGGATTTTCCGATTCCGCCGAAGCATCTTTAAAAAAGAGAAATCGTTGAAATAAATGGAAAAGTCACACACCTATGTAACAGACAACCCTCTTAGACTCAGGTTTAAAAGCCTAGCTCAAGATGAGACTGTCTAAGCTAAGGCAGTTTCTTTCCATCTCGCTGGAAGCGTGCGAACATTGTCCCAATATTTAAGAAGGGTGCGAAGTCATGTGCATCCAACTATAGGAGTGTGAGTTTGACCCCACTTTTAGTAAAGTACTCGAAAAAGTGGTTTTTACTTCATTGCTGTCTCATGTGCGCCCTGTTTTAGCTGATCAACAGCATGGTTTTATGTCTGGACGTTCGTGCGTTACGAACCTGGGATCGATGTTGAGCGTGGCCTGGAGCAACATATCCGCTGGCTCACAAACTGATATAATTTACACAGACTTTAGTTCAGCCTTTCAAAGCGTAAGTCACAAACTTCTGGTTCATAAAATGGAAAAATCATTTAATATCACCGGGACATCATTGTCATGGCTAAAATCATACCTTTCTGGAAGAGAGCAGCGGGTAGTTGTGAATGGCCAATGCTCTTCGTGGATCTCGGTTACCTCAGGCACACCTGAGGGGGACATCTCTCGCCCCTCCTCTTCGCCTGTTTTATTAACGACCTACCGACTGCTGTCCACTCGGATTGTATAATTTTCGCCGACGACTGTAAACTGTATCGCAGAGTTGACAGTACAGCTGATGCCACACAACTGCAGGTAGACGTAGATCGATTATGCGCGTGGTCAATGAAGTGGCAACTGTCACTGAATCCGTCAAAGTGTAAATATTTAACTCTGACACTTCGTACAAAGCCCATTTTAGAAACGTACCACATAGGCAACTCGGAGATTGAGAGAGTGAGTGAGATGCGCGATCTTGGAGTGATCATAGACTCGAAATTAACGTTTCAGTCCCACATCGATGACATGGTGCGAAAGGCCAACAGGGCTCTAGGGCTTTTAATAAGGTCTTTCCAGACAGGGAAGAATGGTCCATCACTACAGGGGATAGATCATAAAAGTATGATTGTGACTTTTTGCGCCAACGTTCGGAGTATTTTGGAATATGGCTGTGTGATATGGGGAGGAGCTGCCGACACACATCTGAAACGTGCGGACAAAATTCAGCACAAGTTTCTTATTTGGCTCTGCGCAAGGTGTCGTGTTCAAAACGTTTCACTGGAGTATGCTGACCTTCTCCGTCATTTTGGGTTGGCATCCTTATCCGCGAGAAGGTTACAGTATGATATTATGTTCATCAGAAACATTCATAATCACAAAATTGATTCACATTTTCTTTTGGAATGCTTCCCATTGGCAGCGCCTCCCCGTGCACTTCGAAACTGGTTGCTTTTCAACGTTCCCTACGCCAGAACTAACACTGTAAGGTCGAGCATGTTTACCAGAATTCCCCGTGTCTGTAACAGGTTTTTAAATGCAAATAGGGACGTTGATATCTGGCACACGAGCTTAGGAGATTTTAAGAAGCGAGTGATCGCCTTTTCCTTTACTGTCTAAGGTGTATACAGTGTGCTCGACGAGAGTGGATGTTTTTAGCGTTATTTACATTTTATCGTTTTGTTTGTTTGATCCAGTGTACTGCTTTTATCTTATCGACTTCATCTATAAGTGGGTTTTACTGACCCGTTGGTGATATGTTTAATAAACTAAACTAAACTAAACTAAGGCAACTGAACCCCCTTAATTTTGAAGCAACCGCCTATGTATCGAGTCAATCCAGCACATTTTTCTTCGGTGCAGTGAATATCTTGGCGGCTTAGGCTATAGGAGCCCGCCCCTCGAGCAATTTAAGGCCCCTTTCACGCATTTCTGCAGCAAACTTGGGATCGTAAGGCCCGTCGCTCGGATAGATGGTAAAACTCACGGTCAGCCGATCAACAAAATGGATGTCCAAAATGCGTATTCACATGCCCAATCACCTATAAGTGATCCAAAATCACTTGGAATCACGTGCATGTGAAAGCCTAGCTTAACACATCCAATGTATACTATCTACAACTTTAAAATGAAGCTTATGGCAAGTTGATAACAAAAGAAGCACGCGCATAGTGCTATTTTAGACATTTTAGACATCTGAATGCACACAATTCGCCCAAGTTACTCGCAGGCAGTTCTGAAAGGCGGAATGCATGTTCGCCCGGATGATCCGAATGGACGTCCTCTGCGAAACATCGGATACAGGTCATGCCATTATCTCGCCATGCATTTGAATGGCCATCGCATGCGATTTTCGGCATGCTGAAACGCTGAAAAGGCCTTTAGCCTGGATGCCGATGAGCAGAGGTGGCCAGAGTTGCGGTTTTAGGGCCATTGAAAACCATCGAACCTCGTGTGTGGTCCCCGGAATCTCGGTCCTGGTGCATGACATCACCCGACATTTCATGCAGTTATGGACCTGGGCGGGAGAGCATTGTTCATGTTAGTGCGTTCCTGGGTATAAACTAGCCCCTGGTCAATGGAATTCCGGTATTTTGTCCAAGATTGGTCCGCAGATTTGCAGAGGCGTTGCAGTAAGACCCTTACACGTTGAAAACATGCTAGCGATTGCAACACACTGTTCAGTAACTTGCTGGCAAGAGACGCACCTATTGACAGTTTCTATACTTCTTAACCCAGCAGTGCACATTTCTTCATCGTGAGAAGGGTCGATATTTCCAAGCGATTTCAATAACCGCCTGTTTTATTCATGCTCAACAGATGAAGAAACCAGTCGCACGCTGGGATGCTGCACCTAACTACCACGTATGAAAACTAGCGGTTGGGACACCTCCCATCATAATTGCTAATCACACTTCCAATTATGCTCTTTGTGGGTGGTCGACCGTCTCTTGCATACCGCTGCGAAGTTTACATCTCTTACTGCCAGTGGCGGATCCAGGACTTCATTTGGGGGGCTAAGGGCTCGAGCCTCTCTCACCATTACCTCAGATCAGCCTCCGCCTATGTATGAACTGTAGGCTTTCGGATATTGGGGGGGGGCTTGAGCCCTCTCCCCTCCCAAGCCCCCCTCCTTGTTTCCGCCACTGCTCATTGCCGATGAACATCATCGTCCAAAGGTCAGCTATTGAAGCTGACCCCAGTCTGCAGAGTGGAGGACCAATCAGAAATCAGTAAACTGGAAATACGTAGTGTTGAATCCGGCACAAAATTGGGATGAGTGCATAGGCGCACGAACGGGGGGAGGAGGTGGTAGGGGGCGAGGGCGGTTACTCCCCCAATTTTTTGACAAGGGGGCAGTGCCCCTAAATTTGAGCCGATTCCGGACCTTTTCCAGTGGACAAATCAAGTGATTGGCCAAATGGTATTTGACCCCACAAGCGGTGACAATCTATGCCCCTTCCCTCCCAAATTAAAAAAAATTACCTGCGTCTATGGATGAGTGATGCAGCATTGTAAGGTAAAGTGGCCTGGAGGGGCAAAGCAAAACACCAAGGTTCCTGCGCGCCACAAGTGCTTTCATCTGGCAGCGATTGCCGTCACTGGCATTTGCAGACGTTTTACTACTCGTGGCCATGGTGGTTTGAGGGTCGGTTGTGTTTTGTACTGGTAAGGACAAAAAACAAATGGTTTTGCTGTTTTTTTAATAATTTTTCAACGCTAGGTAAGCAGCGATAAGTTTATGACCAAAGCTTGGAGTTTAATATTTATAGGATAGTTGAACCATGCACTTGTGTGAACAAATGACTAAGATCTTCGCGATGGGCTTTAACAAAATATTTGAAAATGCTGTCGCATCATGAAAGCTTCTTTTGGGCAAGCTGACCCAGCAGGTGGTCCGCTCTCTCCCGAAGCGTTTATCATATGCATTTCTTATCAAATACCGTCATTAAACTTGCGTTTCGCCCCTACTTGGCTTTGTAGCCACTGTGCCAGTAGCGTATCCAGGCGGTCCATATTTGGGGAGGGGGTGGGCCCAGTTTGTTGAAGGTACAGTACCAGTGAATTTAGCTGCTCTGTCTCAGGGGGGAGGGGTGGGCCCAGTTTGAAGGTACAGTACCAGTGAATTCAGCTGCTCTGTCTCGGGGGCAGGTGTGGGAACCAGTTGGTTCGCAAGTACGCACCACTGACGGATGAAGCTTTTCGGCCCTTTTGTTTGGGTTTTTTTTGCTTTTGGTTGGAAGCTTCTTGCCCACGTTGCCCCTTGGTTTTAGAAAGCAAAAAAAAATGAAGTGGTGATATTGAACTCAATTTGGCAATCATCAGGCTGCTGTTACAGACAATCTCAAATTAAGCAGACGTTGGGCATATACTCACTTTTATCACGGAACTATTATAATAAAGTTTCATCATGTGCACAGGTTAGCCAAAGTATGACGTCATTTCATGGCTATGCCACTATGCTCAACTTCTCTCTATGTTTTGTTTAACATTTTTCGACGAAGTAAGTCGCGCACGAACTGCTCAATGAAGAGGAGAAGCGATTCACTGAGTAGAAAATTCAGCAATAGAGCCCCAAGCGTAAATTGAGAATATTAATTACAAATGCACCAAGTGATGAACACATTCGTTTATGCCATGTGTGACTGCTCTTACCAATGTGACAACTGGCCAAAGCTGTGGTGATGTCAAAGCATCTAAAATTAACAACAGCGTCTCACAAATGTGGCATATGGATGCAACGAACCCTTGGTATTGACACCCTTAAAACACCAAGAACGGTGACAAACACTTAACCTGAGGACATGGCTTAAGCTTTCGAACCCAATCAAAGCTTATCACGAAGATGCGAGCCTCAGTTTGGGATGGTTATCTCAAGCCGCGATCGTGAGCGTTCTACCTGACCCATGTCAGCTCTCAGCCCATGCACATGTAAATCCGCTCACGATCAGGTGTCAACGTCGTCGACCAATTAGCTTCACCGCATGGGGTTGCTAAGCAACGGAGCAAGGGGCGTCTCACGCGTGGACGGCAGGGCGGCGGGCATCAAAGACGGCTAGATCACGAGGCTAAGAGTAAAAACTGGCATGGCGAGCGGCGAGCGAAGCCCCTCCCGCCGCGCCGTGACGTGGGGAATATTGGTCACAGATTCTATTAGAGAGAGAGAGAGAGAGAGAGAGAGAGAGAGAGAGAGAGAGAGAAAGAGAGAGAGAGAAAGAGAGAGTGAGAGAGTGAGAGAGTGAGAGAGAGAGTGAGAGAGAGAGAGAGAATGAGAGAGTGAGAGAGAGTGAGAGAGTGAGAGAGAGAGAGAGTGAGAGTGAGAGAGTGAGAGAGTGAGAGAGAGAGAGAGAGAGAGAGTTTACCTCCGACTTTACCAGACCCCTTATTACACTTTCCACTGGGCAAGCCCAGTTCGGGCGACAATATTTGCTTCTGCTTAGGATTTAGACACTCTTGTTTACTGCACAGTATCAATATTATTACTCTGTACCAGTTTCAGCTTCGTCTGAACCCCTCCCACTGCGACTGTAAGCCATTAATTTTGAAGCCCTCAGCTGGAGCTAGTCGCTAACCCTCCTAGCATCTCCTAAATCCTTCAGTTCCAGCACCGTTGCCAGCTGCACTGCCACGGGGTCCGGTGCAATCATCACCTCCGCGCCGGAGATTTGCATGTGAATACAGTTGGCACCGCTAACTTGCTCTTTTGATGAGTGTGGGCTGCCGCGCTGAGGAGCTGCCAGCCGGCCAATGAGATCCTCACGCGGTTTCAGGCTTCTATTCAGGTATTGAGAGTCAGCAGATCGGGGAGTGGGTTCGCTGATCAGATCCGAGAATGTAGTAAATTCACGGTTACATGTTTGCTCAAAGCATCAGGATTAACTGTCTGATTTGATTAAGTATAGCTTAAGAACCAGTAAACGGCTAGTATTAGCAGATCTGCTAATCTATACTAGTATCTATAGTATATTTTATACTATATCACTACTATATTTTGTACTATATTACTACTAAATTGTTTACTATATGACTATATACTATAAATATGCTATTTCGATAGTATCTATAATTATTTCACTTTGTGGAATATTGGGAAACAATGCTACGTTCTTACTGCAGCTATGTTTACCTACTTCTGCTGAGCGCACAACTGGATGGTAGGTAGGCAGAAGGGCATCAAAATCAGGGGGCAGGGGACACGTACCCTACGACTGGTCAACTAAGGGGACAGCCTTTCCCATCAAATGTCGACACCTGACCTGGATCTCTCCGTTTTCTTCCGGGTATCAACATGGATTTACGCAAATATTCCCAAATCTGTTGTTGATAAGCTGTCTTGATTTCGACTGCCCCTTTCCCCTTCCCCGGGTCGTTGCTAGGCTAGAGTCCGTCCCCCAGGAAAGAATATGCAGCCACACCCTGGGGTAAGCACCTGCTTTGTTCGATATGCCACCTTCTAGCGCTTGACGCAATGACTCGCTGAATCGTCTATTTAGTACTGTTCTTCCCTATTAATTCCCGTCGCGAGCCTCAACAAAAGTCTGACAGCAAACATTCATTTCAACTCAATGCGACGTTGACGCCGAATACGACCGCAACGGCCGTGGTGACTCTGAACCAGTGGCGGATCCAGGGGGGGCAAAAATACATTTGTCCCCCCACCGAAAACGGAAAAGCTCGAGACAACACTAAGCTTTCCCCAAGCTGTCGACCTCCTTTTTGAAAATTCTCATTTTTGTTTATAAGCAAGGTTGCGGTGCTTCATAACTCAGCTTCAAACAGAGCCAGTAACTTCAGTGTAGACATTGAGCCTTGGATACTAAAAACAAGCATATTGTGCCCACATCTTCCACGCCGTGCCGTTTTTTATTATAGACTTGGGTTTACCCTAAAATCATAGTAAATATGACAAAATCTTCCACCGCGTGACGTTTTTCTCGACTTTGGCTTGCCCCCATACCCACCAGCTAGATTCGCCATTGCTCTGAATGTTAACCTTTCTTCCACAAAACGTATGAAGGGTATTGGGGAGGAGGCCTGTTTGTTTAGACGGTCATAAATTGGAAACTGAACATACAATTGGGCATGTCAGCTCTGATCCATTGAGCTTATTTGAGTCCATTGAGCTGCTCCATTTTGGACTTTCAACATTTGACCCTCAAATGATACAAGGTTACAAGGTTTAATTATTTACTCTGAATATTCATTCTGACGTAAATTCTCCCATGCACTTGAAGAGCCAGAAAAGGAAACTAGGATAGGGACACTTATAAAGCTAGCATTGTTTGTTAGTTTCGTCTCTTCGACAAGCATGTGACGTGCTAATCGTTAGATTAACAGAAACAGCAAAACAACAGCTGTACCACGCCTGCATCTGAACAAAATATTCAGTTCTTTAAATGCCATACTGTGGAGTCGATTTTCGTAGGATCTCGTTCGGACTTCCTCCACAAGAAGATATTGGGGGTCGGAGCTTCCGTACTGTATTACCATGTATCTCTATTCCGTGGTATTACAGTGCTTCGTCAGCGATGATCGTTCGGAATATAAGGGGGATAAAAAGACACAAGAGAACACACAGTACAAAAAGTACCGTGTATTTTTTTATATTGTTGTACTGTGTGTACTCTTGTGTCTTTTTATCCCCCTTATATTCCGAACGATCATCGCTGACGAAGCACTGTAATACAGTACAAAAGCTCTGACCCCCAATATCTTCTTGTGGAGGAAGTCCGAACGAGATCCTACGAAAATAATCAGTGCTATAGCACCCATAGGTTTTTAATTGACAGTACTGGGAACATAGCTTGGCTTTTAACACGGCCGATCAAAATGCATCGACCTGCGACAAGCGTATGACAGCGACGACAGGCCAATGTCGGCAGTGACAGGAGTGCGACAAGGAATTGTACTCGGCGCGTGTCAACACAAGAATTACGGCCACAGATGCGAGCTGTGATTGTATTACTGAGTCAGTTTTTACGACTTCAGTGGTTGAGTGGGCAGTGCGTTTTCCAGTGGACATCATGATCGCGGACTGAGACTACATGGATGCGTAAACCAAAGCACCACAACGATGAACTGAGCTTGTTCTAAACTGTGTTCTTACCTCGTTCTGTATATCCGTATTCTACAGCGCAGGTCAGAAAAAGCCCGATCTTGCCTATAAAGTTCAGACAATTTCGAGGTAAAGGTAGATATTAATACACTGTGGGGGTATCTAGCAATATCTGCTGGGAAATGGTCAGTAATACAAAAACTAAACATATATAATTTTTTGGACAACAAATCGTCATCAGCTGTGAAGGTTTTTCAAGGGAAGAAAATTAATTATTAAGAGATACGGTTAATTTCAAATAAAAAACTTCATGATGCAGGACAAAGAAGTAGAGAACAAAACGGTCAAAGCAACAGCGTGGAAGTGAAGACGATAGCATACTTGTTTATCTCCCCTTCTCTTTCTTTTCTTCTCCCTACAGAAGAGATACGTATATCCTGGCCGTCATCACCATATTCTTCCGTTCTTGTTTGAAATCATGCTCACATGTACTGGGATCTTGAAGGTGTTATATAACTCTGCCACTTACTGCGTCGATAATCCTCCGAATCTAAAATCCAAAATAAAAGATCTACATGTCACCATGTTATGAACAGACAATGAGCGCCTGCAGCATACAAGATCCGCGTGAAAACCTTTAAAGGTTTAAAGGGAATGTGGCACCTTGGTCGAATCCTGGAATTTAGTGTAATTAGGCGTACTTTTAGTCAAAAATAATGAAACCATTCATGATTTTTCTGAAAAATGTACAATAAGCTCAATATTTGGTTTTTAAAAATACTCCTCTAGAAAAAGAAATAAATATCAGCCTGTGGATGATGTCACAATCTGGCAACCACTACCATACTTGAAACGCTTCAAGGGCTTCGATTGGCTGATGCTCATCATGACGTCAGCATATGTCATCACACCAGTAGCTCACAACAATGGCCGCCGGCGACGGGGGCTGAGGGGAGCTGGTGTCAGGTAGGTTTTAGCTTTTTCTACGGAAATATCGAGTTCCAAGACAAATGAAATATGGAGTACCGGGTTTTCCGACCTGCTTTACAACTTGGCTATCTCAGTTAAAATCACGTTGTGAAGGTGCCACATTCCCTCTAAGTAATGGCGCCTCACGCACCTTTCTTGCGATCTCGCATCACACCACATACACGGCAATCATTACATACGGACATGCTTCCATACACTCCCTACATACCGAGGAAATGGGCAGTGGAACACGTTCCGCTCGGAATCATTTCTGTGAGTAAATCACGGCCACTCCATGGGTCCCATTCTCTATTCCAAAAGAGATTGAATAATTCTGTTTTAGTTGTAGGGTTCTTTGGACCTACCAGATGGCGGACGATACTTTTGAAACTCACATGATACATTAATTGCTGGTTTGCGTTTGGGTCAGAACCGTGAATGAGAATTGCAACTTGAGTTGTGCTTAGTGAAGTGTTAAAATCAAGACGAAGCGAGTCAGACAGCTTGAAAATGGAGAAATTCAGAAGACGAGACAAGACAAGACGTTTATTTTATCAACATACGAAATATATTATTTGAGTGTTATACGATTGGCGCATAAGCACTAGGTGCTTAATTCGGAGCGCCTCTCGCGTCGCACAAAATTCAGCATCACATGCCACACATCCCGCCGCAGGTAGGGTCCGCCCGTCGCGCCCCCCATTCAAAATGTGACGCCGCTACGCCGCGCCGCCCAAACAAGACCCGGGAAGGCAATTGAGAGTCCGAACCTTTTAGCTTCGTGTATAAACCTAAATACAAACTGTGCTACTGCCAAAGACTTATAATTGTCCAAATCGCCCCATGTAGAATAGTTTTAAGTTTGTCACTACTGCTCATAATATGTATATTTTGGTCGATTGTTTGGGTTGATGACGTCTAACATGTTTCCTCGCTCACGGCGGTACCTCGGGCAATGGAGAAGGTAGTGGGCAATATCCTCTCGGCTACTCCCACATGAGCATTTTGGGGAGTCGTTAGCTTGTATTTGAAACTGGTGTGAATTTAGATGGCTCATGTTAACCCTGAGTCTAGTAAGGAGAGAATCTTTCTTTGAGCCTGGTGAGTAAAATAAGGGGCTGCGGATCACCAAACAACTTGTTAATTTCATTTTTCAATATTTGTATTAAGGTGGAATACAACAAGTGTATAGAAGAGGTAAAACAAGTGCATTAGTGTTTATGTCTCCACGGGATCATTGCAGTACTGAGCGGATGTGCTGCACCCGCGAGATCTCTCCCTACACATAGGTGCATTTCACCAATGGGAGGTCCGGCCCGGCCCGACCCGACCCCACCCGACCGACACGGCTCTGAAACTGTTATACCTTTACAAATATGTGTTGTACCAGAATAACATTTGCATTCCTGGGTAGCCACATCAACTCAATTACATGTATTAAATTTCACAAATAAACTGCAACGTTTGGGTTGCCAAATTTGTTTGAAGCTGTCTTGTTCTTTTTTCGAGCAGTTACCCATGCAAATGAGCGTAATAGATCATAAAGATTATAATTATATAAATATATAAGAAGTTTTTAAAGTTATACTGAGATATAAAGGTTATATACTTATAAGGACATACCCGTGCTCTGCATTGCAGCACGCAGACACAAACTTTACAAATACTAATCACCCTGACAATAGAAGGCCACACTGAAAGTCATTTCAATAAGTTGGCTGGTATTGGACGGAAGCAGGGGCGGATGTAAGAAGGGCAGGGATGGGGGCTGGTCGACACTCTCTTGGTTATAAACAGTCCCCCCTGCTCACGCCGACGAATACACGTGCAGGTGTAAACGGTACCCCCCCTCCTTGGCAGGATCTCAGGTTCGCCCTTGAGTGTAGGCTTGAAGGTATTGAACCTAGCAAATGGAGCATGAATGAAGAGGGCACAACAATTGCGCAATGGAAATGTTTGCACAGATGATGGTGACAAATGCAGCAAAGTTATGAATCGTCGTTCGCAAACATAAAAGGACGTATAATCGTGAGTGGTAGTGACCTCCTGACGGAACATATCGAGGCTTTGCAAAGCACAATACAGTGCAGGGTCTAACCGACCTCGAGTAGCAGGGAAGTCCGAGCCTGAGGAGCGGGAACGATGTGGGGTGGTGCTGCACAGTTCCTGCTCACATTTTGGACTGTATTTCCGTCCATCTGGTCGGATACGGCACTAAGTCAGGTACGGGGATCACACACGATAGGTACAGATGATCAAATACGATGTTTGATGGATTTCATACAGTCTAAAGGCTGGCTCACACTACGCCTCTTCCTGCCAGCTGTGATGACGTCATCGTCAGGTACTCATTTATTGAGACAGCTCGCCATCGCTGGAATTTTTGCTCACCTGAACCGCGGCTACCCTCGCGATGCCCGCGAGAAATCCGGAGGGAGGAGACCGCCCCCTCACGTCTGGTTTGTACCCGATCACTTCCAGAACAGCTCCGAAGAAAGAGCCGTTCTTGAAGCAGTTCGTGTGGAAACTCGTCACCAGTGGCTCTTAGTCTCCCTGTCTGGCATCAGAAGAGGCCAGTTCCTGGGAGGCTATGCGGCCCAGCACTGGTACATGGTGGTGGAGAACGGTACAGTGTACGTGTACAGCGGACGCGACTACCACCACAGCAGCCTGCCGGCCGGCTCCTGTCGCGGCGGGAGGTACCGCAGACTCCGCCGCAGGCTGTCGGGCAACAACACTGACCACAAGCTCATTCACGACATCCGAAGACTGTTGGTCACCGCCACTGACGACAATCTCCTTCACGAGATCCGCAGACTGCTGGGAACCACCACCGACCGCAAACTCATGCACGGGGTCACACTACGTATCATCTATCCACTAGTGGCAAACAGCAGGGTCCATGAACCCCACGGATGGCTCACCATCAAGCAAGATCGCATCGTCGGAGGTCTCACGGGCAGCGTCATCCTTATTCTTCAGCAGGTTCTTGGGTTTGACTATACGCTGCGCGGCGTTCAACCCACAGATGTGTCCGCGTTTGACGCTAGTGTGAATGAGCTTCACTCCAACCAGGCTGACCTGTTCGCTGGGTGGATAGGAGAAACTTCTCACCGGCGCCGCCTCATCAGCTTCACAATACCGTACAGCAGCACCAGAATGGGCGTCGTCGTCCCAGTCAGCAACTCCGTCACTAAGAACACGTTCGACTTCACACAGCAGCTTACCAACGGTACGTGGCTTGCACTGCTAGGGTCGCAAGTTCTCGCCGTGCTGGTTCTTTGCATAATAGCGCGCGCGGAGCAGCGTCTTTGCCATGCTGACCCACAAGCCAAGGTGGATTTTATCTCATTCTGGGCGCTGGTTGTGCTTGGTATCGCGTGTAACCAGGGCGCTGTGGTGCTCCGTGACAAGGCAGTCTCTTACCGGGTGGCAGTCTGGACTCTCTACATGCTGGCGCTATGCCTATACACCACATACTCCGGCAACCTTCTCTCCAGCATGGCTGTTCGACAAACCCAGCTTCCGTTTACAAGTCTGCGTCAGGCTTTGCAAGAAGGCTGGCGGCTTCAAGATGACCTAACCACGCCCATGCGGGACATAGGTGTTCCTGTGCTTTTTCATAGAAACGTCAACGATATTACTCTAGTCCCCAATGGCTCTACGCGCCAAAGAGTAATGAAGTTGGTAAACATCGATGAGATAGAGCTATTGAACACAAATTTAACGTCACCAGACCAGCGTCGTGTCTGCATGTGGCCCTTGCACATACTGCCGTTTCCAACATCATTAGCAGTGAGGCCCAACTTCCCCTACAAGACCATCATGGACCGCGTCTTGCAGCAGCTGCTCGAGACTGGGATTATACAGCACGAAGAGAAACGATGGAAGACTGGGTACAACCCAGAGGTGATTTGCAAGGAGGAGGTGGTGCTGGAGTCGGATAAGCTTGACTTGGTTAGCGTCAGTAAGCTCTTTTTAGTGCCCGCTGTTGGAGTCGGTCTGGCAGTGTGTGCTGGTAGCAGAAATGATATCGACGAAAGTTCCATTTAAAGGGAATGTGGCACCTTGGTCGAATCCAGGAATTTAGTGGTTCTCAAATATCATTTATTACTCTCATAGATTTATCTCGCTGCTTCGATGTTATCGACCACGAAATTATTCTTAAAAAACTGGAACTATTGCAAATTTCAACTGGTTGGTTCAAAAGCTATCTACAAGACCATATTCAAAGAGTCAAAATTGGGGAAAACTTATCGGAACCGGCAATAATATCCGTCGGCACATTTTAAGGTACTTGCTTAGGACCTTTGCTCAGCAACATTGCAACCGATGATCTTGCTTGTCATATTCCCAGCGAAATCAACGGCTTCAAAATCACACTAGTGCGCTATGCTGACGATTGTCAGTTAGCGATCACTGGACCACAGAATCGTTTGGATGAGATGAGGACTAGCCTTGAATAAGTTTTAGAAGTTATAATTCAATGGTTTCAACAGCATGGCATGTTAGTGAATGTTGAAAAAACTGAGCTTATTGTATGCGGCGATCGACGTCAACTAGCCCGCATTGAGCCAACACCCTCCATCATGGGACAACAACTAGAATGCAAATCTGCCATAAAAAATTTAGGGGTGATGATGGACAGCCAACTTGGGTGGGAGAACCACGTGAAGCTCATATGCGATCGATGTTTTGGTATATGGATAGGACTTGCTCATGCAAAACATGTGCTGCCTCGAGATGTATTGCCACGGTTAATTGATTCTCTGGTATTCTCTCAACTTAGGTACTGAATTCAGGTTTTTGGAAGTGCAAATAGTACCGGTTTTGGAAAAATTCAAAGTGTTTTCAATTTTGCTGCTAGGGTACTATCTGGGCGTCGAAAATATGATCATATTTCGGATGTGATGGGACAGCTTGGCTGGTTGAATTCTAGTCAGTTCTTGGTTTACAGTGACCTTTGCTTGCTCTACAAGGTGCTTACATCAGGCAGACCTCGTGCACTACATGCAATGTTCCGTTTCAATCATGAAGTGAACCAACGTGAGACTCGACAGTCAAATCATCTTGCGGTGACTAGGCCTAGAACAAACCATGGAAAAAGAACGTTTTGTTATCGAGCGTCTCAATTATATCATCATCACACTGGTCGTTTTAATGACCTGCTAGACATTCCATGGAATATGTTTAAAACAATATCCAGGGATATAGCTAAGAACACTTGATGACCAGCCAGGATAATATTTTTAATGTCTTTTATCCATTGCCTCTTTTATAATATTGTATATATTAGTGTGTCGACGGATAGCGTGCTGCTTACGTTTCGTTGACATATTGTACAGGAAAATGACGATCTCGGTATAGTGAAAGAGCGATGAATGTGCATACCTGTATGACAACAACCATAGAATAGCCCAATCTGTGTGGAATGGTTGGATGGTGTCACAGTATACAAGATACAATATGTATTAAGTCTTATTTACAGCTTTCCCAAAAAGGGCTCGCGCCGGGCCCCTCGGAGGGGTAACAAGATCACATCCAGATTTCAATAGCATGAAGAAGGGATGCTATTCAAAAGTTCTTAGACCGTGTTTACTAGAACTGGAACAAAGTCGTAATAAATTCTACCGGCGATGTCTTAGTTATTAGCGTTATAAGCGTTTGAGATGTTTTGGATGTTGCTTTAAAGAAAATATGTGGTGGGTTCACTTGCAACTAATGACCTTATCATGACCTTGTCCGTGTCATTTTTTGGATCTTGGGATCTTGAGAGGATTATTGAAGTGCAGGTGATTGAATGTTTGAATGTGATGGGTACAGAATTAAAAAAGTGTAATCTATCGACAAAGAGAACAGTGGCAGCGCTTGAACATTATGACAGCCTAGGCACGATTGGCTGAGATGCAAGGACGTCTCCCAGGCTTTTTACCTGATATTGGACGGAGGCAGGTCCAGCAGGTCGGCTGGAGAAGGGGCAAGCTCAAGTCGATGAGCAAAAATAATATTTATGTTTAAATTTTTGATATCATTAAAAATAAAAAAAATATATAAGAAAACATATGTTGGTGGATTGTGGAAATGGTTACGCGGCAGTATCTGAAGGTACAAGGCAAAATTCAAGAAGGATAGGTAGGTAGGTAAGTAAGCCGGGAAGTACAAGGTACTCCCGAGAGCTTCCCATTTCAAGGACAGCTTTGACAGCTCATTTTTATGACGTATTTTTACAAATTCATCCGCCAGATTTTGTGCTATGATTCACGTTCTTCATAAGGTTTCACACATTAAATATATTGCTAATAATTGCCAAACAACTGTGACTGGTCCTTTTAGCTGGTTTGATACCCTATACGCCCCCAGGTGTTCTTATATAGACATAAGAACACCTGGGGACCCTGAGCTGAGCTTGGCCCCCAAAGCTAATCTGGCAAACTCTGTGCTAAACTGGGGGCTCGGAGTTAGTCTGGGGCTCTAGTTTTGGTTCCCTGAGGTGAGCTGAGGACCATAAGCTTGAAGAGGCCTCCTTCAGGCGTTCTGAGACGCCATAAAGACCGACCCTGAGCTGAGCCAGGGCTCCTAAGCTGATTTGGTCATCTGAGCTAATCTGGGTTCCGCTCTGCTTGCTGAACTGGGGCCCCCGAGATGGTGTAGGATCCCCTGAAATTCTTTAGTTCACGGAGCTGGAACCATTGAGCTATTCTGAGACATTACATCAGCTGGCTTGGGCCCTTGAGCTGAGCTAGGCCCCCAAAAGCTAATTTGGGCCCTAAGCTCATCTGAGGCGCCCTGTGCTGAAATTATCAGCCCTGAGCTGGTCTGGGGCCCCTGTACTGTTATTAGACTGGCTGAGCTGAGCTAAGGGCGATGAGCTTGAATGCGCTCCTTGAGCTGTTTTGAGCTCTACATCAGCCGACTTGGGTTCCCTGATCTGAACTAGGTTCCCAAAGCTAGTCCGTGCTGAAGTGTTCCCGAGCTGGTCTAGGCCTCCTGAACTCTTTGAGGGTCACTGAGCTGAGCTGGGATCCGTGATCTTGAACGGGCCCCTTGCTGTTCTGAGATCCTATATAAACCAACCTAGGGGTCCCCGAGCTAAGTTGAGCCCCTAAGCTAACCTGGCTCCCTAGCTAATCTGGGTACCCCTGTTCGGAGCTTTTGAAGGCCCTCTGCTTATGTGGCTCCCTTAATAAGCAAATCTCTCAGCCCATGAGCTGATCTGGGGACCCCAGTGCTGACTGATTTGGATTCTGAGCAATGGTCTGGGCACTGGGGGCCTCTACGATGACTTGGCGGCTCCTGAGCAGCATAGTCATAGGAACTGAGAGGGGAGCAGACCAGGGAATTCACTGCCCCCCCGCGTTTTTGTGGTGGGCCCCTGCAACGCATATACAAACATCAGCAACTGCAATATTGCCAGCTAGTACTAACGTGGTCAACCCTAGCCATCACGTAATAGCAGACATCTAGAAGGGCATCGACGATATCCCAGATGTTTCTTTTCTTTGAATCCCGGGCCACTGAAAAATTCTGTGAAATGAAAAAGCAAACGAGCAGGTAAAACGTCTCTAGAACTCAGAGAGATTGCCCCTCTCAAACGGTCCGGAGCCGATAGCAAACCTCTCGCCCAGAACCATTATTTTGAACAGGTTTGCCATTAAATAGTTCGCTTTCTAATCGCAACATGGGTGAAGGCTAATGCTGGGAGAATATAGGATAGTATAGTGCATTATGACCGTGATATTGACTATGTAAGGCAATAAATCGATTTTAGTTTGGCAAAGAGCCTTGATTTCCGCATCACAAACTCACTCAAGTGTGCACCATGTCATAAAATGGGAGACTTTAATTTACAAACTTTAAGGGTGCGTTATCAATGTTATCCCTATGGGAGCATATTTCGTGAAATATCTCGTAAAGTAACATGGCTGTCGTCGTGATTTTTTCACCAGAAGTAGATAACAAGTGTATCCTTACGACAGTTGCTTTTCAAGCCTGATGCATTTCTAGTTTTTGTACAATTTGACTTTCTTTTTCAAATTTCTCAAACTTAAAGTTTGAATAACTTTTTACAAGATATAATCATTGAAATGGTGTGGGTGGGCCTATGTTCTAGGAGCCAGTCTCCACAACTCTGTTGTTGTACTTTTTTGAATTTTTGCCTTATAAGAAAGATATGAGAAGCTAAAATTTGAAAGCGTTTTCCAAAAATTCAGGGTAAAAATCGGAAAAACCGAAACAACAGAGTTTTGCGGCTACCTCCTCTATACAATTTCCATGCAGAATCAAAACAAAAAAAGGCTCGGCGAAAAAGTTATTTCAAGTTTTATAAAACTTTCCCAATAGATGGCACTGGCAGTACCGGATTCGCATGAGTGGCCGCTGTGGAATGTCTGTTCATTCATGCTTTGGTAAATGGGACGGGAGCAGTGGCATAGCCAGAAATTCATCAAGGTAGTTGATAGCAGAGAATCTGCAGTTTGAAGGCAAAGTGAATACATTCACGAACGCCGATAGGAAATATTGAACAAAAGGAGAGCCAATAGCCTGGTCACCCCTGGCCACGCCACTGGCACACGGACACCTGTTTACCGGCGTGACCGGAGCCTCTGCGCCCCGGGCGCGCGCCGGTCACGTGGCAGCCAACTGGGGACATGATCCAGCTGCTCAGGCCCTGCTGAGTGGACAAGGACGTCTCATTGAGCAGTGCCGGATCTAGCCGGTCGGTTTCGGGGGCAAGCCAAAGTCGCAACAAAAAACGTCACGCTGTGAAAAATGTTGCTGCAATATAACTTGACGGTAACTTTTGGGGATATCCAAGGCGAAAGGCAAACAAAACAGTGACGGGGTGAAAAATATACGCACAAGATGGTTGGTTTTTTGTTATCCATAGCCGAATGTTTACACCAAAGTTGACTGGTTCTGTTTGAAGTTTAGAGTTGAAGGAACAGAAATCTTGCTTATGAACTCAAGAGGAGTCAGGGCAAAAGGAGTTCGATCGCTGTGTGTGTGTGTGGGGGGGTGCAAAAACGTAGTTTATTCCGAGCTTTCCCGTTGGGGGGGGTTGAATTCCTTTTTGCCCTTCCCTTCTGGATCCGTCACAGCCATAGAGTTTTCATGGACTTTGACTATCGTGTTTTCAAATCAAGTATTTGAAATGGGGAAATATGAAGGCATTGTAAAGAAAAACAATGGGATTGACCCTTACTAATATTACATGATCCCGGGCATCAAAACTGGTTCGGTTTTTACCGCCCCCCCCACATTCAGTAATCTCAGCAAGGTGTTCTCTAATTGGATCGATAATCTAAGCAAGCGAGAGGTCAGCTACAATGATGTTTCAATGAGTTTTTGTCTTTGAAAAACTGCCAGCAATCTATAAGGGTGCCTGGTACCTCCTCGTACCCAGAAGTGAAATCTAGCAGCTGATGCTCCATCCTTTTAAGTCAGTCTAACAATTTTCTGTCCCTCAAAAACCATGATCAGTGCTTTTACAATCACCAGACTGAGCTCCAAAGCATCAGACTTCACCCGACCAATTATCCAATCATGATTGATGATGTTTCGGTAGCTTCTGTATTCCATTACCCAGAGAAATAGCAACTTGTTTTATAAAATAATATTGTGGTAATGAAACGAAAATGGCAGATTTGGGCTTGCAAACGTTCCCCAGAAAAAATATGTGGGAATTTTAGAATGACTAAACTACCGAGGAGAGAGAGAGAGAGAAAGGGGGAGACAAAAAGTCAGACGGGAGTGTTTACCTGTACAGGGGAGCCTTGCTCAGGGGGTGATTTTTAGGTCGAAAACAGCCGAAGCTAGGCCATAGCAAAATTCGGATTTTTTAATGGGACTGGTGTTTTAAATCAAAACAATCATGCATTTTTTTTGTGCTATAAAACACACCATGAATACAATAAAACAATTTTGAAATTGGGTAGGAGTAAGAAGTTGGGACAACACTTTTCAGTTATCACACATTTGTATTTCCTAAGAAGCAGGGGTGCCGCCACTGAATTTTTGCAGAGGAATGGACCCAGGCTGCTGCTGACCGGGGGAGGCGAAATTTGAGCATATTTGGTATTTGAAAGCATTAATGACGATTGACCCAAAAATTTTTGGGGGACATCCTCCTGATTGGCCAACAGGGGAGACGCGTCCCCCCTGCTTTCGGCACACATGCTAAGAGTCACATTAAAAACATGAATGGAGCTTTGCGAATTCTACCTGGATTTTTATTTTACGATTGCTGTAATTATCTAATTATATGATTGACTAATAAATCATAGCATGATCAGAGGGACTGAGGATCATACTGAGCCGATGGCTACCACATGGTGTTATGTTTTGAACCCCAAAATAGTCACTTATGTGAAGACCCTACTCCGTCAACGTCATGGATGTGGTTTTATGCATATGCAACAATACCGGAAATCATGAATCTCCCGATGTGATACTTGTTCCAATTGGTCCCATAGAACCGACGGGTGGAGTTTATTCTTCATGGCATCCAAAATAGATTCAGCACAAAGTCGTAATTTGTAAAATGCATTCCCGCGTTCAATTCCTTGCTGTCGCTCGGAAGCTCATTCCGTCTGGTGACCACATTTCAATCACGTCCTTTCTTTCAAGTCTTACGTTCTCTTGTGGACCAGTGAGGGTAACTAAAAGGCTGAAGTCACAAAAAGAGCCTCTGCTGAGGCTAGGCCACTTCACTTCCAGCAAAAATTTATATTTCGTTTTTAACACGCTCCCCGCTGGGGTCCCTTGCATGACGCGCCCCGCTGGGGGTTTCGCCCCCCTCCGTATCTCGTTCCCTACGAAAGCTAAAGGAAAATTACAGGCGACGTTCGAAAGATCTTGACAAGACGAAGATAGTTTATAAGAATGATTTTTATGTCAGGTCAATATTGAGGTCAGCATAGGTCAAAGAATGTTCCATAGGCTTACAACAGAGCAGTGTACGTTTCCCTCTACAGATCTGCCCTCAGGAGAGATAGAGCAAATCTTTATGCATCATTGGATTCCTCTCATCGCGGCGAATCGAATGATGTGTAATATGACCTTGCTAGGTCAAATAACTAAAATGACCTGACCTCGACCTAGGTCAGGGTCACCGAGTGACCTGATATGGTCATGTTGCATATCAATCGACTCCCGTGACAATATAAGCACAATGCAAGAAAATGGGAGCTTTATCTCAATTCAGTGAGAAGTTATTGGCAAAAGAATCACTCTCTCTGCTCCCGTGACCTGATATGACCTTTGAGAGGTCAGATGCTTAAAAACTCAACTTTATGGTCAAGATCGTGGTGAGAATAGACGTTTTGAGGATTTTCAGCTTTATCTATCCAGAATTTACGGTAAACGAGCCCATTCTATTTTCACCATAGACTTATAATGGGGTGACCAAAAATTGACCCTACCTTAAGTCAGCAAAATCAAAATTCCGAGATAGCAGATTTGTAGACCCTAATGGCCTTATCATATTGTGGAATTTTCAAACTGATCAGTTTGCTAATGTTCCCTGGGCGCTGCTTCAAACTCGTAATTTTAGGTTTTGAGGTCGGGTCACTTGACCCTGAATAGCTCCTTGACCTGACATGACCTTAACTCAAAAATTTGGTCAGATGTGTAAAATTGATCAGGGATAAGCTACTGTAAGCTTTGTTGTTCTGCGTCTCTTAATGTTGGAGATATCTGGGAAAACCAGGAGGGGGTGAATTTCGCCCCCCAGCGGGGCGCGTGTTAACGGATTTGGGGGCACAGTGAATATTCTAGTGTTCTTAACTGGTAGCAAAAATGGGTCAGAGTCTGGTTAGCTTTCCGTTTTGCTGTGGAAAATGTCGTGTAAGAGTTGGAAGCTAAAGTTGTATGGTCCTTCTTACTTTCTGGCCAGTTGCGACCTGCCTGGCCGACGCTGGATGGCGCACACCGTTCTGCAACTGGACAATGTGAGCCTTCATGAATCTACTAACATATGGAATGTTGCTGAGTTGGTGTTTTGATAAGCAATATGACGTTATAGTTTGCACACTTTTGTTTGAAAATGCCCCCGAAAATTTTTCATTATTTGGTTCATTTTGGACATCCGTTCAAAATTTCGTCGCAATCAGGTCACCGTCTGCGGTCTAAAATCAGCCTGAAGTAAATGTTTCATATTCGCAGCTCATAAAAATCTTACCGGAACGTTACGTGGGTGTATTTTCCAAATAATATTGACGTAATAGAGCGTTCCAAGTATAATTAACCCTCGCCCCACCGGGGCCATCGATGGCCCCCCTAAGGTTTTTCCAGGATAGCAGAAAAACGACGAGGCACAGCACCGCGGTTGAGGGCTCTTCCTCTCACTGCATCATTTCTCCACCATCCCTGAAATTGTTTACCCCGGGCCACCCAAGTTCATGTCACCAGACGTGGTCAACCAAGGTCACCTCACTTCAACTTTAGAGCTCTGTAAGAGCTACATTTCGAAGTTGATCGATTTGAAACTTCCTAAACTTCATGACCCCTCCAGGGTCTACAAGGTGTATATCCGGGATTTTTCGATTTCGTGACCTGAGTTCAGGTCACGAGTTGACCTCTCCTATTGAAAAAGCATGGGGAAAAGCTGTCTTATGATCTAAAAGTCACAAAAACGATTTAAATTGCTCGGCTTGAGCAGAGAAGCGTTCTTGGACACCCCTTCACGGATTCCAGGGCTATATTTTCCCTTTGACCTCTCCAAGGTCATCCAAGGTAACCAGGGGTCAAAAATAGTATTTGGACAATAACTTTTGACCTATATAAGCTTGAGCGCTGAATCAAAGGCCATCGTGTATGTTTCGTCACTGGCTTTCATTTAATTTACGAAAAAATCACCTTCTGACCTTTCGTGAACTCAGGTCATATCAGGTCACGAGGTGACCTCTGGAGGTCAAAACACTTGCGGGAGGTCATTACGTTCCACATAGCGGATAAAGGTCTTGCATTTTCCTATCGAATAGACTTTATCACATCTCAATAGCTCTAATGGCATAAGATTTATGCCCAGTTTGCTTAAGCATTGCATATTTGAGTGAAAATAGCCGATTTTGACCTACTTTGACCTCTGGAGGTCAAGCCATTGCCCTGAGCGCTAAAACATGAAACGTAATTTCTTACTGAATTCACGCCAGCTTTCTAATGCACTTTGCAGATTTGCACTAACGCCCATATTTTCGGAGTTAGAGGGGGCCATCGATGGCCCCCGGTGGGGCGAAGGTGGCGCCGGACCCCCGGTGGGGCGCGGGTTAAAGTACAAAGGAAGAATACGCCGTTAAATTGTATCTGATTTGCGTCAAATAGCCTAGTTGACCCAAGACGGTGTTTTTACCGACGTGAGCGTTTAGTATGCTGGCTAATCTTTGGGATGTCGCAGCGCCCCATTCCGCAGTGTCTCAAAAATGGTTTTGCACTGGGATACTGAGTGTAAAATTCACGTTTGAACATATGGTAGACGAGTGGCAAGCTCAAACGGTGTAATTTTGTAGTAGTTAGTTTAAACTCAATTGCATCCCTTACTTAAAGTTTGCGCATTTTTCATCCAAAATTCGCTTCCTTCCACACTAGATGATTTTATATACAGTAGGATTATTGAATTATGCCAAAATTAATCCGCTAGAAAAGTGGGTCCAACAGTGAGAAAGAAAAAACTAAATGGGAAATTCAGAGCGTCTGGGTGTCATCCTCTACTAAGCATTCTATGATTTTGATCATTGTGGCTCCATCGCCATGGTCAAGGATGACACTCTCGTGTCAGAGGAGTACAAACGGCAGAACATTAGGCTCTATCAATATCAGTAAGACAAATTTCTGGCCGCCATGAACTGGAATGACAAGAACTTTCAGGGGAAAAGAAAGCGGCGATATCCCAGGAGCAGAGTGGAAAAATGACGACGACGACCACAGGGCAGAAATTCACTCAATTAGTGTGTCCCCATAGTACACTCCTCATAAGAAAAGGCAAACAATTGTGTGAGTCAGATTTCTGTGTCATATTCTGCGAGCACCTGTTATCGCCGAGGCTGCTGACTTGCAACCTTTCAGGGGGAGCCATCGATCTTTCAGAGGGGCGCCGCGACCATTTCAGGGGCACCGAGGGTCGAACGAAGGAGGCACGTGTCCCCTTTGCACCCCTGGATCCGCGATTGATTCTCCCACTTTGGGGTGGCCATGTGAGGACTTGCGTGTCCCGTTCCTTAGTCCATCAGCTTTATCGCATTCAATGTTCCGAATTTTCAAACGGTAAACTGTCTTCACCCTCGGTGCTTAACACGCGCATTGACGGGGGTCTGAGCCACCTTCGCATTGACGGGGGGGCGGGTAGCCGCCTCCCTAAGATCTCAAGAACCACGGTAGGTAGCGAAAAACGGTAAACGGCGTTGGGCTGCCCATCCACTTCTCCATCGAAAACATTTGAACCAGTTTTTTGTCAGGTCACATTTAAGGTCACGAGAGGTCAAAACATGTCCGTCATAGGGATAACATGTAAAATTCAGTTTTTCGGGCATCACATCTGAACAAGTAAAGATAGAGCAAAACGACTTGAACTGTATGAATCCTCGCAGCAAGCCGAATCGAATGATATATAATTTGACCTTGCTAGGTCAAATCAAGAATTTGACCTGACCTGAGGTCAGGTCAGGGTCAAATTACATAAAATGCATATCATTAGAACCGCAAAGCCCCGGCGAGTCTAATGCAGCTAAAATAAATGCTCTATCACCATCCGTTACTGAGTTATAACGTAAAAAAACATTTTTCCCATGTATTTCCAATGGAGAGCTCATGCCTCGTACCTGACCTTAGGTCATCGATATAAAAATACCGGAACATATGCTAGAGAACTCGGTGGGGCCATTATGTGATATGAGTTTCAATCGGATAAGTTTACCCTGCTCCGACTTATGCTATCTTAAACTTTTTTTGAGGTCGGGTCACTTGACCTGTACTGGTGACCTGACCTGAGATGACCTAATCTTAAAATTTTCACAGAAGTTGTAAAAACGATGAGGGGAAAAGGTATACCAAGTACGGTGGCGCTTTGCGCCGCCGTTTTTCTACTATCTCCGAAAAACCCGAGGGGGGCGGGTACCCGCCCCCCGTCAATGCGCGTGTTAAAGCTCAAGCCCGATGCAATATTTTTTGCTGCTGATGTTGCCACTTTGGAATTTCTTTCGCAAAATAACCGTGTATTCCTCTTTTTCCTGTGATTTATACACATTTTTGCTCCCCTGACATATTGCGGTATTTTCTGTGTCCTTTAAACTCCATAAAAGTCATTCTTGAATCTATAAATTTCCAGCAAGAGGATATTTTCTCGTCCAATTGAACTAGGGCCTTCCCTGAAATGATCACAATACTACTTGAAAGGCCGATGACACCCCACTGAAATTTCGCGGAGAAGTCGTGTTGCATCACCCCTAATGCTTGCCGAATATTGCAGAAACGTCGTTCAGTTATTGAAAATCGGTACGGACTATACAACTTTTATTGTGCGTGTTTTGCAAGAACACGCCTTTAGCTCTTAACATCAGGGAACTATGGCCTCGTGACTGGAGGTATGTGAGGGTTATTTGGACATCAGGACACGTTTTCACACGAACCTCTCACGGCTCCTCTCCTCATAAAAAGGTATCACAAAAAAATTCCAAAATTCAATGATAATGATGTGTGGACTCCATTGAATCATATCAGTGTTAATTATAAGTCAGAGCTGAGGGCCTATCCATAAAATTACGTAACATGTGTTCTTATAATTT